>VWZO01016943.1:655891-1163687 GCA_013396975.1 Bucco capensis
CCTGTGCAACCTGCTCTAGCTTCAACTGCTCTGGCAGTGGGGTTGGACTAGATGATCTCCAAAGGTCCCTTCCAACCCCTAACATTCTGTCATTCTGTGATTCTGTAAGATCCAAAACCACAGTGAGAATTATTTGCTGTTTTCATCAAATGCCCTCTTTCACAGCTCTGCTCCTCTGGAACTGGGCTGCATCAGGAGAGTTTATGTTGTTGTAAAGGCTACTAAATTCATGGGGAATGGAAAGTAAAGAAAATAGCACTGATTTCAGTTGCTACAAAGTCAGTACAGCCCTAGTTCAGAGTCATCTGTCTCTGCCCAGTTCCCCAACCTACCCATGGGACATAAACACTTACCTAACACATATACCCTGGCCCCATTCCCCATGGGAATACCACTATCCCAATTTACTTAGGGTTTATTCAAGGTTAGTTGTCCCCTGGAAGTGATATTCTTTGTTTCCAGACAGCATTACACCAGGGCTGACTCTCCCTGCCCCAAAGACCCCTCACCTCAAGCAAAGCCCACAAAAGCTGATCCTACTCATCAAAAAGCAAAGGTTGCTTTTTTAAAGGTAAAGCTCTCCTTCCTGCCAGGGAATTGCAGACTTAAAGAAAAGCCTTTCCATGTGCTGAGTCTTGCATTAATGTGCTTTATATTAATATGAGACAAGGTTCATTGCTAGCCTGTCACTGTGACCAGGTATGACAGCAGGCCACTGTTCTTGAGTTGTGGTGTGGTTTTGGCTGTTGGGTTGCCATGGTGGTTATGAAGGACTAGTGGAGATACAAATGGCCTCAATTAGTCAATATTCAAATGACAATTTTAAAAGAATGAGTAAAATGCATAGAAACCTGCAAGTTAAATACAGAATGCATTAAGAAAAATCAGATAAAATATGGCTGCTGTATGCAAGTCACTCTTCAAGCAGGTCTCCTCTAATAGCAGAGAAAAAAATGGTCTTTTTCTGCTGAGATTGTAGTAAATAGAGGCTTTAAAAAGTGCTTTGTTCCTCTGGTTTATAAATGGGAAGCACAGCCCCAGGTAACTCTTCTCAGTCACAGGAAGCCTGTGGGAGCTTGCAGGTGAAGCCAGCTATCAGGAGTTGAAATGCAGTACCTGAAACCCAGGGCCATCTTTCATGTTTCTTCTGATCACTTCAAGTTCCACTAAGTGTCCCCTCCTTTATTTATGGAGCATATATCCTGAGCATGTTTCCAGGGAATGGAAAACTCCCCTGGAGAGGCTTTTTTCAAGCAATCAACATTAAAAGTTAAGCATCTTAACTTCATACAGCAGAGTTGTCCCCATGATCCAAATGTGCACACTAAACCCTTTTATGCTCTGTTGTACATTGATTATATTCACTTCAGTGGCAAAAGGTAAAAAACATAATTTCCAGCTGCAGTTGCCCAATTTTTATACTTTATGTCTATCACTGAAATACACAGAATGACCCATTTCATTTTACATTAGAGGCATTTCAATAGCTATCATCACTAGATTGTCTGATCACCTCATCAGAATTAGCCATTAGAGAGGGAAAGTTGCTTCTTAACATGTGGAGCCTGCAGGCAACATAGAGAGCCACATTACACATTTGAAAAAAGGTCAGTTTTTAACTTCTCTGATTTTTAAACCTGTAGCATCAATAGGCAGGTTTTACTGACATCAGGGAATAGTATATTCTTGGCCTGAAAAGCAATGGGAGATGAACTGTGGTTTTGAATAGACACAAAGCAAGTACTGAAGCACCCCAGTGAAATATCTAGTCTAGTGTATGGTCTCCCACAGCAGCTGTGTTCCTCTGGAGAAAAGCAAAGGTACAAGGTAACCCAGCTATGTGTACGAGACTAACTCAGCACATATGAGCTGGCATTGCCAGTGTCCCAGCAACATAAATCCCTCTGCATGGACACACTTCTCCATCCAAAAGCCACTTGACTAAGTTTCTTTAAGCCCAAGTATTTCACTTGCATTTATAGGTGAGATTCTTAGCTGTCTGTAATTTCACTGTGGTTTTCCTGCTTTCAAGCATTTCTTTTTATTCTTTGATTTGCTAGTTCTGGTGAAGTGTTCAGACCCTGGTGGGATGTGACTGCATGCCAACAAATTACCCCATACAGCATCTGGCATTGGCATCAACTAAAGGAATGGCTGATGCCAGAGCAGACTTATTACCTGGCATCTACATTAGTCTCTTAACCTTTACATGAAGCAGCCATTGCCCATGGGATGAAGTCAGATCTCAGGCTGCTGTGAAATGTGGTGCATGTGCTTCAGTGTCTGGAGTACAAAGAAAGGAAAGACATTTCCCCTTGACAGTGCAGAGAAGGGAGACTTGGAAGGAATGTGGGATGGGCTGTTTGCTCAGACTACTGAGTTAAGAGGAGGATATTAGTAGTTGTATTTCATAGGGAAGGACTCAGAGGAGAGGAGCAACTAAGAGTTAGCCCTGGATGTTGGTCCTCCTGTAAATAAAAACTTTTCAAGACTATGGTACTCCTTTAAAAATATGCTAATCCTTTTCCATCAGGCCAGTTCCTGGCAGGGGTTTTGTTTTATGGCACTCAAAGTAAAAGCTCCTACTTTCAGTAATATCATGATATGATACTGCAGGTACAACTGGTTTACCTATCCTGAGATAAAACAACATGAATCCCTCAAATACAAATAACATATACCCTACTTGTGGAATTTGGTCATGGACTAATTTTACTCATTTTGGTATCTATTACTCCCTGAGCAAATGAATTTATCTTGGAAGTCCTACATCTATAGCAGCAGAATAGTCTGAAATCTGAGTGGAGTGGGTCACAGTTTACTGTCTGGAATATGAATAGCTCATGTTCCAGGTGATTCACATATGGCTACTCAACTGCATCAAAAGATAGCAATTGTCTCCACTTCCCAGCGTGGTGGGTTTGGGTTTTGGGATTTGGTTTGGTTTGGTTTTTTGTTTGTTTTTAGAACACCCATGGGCAAGGACAGTGAAGGAAATGAGAAGGCTATTCCAAATCCTTTGTTTCACTGATGCGCAGAAAAGAAGATCTTCTGACATAGCATTTTTCAATGTCCTTTGTGTAACCTTCCCCCTTGAAAGATCTGAACAGAAAGCCTTTGTTTTCTGGTGCTTTGTAGGCTAACCTACAGGTTATGCTTTGATAAATATCCAACAAGATAAGGAAACATCAAGTCCTTTTCTTCAGATGCATAGTTGCTATTTTGTCTGACATCTTCTATTCTTGTTAGACATTATCATAAGTACTTAGGAGTCCCTTCTGCCTCTGAAGTATATTTGCTGTTAGTATATTAAGCTAAAGTACCCAGTGCTGGTGTTTTATCTGGTTTGCCATTTAGGACTTCATCATTTTCTTCAGAACCCACACTTCTGAGTCTATCTCAGGAGACAAGTCAGTGAATTTCATCTTTGTAAAACAATCAGGTCCTTGGGGCTTGACACACTTTAAAGCAAAACCAGAAACCCCACAGGGATTATGTTGTGGTGCTCTGGGAGCAGAAGGCTGGTAGCAAATGGCTGTTCTGGCACAACATGAATAAGCTGAGGGCAAAGTTCCTAGCACAGCCATGTCCATACATATTATTCCTGATACACAGCAGAATGTATACATTCCACAGTTTTAGGCTCAGAAATTCCAACTTGGTGAGTTCATTGACAGTTACAGACCTTGTACTCCAGAGTTAGGACAGTGTAGATACAGATTGCTGCAAAGGCTACTTCCTTGGGAAGGTATGCTTTAGGATTGAAAAGCCAAACCATTAATGTCATCACTGGTGACATACCATTGGCTAGAAGCTGGTGGGATAAACCTGTATGATAACACAAGAGGAGAGGACTGGCTGCTGTAAGGGCTACTAGCTTTGTGCACAGTGCTTTGCTTCAGACCTTCACTGGGTAGAGATCCTGGGTGCACTTCTCTCCCAGACTATCAAGTGTCCTAAGTGCTTTTCCTCTCAAGAGCCTTCACTTGAGGAACCTTCCCTTTCTGAGGTTAGCCTTACTGCTTCATGAGGTCAGCTTAGTTTGTTGTTTTTCAATGCAGTTGCAGATGAAACTCAGGATAACAGAGAGTCCCTGTCAACCCCCAAGGGACTAGGATAAAGACTTCTATAAATAGCTGTATCTACCTCTCATGAAAACATGCATTACCTAGTCTAAAAATCGGTAGACACAGAGGGGGAAATTGCCTGAACACCTCCAAGNTTTGTCCATGGGTGAAAACATGCATTACTTAGTCTAAAAATCAGTAGACACTGTCTACCTCTGAGGAGAGAGATGACAGAACCTTCTTCCAGTAGGAACAGAGGGGGAAATTGCCTGAACACCTCCAAGATGAAGCATGGTCCATTCCTGGGAGGAATTTGCATTACTTGCTAGATATTCGATGAGTCAAGCATGCCCTTAATTGTCCATGAGAAGCTACCTATTTGGATTTGCAATCCTGTCCTTTGTTGATCATCTCAAGTATCCCAGGCTGTTTTGATCACTTCCATTCAGATTTCCCATGCTCCCTCTGACTAGTTTTAGTCACTGTTTGAACACAGTAGGGACTATTGAAGGGCCAGAGGATGTTGCAGGTCCAAGGGGATGGTTTCATAATCAACATGAGCCCATTAAGGGCTGTGTTGCTACCAAAAGAAACACCAGCCATGGTCCTCGTTTGTCCTTGTCCAGCCACATGCTTCCTGTGCTCTACCAACTGCAACCTGTATGTTTTCAGATAGATCAGAAAGTAGGGCTGACCTTCCACATTGCAGTGCAATTACCAGAGACAGGGCAAAGAAGGAGGCAAGAAAAGATGGCCCAGGTGGGCCAATGGGTGCAGATATCCCTTTCAGCTAGTAGCAGAGTCTTCAACTTAAGCTGCTCAGGAAACCATACCTTTAAAGATGCTGCACTCTGACAGGGCTCTTCTCTCACATGAGATGTAAAAATAGAAGCCCTGACCTCTTGTGGTCATGAAATACTACAAAACCAATAAATTGCAGTTTTCCTAATTCCTTAATCTTCTCTCTGAGTGTTTTCTGCCATAAATGGTTACACTCCAATGGTTTGGTATGTTGGATTGTCACATCTTGTTGGGATGGTACAAACTGTAATTATTAGCATTTTGCCAAGCCCTCTGGAAACCTTGTCTGAAAAGTAGCTCTGTCCAACATACAGTCCAAGCAAACTTCCCTTTACAAACATTAGAGAGCTGCTGGGGCCACATCACTGTTTCCAGTTTCAGGATTGTTTTACAGACATTTAACAAACCACCTAAGTAATTCATGGCACGTTTGGGACAAGTTGAAGATGAACTTACACTTAAAAGATTCATACCTGCTTGAGCTGCCTGAGGCTGGAAACATATAAAATACAGTCTCCTGGTTTATTGTACATGGTGAATGATGAATGGTTGTTTTAATGGCTAGGGACTCACTGGGAACAAAAACCAACACTGCCAGAGTGTGAAGCTAATCCATATGAAGAAGCTACTGTGTCCTCTGAGAGTGGAAAAAAAATGCTTAAACTGGAGATTGCTCTACCTGGGCAGGTGCAGAGAGTGAGGCCAGAAGACAAAGGGAAGGCTACAAGCACCTGTACCACTCCAAGCAGACACATCCAAAGATTTCCTGATGGGTAAATGTACAAGTGTCTTCCCCCTTTCCCTCTGTGAAAGAAGTGCACAGCTAAAACAGCACATAGCATCATTTGGAGCATCTTGCTGTGCCTCGTGCAGCCAGAGCAGCCTCCTCAGGGTGAGCTCCCATCACAGATTATTGCTGAGATAATTATTATTTGTGACAAAGTGTAAAACAGTACTCTGTGCCTTTGGGGATGTGGACTATAATAGGGAATGCAAACCCGTGCTGCATGCACAGGAGTGCTTTGTGTCAGTGCAGTGCACACACGCTGCCTCCTCTCCTCACCCTGTGGCACCAGAGGGGCTGAAACCAGAAAGAATAACTGGAGTGATTCTTCTGCAGTAGGTGACTCCAAGCAGGATGCAACAATTGTCTCTGCAATTGTGTCACCTGCAATGAGATCCCACTGGCATGCATTGTGTCAGCAGGTTGTATAAACCCCAGACACTCAGGACAACTGAGGTGGTCAAAACAGGAATCAACTAGGGTTTTTTCAGCATTTACCCTCCTGATTTCACTTGTCCTTCAGCTGTTCAGGTTGATGTTTGCGCAGTACCACAAAGGGGCCTGAGCCTACATGAGGCCACCTTGTGCTCCAGGAGCAGCAGAAGTAATACTAAAAACACAAGACATGGTGATGCTTACTTTAATTCTGCAAACAGTGAAAGGAGCCCTAGTGATAGTACATTTCGTCCTGGAGCTATTAGATAACTTACACACATTTTGGAATCATCTAATTTTATATGTTCCTCATTAAAAGTATTTCCTTCCGCATGCTTTTTCATCCTAAAGAACACAGAGCACATTTGTAACTAAATCTCATTTCAGCTGTTTTCCCTGAGAATAACCAAAACATGCTGCTGCAAAGCACACTGTGATGTTTCCCATTGCCAGGCTCGCGGGGTGAAGGAGCAGGATGCAGCCAGACCCTTGCAGCTGTGTGTGAGGAAGGTCCTCTCCATCCTCTGAGCTGCTCATCTTTTCTCAGCACAAGCACCTCTGCATGTGCACCACGCAGGCTCAGGTAGGGCTGTACATGCACCCTCAGTAACACACACATGTACTGCCTCTTCCAAGCACTTGTGTTTCTCAGCTGGTTGTTTTCAAGCACACACAAAGCTCTCTTTCATCACAAAAAAGAGAAGGCACGTGAAAGAAAAAGCCTCCAGAGCCAGGGTGGTGGTCTCTGTTGTGTTAATGCTTAATTCCAATCTGGCACTTCTCTGCTGCACTTCTTGAGAAGTCCTATCACCTTAGATATGGGGAAACTGAGGCACAGAGGTGGGAAAGGATGGAGTAACAGCCACTCAGATGGCACTGCACTGAGCTCTTCCAATTGCACAACTACATGGTGACAAACCTCCACTGTAGGTGCAGGTGACTGTATTCAAGGTTTGCCCATTGCAAACATGTGAGTGTTGCTACATGCTCCCATGAAGGTGGGCCCTGTCCCTGAAGAAACAGATCACTTCACAGGGAAACAACCACAGATTCTCCCAAAGCTCTGAATGCAAAAAATCATTCCTGTGGGATTTCTGTTTCTCCTGACCTCAGTAATGTGTGGCCAACACAGATCCCCTATTAATTTCCTAAAGACCTCTTCCTCCATGGAGGTTCATTGCAGGTTTCTATTAAATGCCTTTTGACATTAACAAAACCCAGGAAATGTTCGATGTGTTTGTGCAGGCCACGTGGCTGCCAGTGAGGAACACAACATCTCACAGGAGCCCTAATTAGTGCCAATTACTTTTCCAATTGAGCTGCCTTGACTCCCAGGGCCATGCCATCACTACAGAGTGAGGCAGGAGATGCCACTGGAGCATTCATGTTGGAATGGACAACTCTGTGTCACCAGCCCTGGGACAATGCTGGGTCATGGGAGGCTGTCACCGAGAGCTCTTACAGAGCTTTCCATGTCCTCTGTCCATGTAGGAAGGTCAAAGGAAGGTATCAAATAGTCAAGATATGAGTGTTGCACCTTGTGTCCATGCTCTAAGACAGGCTGAGGTGCTGAGATTTCCCCAGTATTGTAGGAAAATGTAAATAATCATTCCATGAGGCACAAATGTACCCAAGAATGAGCAGGGTGCATGTGTTCGTGTGCACATGCACATGCAAAGAGGGAGAAAGAACAGAAAAGTAACACAAATCTCACCCTGAAAAACAAAGCAAAGTCCCTTTTTGGGCAGCTGGGGTGGGGTGTGGGGCTTCTGTCCTGTGCTCTGCTCTGGAGGGAGAAGTGGGACTGGTGCTCTGGACAACCAGTGTGCACAGCATGGAAGAGATGCTCCCATACATCCAAACCTAGTCAACAGTTAGCAGTGACGTTTTCCTGGAGACAGAAGGGCAGAGCATCAGCATTTCAGCTCCTGCTCTGCAATGCATGACTCTGCCTGGGCTCTCTCTGCCCGAAACATATGATGCACTAATGATGCCACCCAGGGATGACAAGCAGCTTAAGAGCTGGCTCTGCCCTCTGGACACCTGCCACATTAAAGCATGTAGCAAGCAGCATGTGCTGGCTTGGGAAAAAGCCATTACCACTTTGGACATCCACCGGGCCCAACTGTTAATCCAGTGCCTTCATCTCCTCTGTTGCTGTTAATGTAAGAAAAGAAAGGGGAAAAATATCCAGGAGGAGGAATTGACTGGGCCATCGAAGCATATTATTAGATCACTGATTCAAACCTCAGATGATGAGCTGTGATAGGACCGAGTAAAATAACAGTGAATCAAACCAGGGAAAGCTCATACAATGTCTAATCATTATAGAATAATGATACCCAACCCTAGATCAGCTTAAGCTTTCTTTTCTGAGACTTAAGGATCAAAACCTCTCATGATGTGCAGGAAAAGCCTAACAAACAGCACCCAAACTTGGACACTACTTTAGCAGATCTTAGATAAAGATCAAAGTTTGCATATTCATCAGAGGTGGCTTTTGGACTGAGATTATAATTGCAAGGACCCTCAGCTTTTATATTTACGTTCTACCTGCGCACAGAGAGGACAAAAGTGCTCCAAGCTGATACTCAGGTCAGCCACAAAGCAAATCCTCTTATGTCACCAAAGCTACCCATGCTTGTGCAGCTGTCCACACAAAGTGTTAACACCTTGTCTCAAACTCTACCCAAGCACAAGAGCAACATGTGCTCTGCTGCAGTCTCCAGCACAAAGACAATCCGTGAGCTATTAGGAGTCTAGAATAAAATTCTACCACATACCACATAAAAATAAATAAAACAAAGTCTTTTTCTAATTAAATAGATGATGAAAGGGAAAGCTAAGAAGCAATGCAGCTGGGAACCCTTTGAAATAATTAGACCTACCTACTTGGCTCTGAAGTTTTTTTACTATCAGGAACATGAAGAAGGGTGTCAGCAAGAGACCTTCTCATTTCTTAGGTGAACAGCACTGAAGGATTTAAAACCTATTGAGAGAAGCCTGGGATTCTTTAAGTTCACTGAAGCCAAAGTAATTCCCCCTGAATGCAGGCCCTGAAGGTGACTGTGGAGCTTAGAACAAGGATGTCAACACGGTGCTTTCATCGTTTGCTAGCAGAGCTGCTACTGCACATGGAGCTTGCCTTGACCATTTAATTAATAAAGGGACCCACGCAGCTGGAATTAACGTGAACTTTCAAAGCATCAAAAAGTCCAGCAAAGACTCAAGCTGATATTTTCATTTATATATATTAGCTTATTCTAGGCCATTGTTGTGCTCCTCATTCACATGATACAGCAACCTCTTATTCACACACACACCCTTACATATTTCCTTTCATTTTACCTCCACAGTGCTTCTGTGTGATGGGGGCTATCACCAATTAACACTGACAATGGGAGCTGGAAAGGAATTTTAGCAAGCACAGCAGGGTTGGTTTTTTTTTTTCTCCCAAAAATCTTTGAGGAAAGGGATTATTGCCCCTTTCCTGCCCTCCTTTCCCCTAAAAATGGTGAGCTCCATGCCAGTGTTTTTCTCTGATCTTTTTTTCTCTTGGTTTTACTCTGTCTCTTTTCCTTTTTTTCTTTCATTTAGCACCAAACAATAGCAAGGACAATCCTTCAAAAATATTTTCATTGTAGCACATTGAACAGAACTGGCTTCAACCCTGCCAGGTCAAAATGTTCACTCCACTTCTCAGCACTCCACGGAGTCCTATAAATTAGACCATGAGAATCCAGCATTTATTGTTTCCTCCAGTCAATGTAAACACTGCCTTTCCTCTTATTCCTATGCTGAGGGGCAAAGGTCTCAATTAATATGGTCACAAAATAGTGTTTGATATCACATTGGTCTATTTATAGACCCAACGGTTGCCATTTTACTCTTGTAATTCTCAAGCAGGATGGAACTTCTGGTTAAAAACAGTCTGAAAACTGGGGTGATAGGGATTTTGAATCGACACAGATGGTCTAATCAAACATAAAACCTTGGGCTCAGTGCAGGCATCACTGGATGACATTTTCTACCTTGTATGTTCATGAGAACAGAATGTAATCATCTAATTGTCTCTCCTATCCTTGAATCCTACTGATCTTTGGTGCCATGAGTTCATCAGCTATGTTGGCTTTCACGGTTAAGCTCTGTAGTTAGTCATCATTGAAGCCACAGTGGATCACCATCCCAGATGTTGAAGAAGTATGCACTTTAATGATCCTTACATCTTTTAGTTAGGTGGCAAAGAAAGTAGAAATTGCTTCATGTAAGTCTCTTGTTCCAGGGAATGATACCTCTTTAAAATGCATGTCTTCCCTTATTCTCAATTAAACACACACTAAAGCCATTGCAAAGATTCTTTGTGATGGCCTCAGAGGGTATTTGATACAACTTTACAGAGCAAGAAACTGGTTCCTAACAAATGCCTTATTGAGTAGCTGCCCTTTGGATGAGAAATAAAGCTGAGTCTGCAAGCAACTGTGAGCACAGCAGAACACAGCCATTTTCTCAAGAGCAGGAGAGCTATCTTTAGTATCCTCACTAATTTTCTTCTGTTGAGTTCCTTTTGGCTTTTCAGGTGGAGCTTCCTTTCTACTGCTCCAAAGCTATTAGCCAAATCCCTACCTCGAGGGCATGACACAGGTGCTGCAGTCTGTGAGCTCACCAGAGCTGCTGTGCTCCACCATGGAGGAGTAAAGCCTTAGTTAGTCATTCTTCTTCAATAGCCTCATTTGGGGAGTCGATCTAAATATTAGGATACCAGAGGAGATAGAGAAGAACCTGTTTATTGGCAAGCAGTTGACATGTAGCCGTAACATGAGTTCTGGGGAGTTAGGAAAAGTGTAGTCTATGGCATAAGAGTCTGGTAGCATCTGCCTGTGAGTAGCAGAGGGAGCAATTTAGCATCACTAAAATTGCAGGAATCAAGAAGATCATTGGGGATCTAAAGTTGATAATGCTCTGAGAGGTGCTGGGGCAATTCACAGAAACATAAATAAAAATCCTTTGAAGCAGATTAGAAAAATCAAAGAGCAAAAAGAAAGCAAAAGAAAGTGAATGCAACATTAACCTATTGCATTAAATTGATAAGTATGCACCAGACACTTCCAAACGATAGCTGTTTGATGAAGGAATTATGCTCCTTCAGACACCAGTGTGAGATAGCACTCAACAACATGGGTTGCTTTGCAAATACCAGGTCCTGGTGGGAGCAGATTTAACCCCTCATATCAGACATTAAACTACCCCCAGATGCTAATTCCTTCCACCTCTTCCACGTACCTTTAAATATCTCTCTTACACCAACTATTGTCAAGTCAGAGCCACCTCTGAATTGGAGCCTAATTTAGGACTTCAGTCACTCACCTTTCCCATGGTGGTCAGAGGAGAGCATTGAGTTAGGCTGATTCTCCCTCCATGGGGAATTTTCTTGCTCCTGGGGAATACCTTCAGGGTAGAAACTGAGGTGGGCATGGAGTTCAGCACACCAGGACTAAGCAGAAGCTTGCTGGGCAGAGGGGGCTTGAAAATTGCAGGTCTGGAGTTGAATATTCTAAACCCAGCTGGAGCTGTCCTCCAGCCTCCTGATAGCACAACACAGCTCCCCTGTGTCCTTAACATTAAATACCTTGCAACTGTCTGGATATCTCCCAAAGATGTCTTTCTAAAATAGAAACTGAAGGAAATTTGTGGATAAAACATGTTGAATGCCACTGCAGTATCTTTTAGTAGAAACCCAACATCTCTCTGAAAGTCTCAGTTAAATATTTTGGTAGCTCCTCTAGTTGTTCCTCTCTACAGCTTGACAAACATTTCACACTGGTAGCACAGCTTTTGGTTGGAAGAAATCCCAGCTTTGTTGACACTGACTTCAGTCAACTTCAGAGGGCCTCTCTGCTTTTGGGCTTGTCAACACACAGCGGACTGAGACATGCTGCCAGCAGGCAGCTCCTAGAAAACATTATTTGAATCCAAATTGTCTCCCAGACAAGTTTTCTTTTAAACTTCATGTTGTGTGAGTTACATGCTTGTCAGAATGGAAAATCTGGCTTAGTCCCTCATTGTTCATATTTGATCATCCCCCCATTCCTACCCCAAAATATCACATCCTGACATTCAAGTGGCTTCCACATGGCCATGTACAACCAAACCTAGCTATGGGTAATAACCATGTGCAAAGAACAACAAGCTCAATAGCACTTGGAGGCTATTTATACTTTCATAAGGGGCAATTTTTAACTTCTTTTACCTGAATGCTCAAGTGCCATTATTGCTCTTTTGCATGTGGAAAGCTTACATTCTCCATTCTGCCTGTGGTCTCCAGCAGCAGAACAACACCTCTACTTTGAGATGGATATTGATATATTTAGTTCTGTTTAATCAATGCACTCCTGAGGTTCTCAAGTTAGATCTCTTTAAAAATACTCCACCACTTTCAAAACAACAGAACCCCACAGGAAACAGTCCTTGTATATCCTGCAGATATTTTCCACCGTGTTCAAAGGAGAAGGTAGGGAAATAGCATCAAAGAGACAACTTTGCTTGTCAGTCCATAAACATAAGACCAAAGACTAGTTTTATTACAAACCCTGTTTTATCTGAAGACATTTATGAAGAACTAATTGAAGATGTTGTATTTTATACAAATTATGATTATTAACTTGTATTAAACAAGAACTTAGAGACCTCAGGAATGTTAAATCTCTATGGTACTAGGCTTTTTACTAACAGCTGAAGACATATAAGTTTTTGAAGATGTTCTGCTCCGAACAGTCCAGACACAACATGGGTGAGAAAAGAATATAATCAGAGAAGTAACAATTTATCCAAAAGCTTAGAGAAGTCAAAAATAAAACTGCTTTTCCAGCCACACACTTGGTGCACTCACAGGGTGGATAACTGGAAGGCAAGTCTTTGTCTTTACTCAAGGTTCAGATTTACCTAGTGATTCAGCTAATTCATCCTCAATTTTTAATTAACAGAATCTAAGTGCAACTGGGCTGGGAAATAGCATGCTGGTACAGAAAAGCCACCAAACTCCTACATGTCAAAGGTCCATCCTATTGCTGAGGAGGAGAACAATTTTATAAACTATATTGTATCCTGGTTTATTCTTCTCTGTCTCCAGCTTTCTGAGCTGTAAGTTGAGTGTAAGCCATCATATCTAATTGCCACCAGTAATGACAACCTTCATAACTGTTCAGTCTCTACAGTATTCAGTGACAACAAGTTCCATAGTTTTATTAGATGGAAAATACTGCCTTCTGTTTGTTTCCAGTGATCAGATGATTTCATTGAGTCAATACAGGTCTTGCATTTTGAGAAGATTGGAATAATTGTTCACTTTTTGCTTGCTCCTTTCCATTCCTGATTTTGGTGCCTTCTAATTTTTTTCCCCCACTATCATGTGTTTTCCAAAATGCAAAGACCCAGCCCAACCAGTCCCACCAACTCTTCCTTGTGATGGAGAACAGGGCATGAACACAAGTTGTCTCCTTTCATGAGTCAGCACCACTTTCAATAACCTCAGCCAATGGCTTTGGCTCTGGGCCCACCCAGGGAAGATGGAGGTCATGGAAGTAAATGTCAGCCTGGCTAGGGGAGCAGGACAAGAAGAGTCAGAGAGAATGCCGAACTCTGAATATTGTGTCTGCTTCAGATGCAAAAGCCCTTCAAGTTATTAAATGGGGAAAAAAAAGTCATTTAAAAAAAGTAAATATTGCTTTCTTTTATCATAGGAAATGAATGCTTCAAGGTTTTTGTCCATCATGAATAAACAGAAAATAGGGTTTGGCTGTTTGCAGAAAGTTTTGAAATGTTCTAATTATTTTTCATTAAACAAGGTCTGGAATAAACTGCTGTGTTTTTTTTCCTCACACTTATTATCGTATTATTATAATTTCCCTTATGTCAGCTTCATTTCTGCCTCCCTTTTTCCAAGCCATTTCAAAAATATTTGAAAATCAAGTGGGTGAAATTGAAAATGAAAAGGAGAGGATGAAAGAGAGAAGAGGCAAAAAGAGAAAAGAAGTGGGGGTGGCAATCTTGAGAACAATTTCTCCAGAACACAGGGGGTGGCTGTTTTCAGTGCTCATTGGAAAGGTCCCATCAGGTTGCCACCTCAGCCCCCATGGCTGTCCTGAGGGAGCCCTTCCCTTTTTCCCTTTGTTTGCAGCCCACCAGGCTCAAAGCACCACATGGAAATGACTCACATTGCTCTGACTGCACATTTGGGCCACAACCATTCTTCTCTCAACCTCACCAGAGATCAGCAAAAACCTTCTTCCTGTGAGTGCCAGCAATGGTCTCTGTCTACAAAGCAAACACCAGATGCTAGAATGATGAGCAAATGTCCAAACATATAACAAGCCTAATTAAAAGAAGTTTTCTCATGAAAAGACTGAGATTATTAAAAAGAAATGCTTACCTGGGAAAACCCTTCCACACTGCTCTGCTGAGTGTACTCTAAGACAGGCAGAAGTACATATCAGTTGCCTGACAGCAAGGCTACAGCATGACCTGCCATTAACTTGCCTCCCACTGCCAGAGGCCAATAGTCACTTCAGAAAATTCTCATTTCTGCCTCTTGCCTTGTGTGTCTGGCAAAACATCATGTTAGGAAGCTGTTCTCATCCCAAACAGCTCTCCAACTTCCAGTTTGTTTTAGCAGGACTGTAGGATCCTGGATCCAGGCTGGTCAAAGCCAGCATCTACCTGGTTCTCCACAGTCCACAGACCTCTCTGCAAAGAAAAATGTAGTTTAAAAAATGCAATTTGTTATTTTCTCACTAAAGACAGCTCACCCAGCTCTCAGAGACCTGTACTGAAATGTATGTTTTGCTCCAATGGACTCCATTATCTTTTTTCCATGATTTTGCTCACCTCTGCCAATGGACATGGTTTTTCATTATAATTATTCGGTATGCAGGGTGTGCTGATGAGTACTTTCTGTCTCAGGGCATTTCCTTTCTAATTTGGAGTCAGTCAGGGCCTAAAGACTTCAATAAAGGTTTTGGGACAGAAACCAAGGTGTAAGAAAATTGAGTGTAAGGAAAAACTTCTAGGCTACTGAGAACAATGGTGTAATGTTGCAAAAATCTCCATCAGCATCTTCAGATGTTCACATAGGAACAGTGAGCCATCTAAAAGCACCCAAGTCAGCCACTGATCAGAAAACCCTAGTTTAAACACTAGAATTGCACAGATATGTTTTTGAAAAGTAAGTATTTAAAGAGTCTGTATTTTTCACAGGATAAGAAACAAATCTGGTTTTATACAGACAAGTTATCTTTTAGTATGATTCAGTGGTCAGAGGAGATAACTGAGAGTCAAGACTTCCCATTTGTTCTTCTGTTTACCTTAAACAAATCAGACATCAAATACCCACAGCTCCTCCAGACTTCAATTCAAAGTGCACATGTTCAGCATCTCCACAGTGTGGACCTTCTGTCTCCCTGGATATTAAATTAACCAGAGCCAAAAGAGGGTTAATGCTGCTGACCTCCTTTGGTAGATTTTGCACCTTTTTTTTTTTTTTCCAGAGCAATTTGAGATCCTCAAATTAGCTGCTCCAGAGATGCAAAAATATTGCAGTGATTCTCCTAAACTAACCCTGTGATAGTTATGCAAAGAGTGCTGCCAGAGCTGAAAGAGCAACTATGCCCACAGCCATGGCGCCAGGCAGCCTGGCAAGTGAGTTTGTAACACAATCAGAAATAAATAAAAATAGCATTGTTTTATTCCTGAATCAATAGAGAAACCCTTTCAAAATTACAGTTGAAGAAGCACAGCCCTTTGCTCTGTCTCTCTGTGCACTGACTGCACTCTGTGCCAGCCAAGGCAGAGCCTGTACTCTCATAAGCAGGTGACAGAAGAATATGGATTTGATTTGGGCCACAAAATGTCAACTCTAATGGATTCTAAAGCCAACAGCAAAGGGGTTCTGGTATCTTCCATGGGGCATGGAAACTGGAAAAAATCAGCAGGTCAAAAGCCAAAATGATGCAGGTGACTGGGCTAGGAGTTGTGGGAGTTGTCTAGAGAAAAAGGATGCAGATGGAGAAGGGAGGGGTACAGACAAAAAGAAGGTTTAGATGATTGTTTTCCATTGGCCTAACTAGCAATAAAAACAAATTGGGCAAGCTCCTGAGAATTGCTCTTGGATAATCAATCACAGAAAACAGAATTAGGCAGAGGCACTAAGCAAGTAGCAGGATGTTAATTCAAGCTACATTTTTAACAGCACAGGGTGAAAAACTCAACAAAGTATTCCCTAGATGAAGTTTATACACTTCTCTTTTTTTTAACCTTTCCTTACCACCTGGCCAAATGCAGAACACAATCATCTCCAAAATTATTCATTACTTGGGATTCTGCATTGGATTTCTTCTGTCGTGTATTCAGGACAGGTAACACCTCAGCAAAGAGTTTTGTTTAGTCCAGAGCCCCAGCCGGTCAGCAAAGCCACTACCACTGAAGAAAAGGAAAGCAGATGGAGTGGCAGCTATTTCAGGAGAGAGGATACCCCCAAAGCATCCTTATTCCCTGCCTTGCACTGTTGCTGTGGGGCTGCAGTGAGGTTCACAAGGTGGCTGGAGGTATGCAGGAAGGACAATGCAAGCAGAGCAGCTCCACATCAATATTACTGAATTCAAATATTCAGCTCCTAGAGTGTGCTCATCACTGCTTCTAACCTATCCAAATAGACCCTGGTGGGAACTGGTGAGACTTCTTTCTCCGTGCCATGCAGGCAGTGGGTTGACCATACCAGCCAAAAACCCTCTTCTGTACAAATTTGCCTCAAATCTCACTTTGTGTGTACTCACTCAACAGTATCCTGCTCCTGGCAAGCTTCTAGCAGTGCTCCTGTAACAGCACAGCACACAAACACTGTTGTACTCATGCTAATATTTCTTCTCCACAGCTGGAGAAAGTCTGATCTTAAAATTAGGTTTCTGCTAGGGATAAAAATAGTCACTCTGAATATTCAGTGTTAGCATATATCTTACTGCTTCTACTAATATTCCTGCCACTTAATTTGTTTGAAAGACTATTCAGAAGAAACTAATATGTGGCATGAAGACAGGAAGAGCTATAAAATGTTGAAATCTGAGCACAAGTTCAGTGATGTTATCCACATCACTTGCCTGGCTCTACAATTGAAAGTTCAAGTCAAAGGGGAGGTTTTGTCTTTAAAAACAAAGACTTGCACACCTATGGACTGCACCTCCTTTCTTCAGGAGCCCTGCTTGGATCAGATGGGTTCAGCAATCTGCATAAATCTGAAGAGTAGCAATACTGCACCTGCAATCAGACAGAGTTAGCACAGTCAGCACAATTCCCTGGCTTCAATGGGAGTTGTAACTCTTTTTTCCAGACTTGTAGATAATTCTAAGCTTGCTAGCCTGTAAGTGTTATCAACTTTAGTTTGTTTATTTGTTTGTTTGTAAATATCCTCTGTTGGAAACACTCATTTGCATTTGAGTTTCAGCTTCTGAAATTTCAGGCAGGCTGCCTTTTCAAAAACAAAATCACTGCTACAGTCTGAAACTGAACAGAGAAATGCCAAGGTTTGACTTAAGTTAAATGTAGAAACTTAAGCACAAATACTAGGAAAGAAAATTTATGCAACAATGTTTGTATATGATACAGAACATTTCCATTAAACTTACTACTCTGAGTGGGATACAGTGGTTTTTGTGGATTATTTGCAACATTAAAAGATAGGATATTAATATTGCATGACCTTTCTTCAGAGAGAATAAACAAACAGAGCATCTGAGCTTCAAGTATCTGTTATTTGTGATTGGCTTGTTATAAAAATTCCCTTTTAAAACCGAAATAGTCAAATCAAAGTAATTTTGCTGTGAAGAATGTGTGCTAACAAAAAAATAGATTCCCTGCATAGTGTATACATAAATACAAGAGATTTAGCCTAACCTACTGATCTCAACTGTTGTATCCATACAGTAGTTGCTCAGAATGGCACTTGATTGGGAATATTAACTGGAGTGGTTAAGGCAGGCCTGGGGCTGATAATTACAATTTGGTCCCCTGGATGATTGAGAAGCCTTACACAGGACTGTGCAGTGCAACTTTAACAGCCCTTCCTGATGCCTAACTAGAAAATGTTTCAAAGGGGCTCCATGAATTGTAGGGTACAGTCAATTAACTTGAATATTAATTATCTATAATGAATGTACCCTTCTTCGGGGCTTGAAAAGAAGCAAATTACTTGGAGAGGGACTAATTAAGATGATGTAATCTTGACCATGAAGAATAATTCCTTCCTAGTGACAGAAATGATCTAATTGAAGTATCTCATTAATTAATGTCTCATGAAATTGACTGATAAAATGCCTCTATGAATGCCTCCTGAACTCGGGGCCAGCAGAGCATTGTAGCACACAGACTCCCGCTCCAGACCCTATCACTGACAATATAATTAGCCCTTGGAAGCATGCTGTGCTCAGAAGGATTTATAACTCTGCAGTGTGGATAATCTACAAATGCAAAGTTAAGACAATGCAGCTTGCCACTGTGAGATTTCTGAAGTCAAGGAGTGAAACCACAGATCAGGTATAATCCAATGGATGACATGTGAATTCCCTCTCCTGGTGGCTTTGTCAGCTTGCACCAGGACCAGCCCTGCAAGGTGCCAGTAACCCTGTACCAGGGGCTGGCAGCTCCAAAAAAGCTTAAGGTCACCATGTCCAAGTGCTCTCTGGTTTAGTTCCCAGCTAAATAAAGTCAGATTACAGGCATCTTGTTTTCCCTTTTTCACTAGATTTCTACACGCCTGTGGATTTTTGCTAATGATGCTCTAAGCCCCCTGAGAGTGAGGGGCAGGGGAAAGACTTTCCCTGACTACAGAGAAGGTCTTGCTGGGGAGATTTCTCTGTGTGATAAGCAAAGCTTTATCAAGAAGAAAGATATTGAGATGCTAGAGCATGTCCAAAGAAAGGCAACAAAGCTGGTGAAGGGTCTAGAGCACATCTTATGAGGAGGAGCTGAGGGAACTGGGGTTCTTCAGTCAGGAGAAAAGGAAGCTCAGAGGAGACCTTCATGCTTTTTGTAACTACCTGAAAGGAGGTTGTAATGACATGGGAGCTGGTCTCTTCTCCAAAGTAACAAGTCATAGAAGAAGAGGAAAGGACCTCGGGTTGTGGGAGGGGAGGCTTTGATAGGAAAAAATACTTCATGAAAAAAGGTTGTCACGCCTTAGAACAAGCTGCCCAGGGAAGTGGTGGAGTCACCATTTCTGGAGGTATTTAAAAGATGTATAGATGTGGCACATAAGGACACAGTTTAGTAGTGGATTTGGCAGTGCTAGGTTTATGGTTGGATTCAACCTCAAAGATCTTCTGCAACTGAAATGATTCTATGAGTAAGACTTCAGTGGAGAGACTGACACTCAGAACCAAGCTCAGTGTCTTTTTGGAAACTAAAACTATCCTTTAAGAAAAGGATTATTTAGAAAAGGATTAAGAAAAGGATTATCTGTTATTGAGGAGTCCCAGGAGATGCTTGGATGATTCATCCATGCAAGTAGAAGATTTTCACACCACTGGGACCTCTAGTGAGGGAGACTTCACACCTCTGAGTGGCCATGACCTTATCAATACATCTCAGCGGGTTGAAGGACACCACAGAGCCCATTGCAGATGGAGTCTGATGTGGTGACCCACACCACAGAGCCAAAGAGAAGTACTGAGTGCACCTCACCCAAGAACAGTTTCTCTCTTAGTAGCTGAAGTCCTCTGCTGGGAGGTGCAGAAGTGGATTTTGGTGCTCTCAGCCTGAAATAATAGCTGAATTTGGATCTTCTGCAAGTCTTCTGATGTGATAGTGACTGCTTTGTAAAGATGCTGGGCTTTGAACTCTTTACTTTCTGGACAAATGACCAAACAAAATGCATTCCTCCAGGATGAAGGGAACACTTTGATTCATAATAAAATGGCATTTGGAGTTATTTATTTGGCCAGATAACCTGAAAGAAAACATAATTTGGTTTAATCCCAATGGTATGTATTTTATTTTGATTGCCAAACTGAAAAAAAAAAAAACTCACCAAAAAAAAAACCAAAAAACAACAAACTCCATCCTTTGAAAGCTTTGGTAATATTTTTCCAATTTTATCTTTTCTGCACTTAGAATCGTCAGCAAGGACCTCTAAAACTGGCAGAGGCTTCTATGTTCCAGTAAAATATGATAAGCAGCAATAAATGGTCTGTTGATGGTATAAAGGGAAATTTGACTCTCAGAACTAACAATGACCAATTTACTACAAGCCTGAGGGAGCTAAAAATCATATAAGGAAACTGCACAAACACAGCAGCCAGGCTGTGAAAAAGATGAAAGGGCCAGTCCAAGGATGCAATATTGCTATTTGTTTATGTCTTTTCTGTTAAAGTGAATTAAATGCCCACAGCTCATAAAAGGTTCATCTACCAGTGCTGAAGCTCCTGAGTATCTCATGCTATTTCAGCACTAATTACATTTCATAAAGCTACCAAATATACTATAACTAACATTTATTGGCCAATGAAATGTTGCTGTAAGTTAATAATTACAGATATATGTAGACAATAAAAAGTGGAGCATCCTCCAGGACACAGGATGGGATATTAAATGCTTCTGCTCTTACTGAGAGTTGCTGAGAAGCTAAATTTAAGACCAGAGGTGATAGTGGCCCAGAAAGCCTGCAGGGATAGAGAGAAACCCATGACTTTGAGGAGTTATGCAGGAGAGGGATATTTACTGCACCCATCTGGAATATGGCAAATGCTCTGAGACTATGGACTCTTCTATGTGTCTGAAAGAAGAGCTCAAATGCAGGTACTGGGACTCCTGCCTACACCCAGGGAGTAGCTCCCATGACTCCAATGACAAAGAGACTTCCCAATTTCCCACACAACCCCAGACTCTTTTCACAGCACTCAGGTCTGTACTGTGCACAGCACAAACATCTCCTCTCTACATTTCTTGCCACCTCTGCTGGTTATGTGGGGACTCCTGTTTCAGGTCAGGGCTGGAGCGGGAAGGGGCCTGGCCAAAGCAGAGCTGCCACTCCTCCTGTGAAAACAAAACAAAAGTTAGAGTTGCTGCAGGTTTTGCCATGAGTCAAACCAGCCTTCAGCAGTCACCACCAGGAGGTCACCTCCTCTCTGCTGTTTCACCAGGACAAGGTTGAATGTGCTTCTCAAACCTCCTTCAGGAAAAAGCCCAGGAGTCAGTGGCTGATTGTTGCTCTGACTTTTATTTACCTGGACGACTGGAAAAAGTCTGTTTAAACCAAAAGGGAAGCAGAAGGAGGAATCAGCCTCCTTCTAAGTCTTTTTGTCACTTGGCTGCCAGATCACATCTTCACTCCTGTTGATTCTCATGTAGCTGGTAACCACATGCAGAGGTCTTTTCACCCTACAGTGCTTTGAGGTTTATCTGAGCTGGCCTACTTGGGTACAGATTCTCCCTCTAAGGCATTTACTTCCTTATGTAATGAGATTAAAGCAGATTTAAAAAAGCAATAAGGAGACAAGGAAGGTTAAAAATGCTGTTAACTAACCATAAATAAAAGCTCTGCCAGCATCATCAAGGTTCAGGCAACTCTTCACCTGGCTAAAGAAGCAGTGCTGAGCAGGCTGTCACTCATTGTGGACATCATCACGGGTGGGGAGGGAAGGATGGGAGAAAAGAGAGAGATCTACAGGGTACTGATAGTATAGGATGATATTTCCTTGCTCTAGCAACTTTCTGCAAGTATCTCTGAGTAGCAGACCAGACTTGGTTATCATCATGACTCGTGTGGTCTTTAACATTTTGAATAGGCCACACTTAATGGAAGTTCCAGCTCTGGAGCCATGCAATTATGGCTGCAGGAGGAACATAAGGGCAGATCCACCAGGTCCTCCTCCTTCAAGGCTTGGGGAGAGCAGTATTCTCCTCAGGTGCACCTCTTTTTTTCAGACTTGTGTTTATGAGGATTGTTCTGTTTCTGACCAGCTTCTAGAGCAAATGAAGCTACAAGACCTCAGCACTGCTGAAGAAAAAAAAAAAGCTGGTGATCAGCTTGTATTTCTCTTGCTTACAGCATAGATCAGGCACAGTCTGAAAATCACTTGNGCATAGATATAGCCATACTTGCTCTGTGTGACAGCTCCGTTATCCACAATCTCTGTCCCCTTCACCAAGAAGGAGGGAACACTGGGGTGCCAGAGGGCTCACTCTGATGCACTGTGAGGAGAGTCCTGCCCTTTTTGTATCCTGCCCCACTACTGCTGAACCAGGTGAAGTCCCTTCAGAGGTTTCCAGCTCTGCACACATTTGAATTCCCAAAGTGACAAGATTTCCCCCCTTAGAGACTGTTCCACAGGCTGAGAAATGTGACAGTACAAAGTGTGACCTAATATTCAAACTAAATTCCCCCACCCTCTCAATTTTATCCCATTACTTCTAATTAATCCCCTTTGCAGCAACTGCTCTTCTTCCCTGGCATATGTATAATTGCTGATTGTTGCCACAGGGCTAATTCCCTTTCACAAAGGGTTGGCATAAATCTATTCTATAGGGGTGTCAAAGCATTTGGGAGGTTAAGTTTTGTCTTATTTCAATTCCACGGGGAAAACATTGTAAAACTATCTAGAAGTTGTCCTATTAGCAGCAAGAGAACAAAGATGCCCTTGGCCAGGCACTGTCGTGGTGTAAGAGAGAAGGGATCTCCAGTCTGCATGGAACCATAGCACCACCCTGGTGTATCAGTGTTTGCTCCTGCCTCCTACAATTTGCAGGTCATTTCAGTGCCATAAATGATGAAACAAGATGTTGGGCATGGGGAATATCCTCCTGTGGAGGTAAGCACATAAATCCCATTAATGTGAACGGGAGTTATGCACATACATTGAGCTGGGGATGTACTCTCCTGTCTGCAGAGGACACTCGGCAAGTCTGAGTAATCTGTGGTTGATTTTAGTTTTCTCCCCAGAGCTCTCTATGCAGGAGGATGCATGAGAAAGCTGGTGTACAAAGCATTAGCATCCAGACACAAGTGAAAGAGTGCTCAATGGGATTATTAGTGCTTACACAGCACAAGTAATGCATGGTGTCCTACAGGAATACTTTACCTTCAGGAGTCATGAGCCCAGCCTTCCTTTTCAGTGCAATCAGGACCGGTGGTTAAAGCAAAGGGGAACAAAGCTAAAAGCATAGAAAGATGTTCCTGCTGATACAGGGGATTTGGACTAGAGAAACTTTAAAGGTTCCTTCCCATTGTACAATTCCATGATACTTCTGTTTACAAACCCTCTAGCTCCCTTGCTGCCAATCCTGCTTGCCATCAGTGCTTCAGCAGGATCTGGTCACCACCCACATGCAGAAACAAGAGACCCATGTAGCAAAGAGGAAGAGAACCACTGGAGATAAATCCTTGTAGTTACAGCAGAGGATGATTGATGTATTGAGCCTACACTAGGACACTCAGGAAAATTAATTCAGTTTCTGTTCACACTTTAAGTTAATTTGGATTATTTAATCCACATTAGGCTCCTTTATGCACACTCTCATTCAGAATTAAAGTATTGCTAATTCAGTTTACAGAGAAAATTAAGCTCAGCCAAATTAATGTTATGTTAAACTTGAATAAGGGTCTATGAAAGGATTTAATGTGGTTTAATTATCCACTTTACATATCAGAAAATGCATAAAATATCACATTAAATGACAAAAACAGTCCCTGAGCAGGAGGGACTGGAAGCCAAAGCTCCTCCTCCCAGAAAACAGCACTGCATGACAGTCAAAGCCTTCTCCTTGGCTTGGAGGATCTCTGAATTAAACTGGAAGAGTGGAAGCCTTTCAGCAGCTGGAACAGAGTTGGACTCACCTTCCCTGATGCTTGTCCTAACTGTGAGATAACTTTGCAGAGACATGATGGATTGAAGTCTCCTGGCTGCTGAGGAGTGCTCCAGCTAGGTGAGACTACTTACACCTCTAGCTAGGATACAAACTCCAAGTATCTTCTCTATGCATCTCCTGAGGATTTGCACAGCAGAAGTGCATCCAGCAGCTCAGCACTGGACTGGGGGACTGAGAAGACAAAAAACAATGGCTAAAAGATCTCAGAGTCTTTGGCAGGGCTCATCTGGATCTCCTGAAGGATTGTGCTCATTACAGGGAACTGGAAAACAGTCAATGTAGAATAACGGGAAAGAAAGAGTAGAAAAGCAATTTAACATCCATTTCTATAAAAACATGAACACATAAGATGAAGCACTTTGTAAATATCTAATAGATACCCAGGAATACTAAGCAACACTCAAGTTTGGACTTTTTAGATCAGATAATTTCTAAACCAATCTGATGCACTGTGGCAGGGTAAATGAAAGGATAGCAGTAGACATCACACCTCAACTTCAGCAGCTTACCTTTTTTCATAACAAGGTACACAAACACTATGTAGGTGACACTGCTCTTGGGGTATGCAAAAGTATATGGGGAAAATACATATTAATCTAGCAGTAATCAGCAGCTCACTTGCAAGAAGGAGGTATGTATCAAGAAAAATTCTTCAGGGTTTTGACTGGGATGTCACACTCTGTAATATTTTCCTTAACAATTTGGATGACAACATAACCTTCATGTTTACATATTCACACACCACTACAGAGTGAGGGGCTACCAGCATGCCAGAAAACACAGGGCTAGAGTTCAAAATCATCCTGGCAAATGATAGAAGTGGTCTGAAAATATAGGATGCAAATGAGCTTTTGTCCTTAACAAATATCAGGATCAGAGAGGAGCAACAACTGCACAACTACAAGCCAGGAACAACAGACTGAGTGGCAGCTCTGTGGAGAAGGACTTGCGGGTTAAAGTGGATCAGCAGATAGATGTGAATCAACAGGGTTATGCTGAAAACAGCAAACACCATGCTGAGGCACGCGAAAAGCACCATCATATTTGAGACGTGTGAAGAAAGCCTTCTGCTCTGTTTGCTGCTGGGAAAGGCTTTGCTGGAGAACTTGTTCATGTTTTGGCCACTGTATGTCAGGAGAACTTAGATTAATGGGAAAGAGAGCAGAGAAGATCTAAAAAAAATATATATATATATATATATGGTTGTGTGAGCTAAGTATCAAAGAACAGACTAGATCATTGTTTGGGGTCCCTTATAGTCATATAAAAAGCCAATGTTTCTAGGTTTGCTCCCATCTTTGATGGAACTATGTGATTTTGACCAGATTGCTACATTTCTCTACTTACCACTGTTCACATATGTAGATATACAGAAACAAAATTCTTGTTCCTTTCCAGGAAAAAAAAAATATAATGCATCTAGAAAATCTGTCTGATTATGGATCTGCTGGGATGTTGCTGACTTCTGAAAAGAGAGGCAGATTCACCCTCCCATAGATGGAGATAACATACAGCAGCATCCTTCAACTCATTTTGCATATCTGCATTAACTATAAAAGAAAGGCTTGCAGCCTAAACAATTGCTTGGGTTTGGCTTTAAAGCCTCATTTCCTGGGAGGAAATGATTGAACAAATACAGTTATAAAATGCCACACATTCACAGCAAAGCAAGTATAGTTTCAAGATCACAGGAGCTTATAGAAGTAACCAAGTGTAGGCATCACTTTAACACTGAACCTGCACCAACTGCTTTGTGCTCAAAGAACAGAAAAAAATGAGTGTAAACACAATGAAAGGAGGATTGTTTATGTGCCACCTCCATACTAGCAACCATGAACTATGGCTGATTTTGCTTATTGTCCATTAAGGGAAACAACCATAGGTCATCTCTGTGATTACCTAACACTCCGGAGGAGCAATAAAGCTCAGCTGGAGGTGTCACACTGCAGCAAAAGGTAAAGCAAACCCAACTCTCATTTTTGTTTTTCACTACATTACTTCAGTTAACATAGTGCACTGTTAACATTAACTCCTGGCCATATATTGCTTTATAGATAGACAATCAATACTGCAACTGAAATATGATTTTGTTAAAACGTCTAGGGGGCTGTATGCATTTAGCTTTCACACTCTTTTCAGAAAATGAACATCAATATAAAAATAATGAGCCTCATAAAATAAAGCCTAGTTCACGTGGCTGAACTGGCTTTTAAGAAAGGGGGCAAAGATTTATACTAAAGGCTTTACAAAAGAAACAGCTTAGGACAACATTCAGCATCTCTTTCAATGCCAATCGAAGGACGTTCAAGGCCAGCACTGAAACACAGCTTGCCTTTGCTCAGTAGAGCATCCACCAGGATGGCAACACTTGGCAGGAGCACTTGGAAACACCAGCAAGAGGAAACTGCAGCACAGACTTGGACAGGAACACATAATCACCTCTTATTTAGACATCATCATAAGTCACATGCCTCATTTTTGTAGTTGAGCTGCTTCTGCTTACAAAAGAAGAACTAAAGAAATTCATGAGAGCCCAGCCTTGTTTCTACAGTGCTAGGACAGGAATATCCCTAGGTCCTTAAGGATGTGGATAGCAGCAGTGGGAATTGAGGGAAATTCCTGCTTCCCTTAAGTGAACCAGAGCCTTGGAGAGCAATAAGCACTGTTGTCTTATCTGCAATTTTTGTTTGATTTTCCCCAGGGCAAAAAGACTGGAGGCAGGGTTGGGGTTGAAACAAGATAAAAAGGAACATTTGATCTCTTTGACAGCCAAGTGATGTAACATGAACCTTCACATGCTATATCTCAAAAAATCAGGAGTATGGTCATGAAAGTGTGAGTGCCACATGCACAAGTCCTTAAGACATGAGTGATACATCAAAGCCAAGAGGAATTAGGACATGTACATTGAAAATGACACCTTCTCCTTCATGTCCCTATAGTTGTCAGGATTTCCTACTACCACTTTTTTTAAACCTTTCTGAAACATTTGTAGTGAATGAAGAGGTGACAGCATTCCAGAAAGTAATGTTGAAAGGGAAGCCTTTAAAACAGCTGAATGACAGTAACCTGAATCAAAGCAGACAGGGGACAGGTCCCTTTAGGATCAGATCCCTTTTAATTAAACTAAAGCAAGTCTTCCTTCAGCCTCCCCCAGCTCTTTTCACAGGATGTCTTCATTCAGAAATGAAGGTACTAAAACACTTTCCTAAGCCATGAACAATCTTCTGTTCATGGCTTTCCCTTTCCACTCAGGGGACATCACAGATGATCCAATATGCAGCTCAATTGTGACATTTCCAATTTAGACCTCTGATACAGCTAATTCTGACCACATAGTGGTCATAGGTGTTGGCAGAACAGCAGGAAGCACCACAAGAAGCTCTGCTCAAGATCAGATCTAAATGGGTATCAGCACATCAGCATTCCCCTTAGCAGTAAAACATGCACATATGTAGAATGAGGAGAAGGTATTTCAGATCAGAAGAGTCTGAAGAAAGCTGATCACCTCTCATATACTGTAGATGTTCACCCAATCTTGGTTTCTCTCCTTTTGTGTTTTGTGTAGGTGGCTGATAGAAATTTATGGAAACTTTCATTTGTTTCAAACCAAATAGAACGTGTTGTGGTATTTAAAAAAAACAATGAATCATTTGGAGTTTCCAATTAGGGATGTGCATAGACTGAACAACTTTCCACTCCAGCCAGGCAGGAGGAGATGATTAAAAATCTTCCTTTTTTGCAGGTGTTGTGCAGTACGAGCTGGTTTCTGCTTGCCTCAGGAAAAGTCCTTTCATCTATCACGTGTTATGGGTGGATTATGTCATATCAAATCAAATTACCTCATGCCATGTCAGCTCCTGGCATAATGCAATAGGACATACTTGTGAGGTGCAGCTCAATGCAGCAGGATGTGTCAAATATTTAAATGATGCAGTGTTGCCCTCACCCATAGTCTGTCTTAAGGTGATGAAGTGCCTCTCAGCAGCTATCTTGCCTGTGTCCTTCACAGAAGCAAACTCTGACCTCACTACCCAACCTCTGCATGGACTCAAAAGCTATTCTGAATAATTAAACATCATCTCCAAGTCCATTTGGAGAACTCCTAACAGCAAAAGTCCCACTTCTGGCTTCAAAATGTTCAGTTCACTCTACAGCTTAGGCAGAAGGAGAAGCAGCAGCAGTGGGTACAGAGGTAAAGATGGAGAGAAGCTACAGACAGGCTAATGCAAACAGAAGTAAGCACAGAAATACAGGCATGCATTTCTCCTTCAAGAGGCAAGCCAAGCAACAGCCCAGAGCCTGATTAAATCTGGGAGGCTGGTCTGTCGATTTAATATTTGTTTACATGTTTCCTTTCCTTTTTCCATTTGTCCCAGAAAGACAAGCTCCCAGGGAAGGAATTTAATCACTATCCACTCTTATTTAAAAGCATGTCTGAAAAGAAGCTCCTGAGAGGATGACAAGACTGCTATCCTTTCCTGCTGTGAGCACTGGGAATAGATTGCCTTTAATCCTCAATCCTGCAACTCCACAATGTGTTCTACACTGGATGTGAACATGCAGTTCTGCCTCTCTCTCCTTGCACATTTGCCAGCTCCAAACTTACCTTTATTCCAGCTCCAAAATCAGACACTCTACATCTCTTTTCCCCCCCCCACAAAGGCATTAACTAAGCAGAATTCAACCTGGTTCCAGTAAGATCTGACTCAACTCATATCCTCTACCTTTCCCCTTCACCTCCTAGAGCTGGGTCCAAGGTGCAAGTTGCTGTCTACTTCCTAGCTGGAACAGGTCACTAGATCTTGGCCCATTAGCATGTAAATTTGGGCACCACCAGAGTTTGTGGGACATTGGTGATCCTCATGCAGAGACAGATGGGATCAGGTCTTGGCTCAGGTGAGGTAGCAATGGTGGGAAAGTAATACTCAAGGCAGCAGTAGGCTAGAAAAAGGCACGCACCATTTTGGAGTAATAACAGGGTACTTTATCCCTCATCCCTTTACTATTTTATTTCAATTTTTTTTAATATTTCTTATCTGCCAGGATCCTTCTGTTTTTCACTAGAATCAATGTTGACCTACTGGGTCCTTCCCATTGCCCACACCACTTGCCATAAAGTAGTTATCATTCCTATAAAAGTTACTCTGAAATTTCTGAATGCTGTTCTGCTGGTGTAGGGAGCTGAGAAGAGAGCCCAGAGATAGGAAAATGTCACAGTTTGCCATGGAGATTCTCCCTTCCAAGGCAGCAACTTTTGCTATGCCTTATGTGCCCTGAACATCTTACAAATTCCCTGGGGCAAGAGATGCAACTTCTCCTATTTGTGCAGTGTATAACACAAGATGGCCCAATTGTTCCTGATTTATTCAGCAACATAAATATTAAGTAGTAGTGCTATGACCTTTTGTTGCTAACATCACCAGGGTGATGGGGATTTTGGCACAGGATAAGAACAGTATCCTGGGAAATTTTCATTACCCCCTTGATAATTCAATCACTCTGCAAATGGCCAGCTGAAGAAATCTGATCATATTGAAGATTTGGACCCTTACCAAAGAGATTGAGTCTCCTTCCTATATCACACATATCTTAGACACTCATATGCTGTTCTCGTTGGTTTACAGTCACCACTAGCACAGCTCAAATAGGAACTTAAGGTCCCCAGCAAGGACTTACCTCTGTTATCAAAGCCATCCTCTAAGTCAGTGTTGCTGGGTAAAAATTGACTAGGCAGAAGCTGGCTTTTGTTGAGAACACCAGGGACTAGAGAATGATAGTCCAGCCTGGTTAGTAAGTGATGCTGCAGTGCAAAGGGTAATAACAAAGCTGCTCTCACAGGCAGAACAAAGACACCTAAATCTTCTGCCACCTTGAAATGTCTTGAGGTATAAATCCAGTCCTATACACCATGCAAGGCAGTTTTATGCAGATGTTCAAGAAAGAGCTCCTGAAGAAGAACAATGTAGTGAGGCTAGCATGAGATTATACCTGAATTAATGAGTTAAGACACTTTGGACAGGTAGCGACCTTCTCAATCATTCTTCAGGATACTCATCTCCCATCATTATCTACACAGGGACATTAGGAAAGAGTATGAGTACAGAAGTTCACAAGACTTACCATACCACAAATCACATGCTCTCTGGCATACATTGGATTATTGCAGTTTTGGTAGCTTCCAAAACAGGGGACTTTGTAGAAGATGATGATGGAGGTGGAGCACGTAAATGGTGGCTACAGATTGCTGCAGGTCTAAGGATAATGGTGAGAATACAGTAAGCTCAGAAAGTTGAGAGATTTGTCCTGATATCCCAAACTCATCTGACCTTGCTAATCTTCTGCATTTCAACTATCACTTAGGATAAAGGGGACCATGAATTAGATGATGGAATAGTACTACACACTTTTCAGTAGCAAAAGGTACTGTAATTTACAAAGTCTTTTCTTTTTAGCGGAATAGTGAGCAACAAGACTATGGGGCTTTGGCAGGTTCCATAGAACATTAAAGCAAACAGTGAGATAATAGAAAGCACATTTAACTGCCAATGAAGAACAGAAAAGCCCAGCAGTTCTTATCTCAGCTTTATTGGTCCCTGCTCAATGCTGTTAGCTCTCACTTGTGTTGGTGCACCCAGTGTTCATTCCCATAATTTGTGCTGCATTACTTATGCAGTGGGTCACTTGAATGAGAATGGGAGAGGAATCTAGGTGCATCCAAGGCACAGAAATAAAAGCAGTTGGAGAAAGCATGCAAGTTCTTACTGTATATTAGAGATGGAGAAAAATCCAGTGATATGCTTACATGGAAAGCAGTGTCCCTTGTACTTGACTTTGGGTGTAAAGCTAATCTATTCATGTGCTCTCCTTTCAGTGAACAACAGAACTCCATAATAATTTCCTCAAAGATCCTGCAAATACTCACCTATAGCCTAAATTCCTAGCCTGTCAAGAAAACCATCAAGTTATATCCCAATACACTTTTCAGGTAAGGAGTCTCTAAGGTCCTGCCTTCAACACATAATAGGATATACATCAGAAGTCCTCCAGTGAGCAACGAATGAACCACCTCAAAGCTAGAAGCCATAGTCCTGCTGAGAAATGGGGCTTGGTAGACTTGGCACAGCACCTCACTAACATGCCCTGGGATGCCAGATGGATCCCAAAGGTAATCCAGTTGTTGAATTGCCCTGCACATATCAGGCCATGCTCTTCTGGTCAAAGGTATAAGCAAACCAGGTAAATATGACAGGCAATAAGAAAGGCACAAATACATCTGAAAGGTGAAGATGGCACAACCCTGTGCTACTGCAGGGTCATGAGTACCACAAGGACAACTGGAATAAATTTTGAGCCCTCACATAACAAAACCAATCAAACTCACCTCATCAGTGATCAGCAGGACATTTGAAATAAAGACTATCCTGCCCATCTAAGATGGGGCTAGTATCTCTCCACAAGGCCCTTTTAAACCTCTACAGCAACTGGCTTAGTTCAAACAGTAATCTTGCTGATGGTCTCCTGAGGAGTCCCAGCTGATGGAATCATTTCCATTTAGATGCCAAAGCAGCAAAGCATCTATGAACTTCATAATCTTGATCATCTTCAGCCCAGGGAGCCACAGACGATTGTTTCCATTCAAGCAAGAAAAACACTTGAAACTCCAACATGGGGAAAAGCACTTAACTCTTTAAATTCCCAGTCAATGTCCAATGGCAGCTGTCACATTTCACACACAGTTTTTAGAAATGAGAGCTTGAAAGGTACTTTTTTTAGTGTAGGAACAACTGGAAGTGCTGAAGCACTGAACTAAAAAATCTTTAGTTTCATTCATACAAGACACAGCAGGAAAGAACAAAGAGTGCAACAGGGTGCACTTGACAGCCCTGGTCATCCCAAGAAGCTCCAATAACCTCTGACAGCTTGGAAGCCTGCCTTCACCCCCACCTGTCCCACAAGCCATTTACCCAACAGTGTCCTGGTGCAGGTACAGCTTTAGTCCCCACAGAAGAAGTCATGCAAAGCAAAGCAGTGTTTTGGAGTCCATGTTGTGGATTACTTCTTATGTCATGTCACATCAGCCATTAGTAATGAAGTGACAGAGGCTCCTGGAAGCTTAATTAACTCCATACCTGGAACCCAGAGGCTTTTGACTTACTAGAGACCCCTCCACCCTCAGCCCTCTGCTACACAGTCCCACTAACACCTCTCATATAGAAATGAGAACTACAGCACCTAGATAACCAGCCCTGAAAGTGCAGCTTGGGGCCAAGATTTGAACTCCAGTCATTGCACCTGACTGTCTGCCTGTCTCTCTTTTACTCACAGATGCTACAACCTAACTAGTCCTGCTGAATTTTGAGACCTGACACCCCACAAGAGCATTTGGCTCAAGGATTCAGTTTTCTGGATTAACAAAGAGCCTACTGTGAGTCATCATACACGCCAGACAGTACAGACCTGGAGTGTCATCATGGGATATTTTTCCAGACACAGTTGTCAGACGAAATCTTAGAAGCCTAAAGAGTCAATCTGTGCAGCACCTACATGTGTATTTTTGGTATCTAATAAAAGGTCTGACTTGGAAAGGGGCTGAGCTGTCTCAGCTCTCATTAGTGTTCAAGGCTTTGAAAAATCAAGTGAAAGTTGCAGGAATGCTTGAATGGCTGATTTCTGTCTCCAAGTTTACACTCTTGGGTGCTTAGTTTTATAACTGGCAGCAGAGTTGGATGCCTCAACATGAGGCAGCTTTGGAATACCTTGGCATCTTTTTATTCTAGCCCTACAGCTGGGCCACCATGCAACTTATCATTTAACACTGTGCCTAGACATCTTGAACAGTTACCTGTAGGTTAGCTGGAGAGTACCAGCTCCATATTGATCATTTGTCAAATATCATGTGCATGCATCTGCAGCTGGTTAAGAAGCATTTCCTCTAAAAGTCAATATTTATTCATTAACAACCTTTTAGTTGGTTAATTGAAAGTGACAGGATGCATTTTGCCTAACAGATTGCATTTTACTGAGTAATTTCTAATTTACAGTAAATATGATTGAAAATAAAAAGTTCATTTCTGGTATCAGTTTAAAAATGGTTTGTGCTTCCAACAATTGTACCATAGGGAACTGCTGGGCACAGATTTATTTGTGTGTGTGTGTGAACATGGTTTTTGAATTGCAACAACTTAACCAAGTTTGTCTCTTAATTCTGGATATCAGAGCAAAGGGACCTTGTGGTGAAGGTGACAGCAAATAGTGTTAAAGAGTGATTATTCTGCTATTTCAACTTCTGTCTCTTTTTAAGCAGGATTAGAATTTTTTTTTCCCTTCTCCCTCCCTCTGGCATCTCTTATACATTTAAAAACCCAAGCACCTAGGGGTTAATATGCTCCAGATAATAGTATAACAGCAATTTAAAAAACAAGTCAGACACAGAGAACTCTGAACAACACTACTTGCATTGTTGAAACACTTATAAATGGGCACAGAAAAGAATAGTAGGTGCAAAGAGATTTTTATACCCTCAGTAACAAAGGCATGCAGCTTGTTAGCATGCTGAGCTCCTGCCTTCCTCTCGGCTCCTCTTGCTCTTGCAGGTGAAGAGCACAATCCCTTTTGCTTGAATTGTGTATTACAGAGCAGAAAAGAGACTGAAGCCTCCCAGACTGTATACCCAGCTTAGTCAGACTCATGTGGGTGTGGGAGCTGCTCTAAAGGCTGACTGTGTAAAGGTGCCTCCATGAACTCCATTTCATTGTCATCCAACAAGGTTGTACCCAAAGAGCTCCATGTCCAAATTGATCAGGGATGGTCTCCCCTCTACCTGTCACCTGCCTTACAAAGTCAGCCTCAGGTTTGGATGTCTAGTGGCTTGAGGAACAAGAGCCACTTCTTCCAGAGCTCAAGGGCAGGAAACAAACCCACTGAAGAGGCAGTCAGCAGCCAAGAGTCCTCTTGCTCCCTAGTTGGGAGCAGGCAAGTCCCATGGCCCAACTCACATGCAAGGGCATGGCAAGGTGCAACCCATCTACCCCAATTTAAGTATCCAAAAGCCTAACTAGACATACACACCCTTTGCCTCATTCACAGTCAACAACGAGATGGGAAGTGATCTCATCCTAAAATCAGCATCTAAGAGAGGTCAGAAGAAATGACCTCTAGAAAGGGACATTTTTCTCCACCGACAAAATGTAAAAGGATCTTGAGTGATTGTTCCAGTGAACATAAAAGAAACCTGCAATCACCATCTCTAAACTGAAGCCCTGAAAGCGTATCTAAAGCAGATTAAATGACTTCTGCTTTTAATTGATCAGTTATCCCACTGAAGTCCTTTGAACCTGAGCATAAATTCATCAGGCAGCTCCTGTATGAGGCTGAGCTGCAGAGGTAGAGGCTGCTCCCAACTGATGGAGTGGGCAGAAGTAGCTCTGATTACAGGAAGTTAGCAGATCAGTGCAACAAAAACATCACATTTTTAACTGAGCAATTCCTCAGAGTCAGAGCCATGCTTTTTGATCTCAATAGGAATGGATAATGAACTATGAAGATAATCCATGCACAACATTTAAATACCAGGCAGAAATGTTATGCAATTTAATTATAACCACTTTGTGGGGTGGGAGGGGATGCATAATATAAGTGCAATAGCCTTACATTTCAGCAGAGATTGTTTACTGTTATAAATGGATGGAGGAAAGAGCCATATGTCTCCCTTGGCATTTTGGAGCCTTACAGTGGAAGAAGTACCAGCACCCCAAACCTTCAGCACAACTCTCTCAACAATGCATAGGATCTTACCAGGGTGGTTTATACAAATTTTTTGTGACCATTACTAGGGCTTGACTGTCCAGTAATCTGCTTTCCCACAGACACCCAGAACATACCTTCTGCCCTTTCACCAGCTCTACCCATCACAAAGCCAACACCCAGAGGTATACCCACCAGGTAGTGAGGGACATATGCCACCTTTTAGCACTGAAAATAATTACCTTAGGATTGTTTCCATTGTATGAATCCTGGAGGTGAGCAAAGAAATCTTCTTCCCCTCCTGGGCATCCAACCCTTTCAATTCACTTCTTAGCTTATGACCCTACCTAATATAATACTGGGACAGTAACAGGGATAAATATGCCAATCCTAGAACCAATTTATCAGCCATTTTCCATGTTTTTTGCTTCAGTAATGAGAGGTTATATTTCACCGTTTTGCCTCCTGAAATCCTGGTAATGCTCACAGTACAAGGTCCCACGTGGACCAATAACCTCATCCAAGGACACTGGTAGCTTGACTAGCTCATCCAGGATCTTTTACAGCTCGGGAAACAAGAAATGCCATCCTTCCAGCGTGACATTACAGGAAGGGGAGTAATATGTCAAAACAGCATGTTGGGCTCAGTGGAGAGTAGTATTGCTGCCAAGTACACAGCTCAGCCTGGAGACAGACCACTTCTGTTTTAAATCTCTCTGGCTACACTTCCTTCAGGATGATGCAATCCTCAAAGCAAATTAGTGCACACAGGAATCTCCATTGCATTGGCATATCAGTAGAAATAAGAATTTTAATGGTGTTTCACCAGGGCTATGACAGAGTCAGCAAATCATCTGAATATAGAGATGTTGTTCCTCTGCAGCAGCTCATGCAGTGCCAGAAATCCAGACCCTGCAAATAGTCTTTGAGTCTTTGTTGTTCTTTAAATGCCCTCAGTATGGAAGTGGAAAAAGGCTCTTCTGATTGCAGACCAAACTGAGTTGAAGGTTACTGTTATTTTTGCCCTGCTTATATTGGTCCCATTGCACAAGAAAGATTTAGCTCCACAGCCTTTAAAGAGGTTTGAAGAAGTGAGGGGGTTTTTTTCTTGGAAGTCATATGATGATCCGTATCAGAGATCTCAGCAGTCAGGTGAGAAGCAACTCCAATGGGGATGCTAGAGGTTGATGAAGATTTTGAAAGTATCAGCACAAAGAAAACAGTAGGCATGTGAGTTGTCAGCTCATGAGCAGTGGTAATTCACTCTGGTTTGTGTCTAACAGACCCTCTTTGGTATTTCCTTAAACAGAGCAAACTGCTTCTCCAGCAAGCAGACAAAAAGGCTGGTTTTCCTCCTGATACTGATCACTCTCTCTAGAGTTAGGATAGGAGTCATCATATCCAGAGGAAATTAGAGGGAGGTGAGAATGTGTTGTCAACAGGACTGTAAGAAATCAGGAAAAAATGCCTGGGGATACAAGCTGACTTGTATTTCTTCTTAGAAAGGTCATCAAGATTAAGAGTCTTGGGAAAGCTTCATTAAAGTTAGTAGAAAAAATTGCAAGTGAGGAAATTAATTTGGGCAGTAAGAAATTAAACATACACAGAAAGACACCTTGAAGTCAGTCAAAAAGGCTCCAAGACAGAGATGCTGGTACTGTTCACCCTGGCTTCAGGGGTGAGAGGTCAAGGGCAGAGAAGGTCTCCATTACATGGAATAATGAGGTGCATGCCCTTGCTGCTATTGAACACCCTCTCCTCCTGCAGACACACAGATTGCTGCAACACTTGGAAATGAACCTGCAGACCAGGAACCAGGAGAAGGCAACCTTGCCCCATAATTTGGACCAGGTGTACATTCCTTAATTGGACACCATAGGTCAAGGCCAGCTGCAAACTGATCTTGCAGAGATATACAGCAGTATCTATGGAGGATAAACTTCTCTCCCAGAGTGTGGTTACACAAGATGGTTTGGAAGCAGAGCTGTAAAAAAATTGGTCACGATACAAGTCTTACCAAGTTCAATTCACTGATGAACAGACACAATGAAGGCCTCCTGCTCAGAGGAAGCAAGCTGGTGAAAATTAAACATTTAACTTGGGAACGAACTGTCTGCGTTGAATGATGGAGCAGGTGGATGTTTAAAAGCCAAACAGACCAAAGAAATGCTGACTGACTTGCTTTTCTTGATCAAACTACTGAAAAAGCCAGAGGTTAGGATATTGGGCTTGTGACACCTCACAACCCAGAGCAGAGTCTTGAATGTAATCCTTGCAGTCCAAGCCAAGCATCTTATACATACTATTTCTTAGTTGGCAGCAGTCAGTATCCATATATCCCTTTCTTATTTTCTATCATCCTTACCTTGAGAAATGCACCCTTCAAAAGTTCACTGAGGTATATTTGTTTCTGGGAAAACCTTGTTTTTGAAAGATGGGTATTGCCTGAGTGGCAAATCATAACAGAAACGGAGAAGAAACTGCATTTTTAAAGCATAGAACCACTGTGTGCCTTCAAAGAGAGTCTTTATATTGGGTTTTCGTTGCACAAAGACAGACAGGACTGAAACCTTGGAGCAACACACCACTGCATGTTACTAAGGTCCCATTTCAGCTGAATTTCATCTTTGCTGCCTAAGCCTATAGCAGCTTCATTATATTAGGTGGAGCTTAAAGCAGCAAAAAATGTAAGAATAGAAAATGACCCCACGTTGTTGCTGATCATTTTCTCAGGGGATTATTAGTTATAAATAGAGCATCCCTGCTAGGAAATACCAAAGAGGCCTCTTCTACCCAACAAGGGCAGGAGAAGACCTTCTGTTCATCCCAGGGCAGGACCAGGCTGGTACCAGACGACTGACACCAGCAGAGCTGACTTGGACCAGCTTGTGAGCCACAACCGTGTGATGCTCCAAGAAAAGGTCAGACAACTCTTGTCTTTTTTATCTTTATCATTTCTAGCACTACCTAAAAAAGAACTTGACACCAAAGAAGTGTGAGACAGCACAGCTAATTTAGGACAATTTGAGGATGTTTACTGCATATTCAGAAAAACAAAAATAAAAAATAGAAGAGCAGTTGACCCTGGCTGGCTAAAGTGCATAGGTAGCTCTGTTCTGGCAGGGGACCATAAATCATCCAGCACCCAAGTGCAGTGCAGGGAGAGCACTGGCATCTCAACACCCTCTCCAGATCACTCAGCAGATCAAAGAGCCATACACTCTGTCACCTTCCATTTCTAGATCCACATACCCATAAATGAATGGGGCAAGCTTGGTAGAATACACTGAAGGTCTCCATGTGCACCACAGACTTGATAGCTTCTTCTGAGGACATGCCAGCTCTCTTCTTGGGCAACACAGTGACTTTCTCAAATGCTTTTTGTTTTGCCACCCATATGCCTGGAAAATGATGCTCTTGAGGACATTAAAAGCCTTTCCCTTCAGGGCTCAGGTATTGCACCATTTCTTTTGTCTGACTCCTACCTGCCTTGCACTCTCTAGCCAGCCCTTACCTCTGTGTAGGCACAGGAAAGTTGCCAAGCAGCTTCTCTATGTTTGTAGCAATTTGCAGCTTTGATCCAGGGGATCTATAAAGGGACAGGGAGCTCTGCTCTCTGCTTCACAGGCACTGAGGAAACCAAGACATACAGAGCTGGATGACATGGTTTCTTGCCAGTTCCTCCTTGCAAGACTGCTGCTGCTACAGAGTGATTAGGAAGACAAAAGTACAGGTATCTTTGTTTTAAAAAGAGAACAAACAAGAAAAACTGTTTGCAAAAGCTACTTTTGACAGGAAAAGAGGAACATAATTAACAGCCCTTTATGTGGCACTAAATATGGAGACTAAACGAGCACCCTCTGATCTCCAGACTTTTGTGTTTATTTCTCTATTTTGCTATTGCTGGGGGACAAGAGCTGCTTTTCGAAACAAGCAGGGCCTCTCACAATAGCAGGTAATTAGTCAAGGGGCCCAAAAGGATTGAATCTTGTCAAGGGAAACTCATTTATTCAGTCAGGTAATTAAGCCACATGATCGCAGCTGAACACTGCAGTGGCCTGTTGAGATACAACTGCATGCTTGTCACATGTCCTCAGTGTGGCTGGGAAATCACCACGTTCAGACATCTCCTTTCCCCTGCAAGAAACCAGAAAGTGCAGCAAATGTGTTTGCAGGAATTGAATGCTGGGTTTGAGGTGGGATGGAGACTGGCCCACACCTGCTGCAGGGAGGCAATGCTGCATCCAACATTCCCCATGGTGTCTCTCAGAGTAATTGTCACAGTGCACCTCCCTTTAAGAGCCTTTTTCCTGGGAAGAATGCAGGTCTGTTTATAAATATTACCTATAAATAAGCCTCATGCTACCCCATGTGAGCTGCCCAAGAGCTATAATTAGGGCTGTGATGAATCCACATTGTTATGGACACGCCGGACACCAAATATCAAGCCTTAAATTTCCACAGATGCCAAATGCAAACGTGGCAGATCAGGAACCTTACCCCGTTTGTTGAAAATAAATGCCTTATTTACATTGCCCTGCGTGTAATCTCTATCCCCAAGCTGCTATTATTAACCAATACAAGTTTGCTTGCTGAGCTGCATCGAATAGCCAAGCAGGAGACAATGATCTTCAGGGAGGCAGGAATGTCACAGGAGAGGCAGGAGTAGGAGCACGCTTTACTCAGAGAATTATTTTCAAAGCCTGTGTACGTTTAGGCCTTTATTATCTCCCTAAGAGCAGCACAGCTTCTCTCTGCCTCTAGACACCAAGGTGTGACCAGCTGCTTTTGCAGCATAATACCCCATATGCAGAAAGTACGGGCACTTTTTATGTGCTAAAATTAGGAGGATATTCTGTATCACCAAGCACTGATATAACTCTGTTCCCTCCATGCAGGGATGGCCCATGTCCACCACCTAGGAGCTCACCTTCCAGTACAACTACCTGTCTGGCTGATACACAGTCCTGAACCAAAGCTCTGTTCTGGAGACCCTGGCAGGGGAAGAGCATGGTCTCAAACCTCCACCCACACAGGCTGAGGAAAGGAAAGGCAAGCTGAGCTCTTCCTAAGCACCATGGAGGTGTTGAACTTAAGCCACCTACTGCTGATAATACAGACTGAATTTGGAAGAGTCAGTAGTATTGTCATGGCTTGTAGTTGCCCACAGGTCTGAGCATTGCCTCAAACATAGGCATCAGCCCTGAGGTTTGCCCTGAGACAGAAGTAAGAGCTACCCTGAGCTTTTACCTGCTGACACTGGGAGTTGAAGCTGCAGCATCAAATGGGGAGAGAGAATTTGTGCTGCAGGCACCTTCCCACTGCGTGCCAAAGAGACTTTCCTCCAGGGTAATTTAAAACTCAAGGCTGATTATTCTTTGCTTTGGGAACCATCCCAATTAAAACTCTCTATCTGAAACTAAGCTATGAGCTTAAAGCCTTTCCATCTGGGGCCACAGCATGAGCTCTTCCATACAAGCACAGGTCCCAGGGAAGTGTTCCTGGCCAGGGGAGAGTACAGCTAAGTACAGTCATAAAGATATAGAAAGTCAGGGTTTGAACTCGCCTTCGCCTTTGTGTCTGCAAAACGTCTAACCGCATGCATAAGCACCTTGTTTGCACAGGCAAATATGGATTTAACATGCACAGCCAGGCTCCATGAAGTAATTTTACAGTCAGTATGTACGTGCCAACCTCTGAAAATTTGTCCTCAAACATCCTTTAGATTCCAGAGTTTATCCATCCAGGAGTCAAAGCAACTTTTGTATTTGCACTTGTCATGAAGTGCCTCCTTGGCAGAACCAATTTCATCCTATCCTTTTTATTTGGCTGGACTTGGAAAGGCTTAGAGCTGGAAATGCTGGTCATCCGGGAGCTCGGTGCAGCCCTCAAGCACTGGGATGAAATGCCTCTCTAACACACACAGAGATGACAGCCGAGTGGCTTTGAGAAGCTGCCTTAAAACCTGCCTCACCAGCCCGGGGCTCTGTCCACAGCTGGAGGTATGCAGGTATTCTGGTGGGACGTGCAGAAATGTAGGGCATCAAGAGCTGTGTGGGCTGGGGGGTGGCAGGTCAGGCTGAGGGCATGGGGAAAGCTTTCTCAGTAGCTCATTTTTAAAATCCCCTGTCAAGCACAACCACCCTCTAGCTGTGGTAATAAGTTGCCAGGGGCCATGAGAGGCCAAGGCAGCATGTGGGTATTTAGGTTAAACCTATACAGCATGTGTTTATAAAGCCTGCTCTTCTGTCCTTTATGGTCTCCCCTTTCCTTCCCATAACCTTCCTCCTGCTCTCATCATCCTCCATCCTACTGGGCTCACTGAAGTGGTTTAAGAGGCTATAGTAGGTATTTCTCATCTCTCCTTCTACTTTCCCAACTACCTGAAAGAGTCAGAGACCACGAACTCCAAACACAGCTTGAGCTGCCCTTGCAATAACAGTGCTGAGCTGCCTCAGGCAGCAGCCTCTTGGCAGAGGTAGCTGGTAACCAAAGTCCAACCCTGGGGACCAGCTCATGGTTGCCATAGTACATCCTCACTGACTTCTGTGCAAGCAGATCATGGCCTTCAATATAAAGGTAGCACAACCATGTCTATATTCTCCCGTGCTAAAAAAGATGAGAAGAAAGAGACAGCAGATCTTGTATTGATGATCAGTTATTGACACCGAGACACTGACATCATCAGAGCATGTTATTAAGGATATTTGAGCTCCAGATAACTAGCAATAGGGATGGTAATAGCACATTCTGAATTGATAGAGTCTGTCCCATCAATGCTAACATAAAGCCAAATTCAATAAAGCTGCTTTCTTCAGCATGACTAAAGCTTACATCAGGCAAAGTATATAAAACACTGAAAAGCAAAACACCCAGGATAAAAAGGGTAGATAAATCTGACCAGCCTGAGCTGTTACATTGAGAGACTGGCTATTGTGTTCTGGACCTGGCAAAGCTTCAGATCCTATCTGGGGACCACAGTCAGACAAGCAGGCAGGGTCAAGCAGTCCAGGGAAGCCTCACCTCCCTGAAGTCAGTGGCATATCTGCCATTAATGTTAGTGGAGGCAGAATCTCACTCTTCTTCTCCAAAGGGTTGCACAAATTATCCACAGTCAGCCACTGGAAACCTCATCGTAGAGACTTACATTTTCAGCTGCTGGCGTAGGGGCAATTCAGCCTGAGGCATCTAGAGATGGTTTTATCCCCATAAAGTGCCAAGCACTTCTCCTGGGACAAGGCCTCTAACAGTCCATCCAAAAATTACCACCACCCTGAAAATGCTAACCATTGTTGACCACATTTTCCATAACTCTTCTTGGATCAACTGCCCAATTGGCAGCAAATGATTGAGCTCTAGAGGAAAACAGCACATTTTTCTCCTTCCCTTGAAGATCATACAGCCCATGTTCAAACTGTGGCTGGTGGGAGTTTTCGCGTTTAAAAATACACCTCACTCCTCTGTGCCATACATCCCTGGCTGGCACATGACGATCACTTATTAAAACTCCTCACTCGGAGGCGAGTGGCTGCTCCAGACGGATTGTTGCCGGATTGCTGCCAATGGAGGAGGTGAGCGCGTACCCACGCCATCGTCAGCGGTGGCTCTGCTGCGCTATGCACAACGGGTGGGCTTTCTCTCCTTCCTGGGCTCCAACTTCTTGGACTGGTGGCAGGAGAAACCTCACCGTAGCCCTGTCATGATCCTTATGCTCTTGCTTCCAGTTGCCATCTCATTTGCTCACATTATTCTGCCTCTTAGCTAACGATGAGCTCTGATGCGGTTAAACACTGACACACAGCCAGCGCTACTGACTGCAGTGATATATTTTTATTCTTTCTTTTGTAGAGTGCTTCATTTGCAGTGGTTCATATTATACCAGGAATCAGTTTTAAACACACGCCGGGGTCTCTTCTTCCTATTCACTGCATCCCATTAATGCATCCTGAAAGGGATTCTCACATGCACATGCATTCTGTTGTTACTATTTTCTGCCCTTTCTTCCCTATACCAATCTGCATCTCTCCATCGTGCCGGGGGATTAGAGCCATTGTTGCTATTTAAAACAGCTTCACTCTGGTCTGTGCTCTGAAGGCTGGATGCTGGCCTGTCATTTTCCCACCTGCTTGGATAGTCTCTGCTTGGGACTGAAATCCCTCATTATGTCCTTCACTTCAATGACACGGATCTGCTGGGGAATCAGGGCCATAAAGAATAGGCAACTCGTGTGGTCCTGCCTCTGCAAGTACCAAATCAGTACAGCCTTTGAAGTGATCCAGTTGGCCCACTGAAACTGAGAAATGATGGCTTTGTCTCCACCATCATATAGAGGGTGGGCTTGGCTTCTCTACCTTACAGCATTGGTCCTGAACTACACAGGTACAAACAGATGCAACTCCATTGACTGAGCCACATCTCCATTTCTAGCCCATGCAGGTATAAGATCTCGGATGGGAGTTTGGAGTTTGAGAGGGTAAGAAAAGAGTAATCAAGAGAAAAGTTTAAGCATTCTTATATTTCTGTATATTTCATATATATAAGATACAGGGAGGAAACCAGTTTCTGTGCAAGTTCAGCAAGAGTAAACCTCTACCAGCTGTGACTCCTCTTGCATTCAGCTCCCTTCAGCCTGAGCACAGAGGAGATGCAAATAGAGCTGCCTCATCTTTATGTTACCTGAACATTTAGAGGACAAGGCAATCACCAATTGCAAGACTAAAGCAGCTCTCTATCCTTTTACTGTTGCTGGAGCAGTTTAAGAGACACATCTAGGTGTTTGGGTCCAGCCCATTATGTTCAGTGGAGCTGCATCCATTTGCAGCCGTGCTACATTTGACTCCTGTAAAACACATCAATATGGGGAATAAGTGAGTTTCTATAGGTCTTGGAGTTGTACACAAATGTACAATGATCTCGGATCCATCTGCTCCCCAAGGCCTGAAAGTGAAATCTGCTTCCAATCTTATGTTTTATGCTTATTGCTGTCATGCTGTTTATACACCCGAATGCTGCACATTCTCATTTTGTTTAACATAAACAACAACTATGCACCGTCTGCTGAAACTTTGTCAACTGCCTCTTCCTTCTGTCTGGATAATGAAAAGACACAATCTAGCAAATGCATCTTATGCTAACTGTTTGCTTCCAGACTTAATACATCAAGCCTGAACATAAGAAGTAATGGGAAAAAAATAGATGGATTTGGTTTCAGTAGATGTAATTCAGCTTAGCTTCATGGAAGTCAATAGAATAACACCAAGCAAGCATCCAACAACAACCCAAACCAGTGCTGTATATTCTTTTGAATCTCACCTCAGAGTTTGCCGACATGCCAAGCTAGAGTGGTCCATTTCCAGGTTTATGCCTCATGCACAGACACTGGATTCACTGGGACAATGCTTACTTTTAAGAAGCTAAAGCAAGACCTACATGTGGGACAGCCTTTGCACTTCTGCAGTGTTAGACCTTTCCTGGGTACCTGTAGTTGTGGGCTGCATGGACCTAACCCAGTGCAGAAATATAGGATACTGTGAACATTTTAGCTAGGGGATGTTTGAAGATTTGAATGCATGTAGCTATTCTCCCCCACAATACAACCAAGTCCATACATCTGCAGTGGCCAACACCTCTAGGGAAGCTGAAGCTATTGTTCTTCACAGAGTCTCCATTACAGCCAAATGTGCCATACGCTATGCTAGGCATTCTGCTCCTCCTAATTAGACTTAACTGTGGTAATTCCTCTCTGAAAGTGAATTTTCCTCTAAATGAATGCTCTTATGGTCATGGCTAGGATTTGAGAAATTGAGGATTTAAGAAAAAAAAAAAAAAAAGACAACAATCTGGCTGTCATTTTGTCCTGGACACCAGAAAGGCAAGAATGTCAGTCTCATCCAAACAAAATGTCATTGCTGTTCCCTCAACAAAATGACATCCAGTTCCTCAGCTGAGGCTGCAGAGCTTTCACAAAGAACAGCAGAAAATATAGAGAATGATAAAAGAGAGAAAGGAGAAGAGACATTGATAAACTGATTTTAAACTCACAATGTGCACTACTGTTATAAAACATATGTATCATCTTAGCTTCTGTCATGTTAACTGTGCCAAATACACGGGGGAAAAAAATCCACTAAAAATCTCAGCAAAGCCCCATCCAAAAATACAGAGCCTTGAAACTTTTGATTTTGCTTTTTCTGTTTCTTAACTCTCACAGTTCTGTAGTTGCAACAAAACCAGTTCCTTAAAATTATTTCCACCATGCACTTCCACATCTTCTAATGGCTGAAATTTGCAAAAGAACATGGATTTCTGCAGGCCTCCTCCTTTACTTACCCCCCACCTTCCTTCCTGCAGGATTTCCTCTGAAGCTGCCCTCTGTTGTCAACAACCACCCCTTAGGTCTCAGATTCCCCCTTCCCAGAGCCTGCCCATCACACTATGGTGTATTTGTGACTCCTAGCAACCCTAGCCCAAAAATCAGAGCATCTCTGTGATCAGAGATATTCACCTCAAGGAAATAAGGATGCCCCCTGAGAGATGAGCATTTGAGTCATGCTCAGATACAAGTCAGAGTAAGAGTAAACTTGTTGCCTTGGTGCCCCAGCATTCCCAGTACCACATCTGTGCATGGATCCAGATTCCTGCTCTGCACAAACCACTGTCTTTGGCTTACCATAGCCTCAAGGCAGATTGTAGCAGAATTTAAAACATCCTCAATGGGTGGAAAACAAACAGGAATGGGCTAACAAAATGTTTCACCAACATAGAAAGACTCAGGAGTGATGGGCAAAATAACAGCATAGTCATAGTAATAATAATCACTGCTATTGATATCCATGAATAATCAGTAAAAAATACAGCATTACATGTAGCTCTTGTCTGAGCTGTTTGATCATTTCGTTTCCATTTCTGAATAAAGAAAAGCTTGTTTTGCTATTTCAGCTTCTGAATCAGTCCAAGACATATGCAGGGATGCCACACACACAACATAAATCACACACACATCCTCCATCAAAGACAATCCAACATTTTCCAAACCTAAAAGAAAAAAAAGCAAACCAAAAAACCCAAACCCATGAGTTTATTCTGAATGTGGCTGAGTTCTCATCTCACTGAGATAATTTTTTGGTAAAGATGGCTAAATAGTCAGCTGGGAAACTAAAGCCACAAAAAAACAGCTAACTGAAGGATTTATAAGGCCCTGGATTTGACACAATGCACAATTCATCCATGCAGTTCACTGCTCTGTACATCTCTGCAAGCCACGAGTTCAAGGCAGGGTTGGACATTTCAATAAGAAGAACAGCAAGAACAATAAAAACAGGGAGTTAAGAGAGCCCTAGCAGTTCAGCAGGAGCATAAACCCCCCTGCTTGGAGAAAGGCAAAGCAAGGATTTTGTAGAAAGTTTCTAAGTTATTCCATCACAGCAGGGTTTTTAGCAGTAAGGACTGGTCATGTCAGATAGGTATTAGGCTGGAGTGGAAGATTGATTGGACATTCATAGAATCATAGAACAGCATCATAGAAATGCATCCAGCCCTGAACCTTCCAGGACTGGGGAGAGCAATCAGCATGCATCTGCAGCCACCAAAATTGCATCTGCCAACACCAGCCAGCCTGAACCCTGTGCCAAGGGCAGCCACCATCCCAGGGATGGTGGGCTTGAAGCCTGGCAGCACAGGATGGATACCTTGACTCCAGGTGATTGGAATGACTCTCAGGGATCACCACCAGCTCCCATAGAGTAGTAAATTTTAGGCTGCCCTTTTGCTATCTCTCATCCCTTTTCTGGTATTAGAGATGAAGGGAAGCACCTTCTTCAGTGAAAAAAACATATTTAGAAATAGGCCCGATCTCTTTCTCTTGGGCTCACATCTTTCCCGTGAGCACATAAACCTCAATCACTCTGACATTTTCATTGATCCCAATGAAAGGACAAATTAAAAGCTGATCATTAATTCACAGGCTCCCTCTGCCCCTCTCCCACAGAGGAACACTTTCTTATTTATATCAAATATTCACTTTGTGCTCCATCCCCAAATGTGCCATTACGCCTCAGAAGCTTTAGAAAACCCTCCAAAATGATGAGACTTATTTGGGAATTGCCTGGCCTGCACCAGATCTTGCTGGAGGCCTCCCATCAACCATCTCATCATCACCATTGCAATGAGTCTCTACTTTTCCAAACATTTAACCCTATGATGCCCCTTCATGCCAGTTTGGATCAGTTTTGAACTCATAGCTGGTTTCCAAAGGAGGAAATCAACCTTAGGACCCTTTGACTCAAGTTTGCCTGCCATAGCCCATTGAGATTAATTTATTTTTCAGTGGATGAGCCATTGGATTGCAAATACCTTGTGCAAAATAGCTTCCCTGCAGCATTACACCCAGAGAAGACATGGCTTGAAAGCTGCCTTTGTCCCAAAGGGTCAGCAGGGGAGATCTTAGCCTGGCTGCAGCTTCAGCAGATATGTGGACATGCAACCACATTGCAAACAGCTCCAGTAAATGTGCCCAGTAAGTGGGAATCCTGACATAGTACAACAGCTCAGGCTCCAAAATCTCTTGCTACATGTAGCCTAATTGCTTCACAAGTCTTCACCTGGCCACCAAGGAGGAAAAAAGCTGGAGTGAGACAAATTCCTGACTCATTTAGCCTTGGAGGCTGCATTTGCTTGTGCACAGCCCCTCACACACTCCACAACTTCATCACAAAGTCCTCTGAACTCTTCCACCAAGACTTCACCTACCATGGGTCAAACTAATAAACAGTATCATCTCTCATCCTCCCTAGACCTTCCAATTTTGCTTGTGCCTTTGCTTTTGAATGGGTTTTCCAGGCAGATAACATGGGGTGTGTTAAAGACCCCAGAGCTGTAGCAGGAGTAGCTCAAATAAATTAGACAGAGAGGCAGTCAAGAGAAGAGAGTTGAAAGAGGCCATGGTCCATCTAAGGCCTCCAAGGCCTGTGCATTAACCACAGCCATGTTTGTGCTTACATCTCATTTTATCCTCTAAATGCTGGAGGCTGTTTAGAGTCTCTCTCTTTTTTTTTTTTTTGCTGTTCAAATATTTTACAGCTGCACTGAAAAGAGAGCTACAAACAGTAGGGGAGAATCTCCCATGGCCAGAATACAATGAAGCAGATAAGTGTGAGGGATTGCTCCTTACAATGCTTGAATCAAAGGTAAACATGAAAAGAGCTTCCTCCTCAGAGCATAAAACAGAGGAAGCTACCATTCCCAAGGGAAGCAGTAATGGCTTTAAAAAACAAACCAGCCACATCAGATGTCACAGCAACGTGGAGAACAAGAATATTTCTTCCTCTGACAACTCACCTGAATTTCAAATCCAGGCAATTTGCTGGCAGACAGCTTTTGGGAACAGCACTGGGATGTAGGACACGTTGCAGACAGAGGTCCTCTTCCAAGGACCCCAAAGCACGGTGCAGTATCTAGGAGGGAAGAGCAGCCCAACTCACTTTTACTAGCCTCAGAAGCTCTTCACCTCTGCTGGGATCTGCATCAGCATCCTTAGGCCCCAGGGTCAGCAATGTAGAAGTCATCCTTCAGCCCTTGGGATGAGGTAAATCTGTTCCCCAAGAGCACAGCTTTAGGAGGGGACTGAAGACCACTGCCAGAGCTGCAAGACTTGAAGACTTTGCTCCTCTTGAATTTTCCAGCCAAGTTATCCAAGTGGTGTGACATTGGCAGGAAGAAAAGCCAAGCAAGTTTGAGGCACCTTCAAAATGAATCCCCCTACTCTTCCCCTGCTCACCTGCAGGGAAGGAGAAACACATTTCACATGACTCTGTCTGATAAACCCATGCATCATCCCAAAATACAGGAGTTTTCATTTGGCCATGGGGAAAAAGAGAAACTGGCATCATAGGGGTTAAAGCTCAGGTTGAGATGGAGTGGCACCACATGAAAATTAGTACAGACTACTGAAAGCATCAGGGTGCTTTTGGAGCCCACCTCATTTGTTGTCAGCCACCAGAGTGAATTTTTGCTCTGTCCATGGGTGATGGGCAGCTGCTGAATATCTCTAGCCCTTTGAGAGAAGCTGCCCATGGCTGGCTGGTCTCATACACACTGTGTCAGGGCTCTGCCACCATGGGTTGTAGATGTTAAGTTACTCTACTCTTACACTTGGTGTATAGCAATTCAACTGCCCTCCAGCAGTGTTTGCACACTTGGACTCTGTTGCTGCTATCAATAATTTTATTCTGCCAATGATGCAATGATGCAGGAAGCAGCATAGCAAGGCAGAGGCAGTGCCAGGCACCTGCCCAGTATGGACACTGAGGCATGCTCATCTGCTGTAGGCACAGCCTTGGCAGCACCAGCTCTTGCTGGAGAGGAGGATGTTTTAGGAAGAAAAACCAGAATGATCAGATGGGAAGCAAACATAAGAAATAAAATGAGCATGCACAAAAGGACTGAAGCAAAGCAGAGCTCCTTTCACTGGTATTCCCCTAACACCCAGAGGCAGCCAAAAAGCTGGGAGGAAGAAGGTGGTGGTGTCTTTCAGTGACTAATCCTTTGAGGGAGAAAATCAAATTGATATATTGCCCAGGGAAAATAGGAGCCCACCACCAGCACCACAGTAATTTGATCGTAGGAGGGCTAAGTGAAGAAAATGCATTCATTTTTCACTTGATTTGAAGACATGTCTTTTCCTGAACAAGAAAGAAAGATCCTGTTGTTAAGTTACATCAATGTTCTCCTCAAACCCTGTGGCAGCCTTTTGCCAAAATGACCTTGGGTACAGGTCACAGTCAGTGAGAGCTCCTGTTCTGGACACAAGCCAGACAGCATCCATGGGACATTAGTGCTTAACGTTTTGATTCTGAAGATGCTTAGGCTGCATGGTTATCATGCAGTTATTTTGAACAACTTGTCTTTTTGTGGAAGTGGAACTTTCTTGTCTTGCTCTTAGAGCCAGAGCAGCCCTTACTCTTTGATACATCCCCAGTCACTTTTTTCTTATGTGTGCTACAATCTACTGTTCATATTTCCTCTGATATGTGATGGTCAAAGTGAATAACACTCAGGTTTCATCATGATTACTCTAGTTAGCACAAGAAACACGCTGTTTTAGGCAAGAGCAAGGAAACACCTGTATATTTTCACCTGCCTCAAACTCTAGCTTTTAAAACACAAAGCAGACAACAAAAGATAAACTTGAGCTGTTGCTGGCCTGCCTGGAAAACCAACTCTATTTCTACCTTGTGCCAATAGAAAACTGCTTACGAACCTCACTCTTTAATATGGACAAGTAACACAACATATAGCTGAACCAGCACCAAAATGTGGTCAAAGGGATAAAGTCCAACATGCTCAAGATGAGGTAAATGAGTGTTTTGGCTCCAGTGTCACTGGACAGATATGAGTCCATGGAAATGGCTGCAAACATAATTTAAGTCAGTCCACTAGATCACTCATCTCATCCCCCATGCTTCTTCACCCTTCAAGAGCTAGAGTGGAAAACACAATTTACCCATATTTATGGCAAAATCATGGTTCTCATGAGATCTTTTTCAGCTGAACAGGTCAAGCACAGGCAAATCTTACCCCTGGTTAAAACAATCCACTGCAGGTGAGACTAGCTCCTTGCATGCCACAAGACTAGCTTTTCATGGAAGGGTTCTGCTAAGTGTTTGGTCCTGAAGAGGAACAAATTGCTTTTGTGCCCTTTCCATGTGGAAACACCACACTGGGCCAGAAGCTTTCATATTCTGGCTTGAACTTCAGTTTTGCTTAAAAAGTTCCTTTTTGAAGGCAACCTGGGACCAAGCACATGTCACAGGTACATTTTTGGTGATGGCATCGTTTGCCAAGAGCACTGGGGCAACTCAGCCAAAAAAAAACATGCATTTACCCCATGGCAAGAATGTCCAATATTAAAAGTAAAGCAGCTCCCAAAAGGCAGCAAACTTGGTTGTCAGAGGCCACCCATTTGGGCTGCTGCAGGCAGCCTGATTCCCAAACAAACACAGGGCCAGGGGAGTAGAAAGGCTTTTGCATGGTTCATGTGTCAGACACAGCTCAGAAAGGTCAATCAGTTTTGCAGCAGGAGCCAAAGGAGAGGGAAAACTGCAGCTGATTAGGAGGAAGAGGGCAACGGGAGAAGGAATCTGTGGCCCTGCCAGAACCTTTGTAAACAAACTTCACTCCAGTGTTGCAGATGAAAGAGCAGCGCCTGGCAAGCAGGATCCAGTTCTTAGGCATAAATCAGGAGCCGCTCCAGCAGAATCAAGGAAATCATGCTGGCACAAGTGGGAGGAGAATCACCCCCTCCTGCTCCCACACAATAGCCCTGGGCCCCCAAACACAATTCCCCCCTCCCACATCGGAGCAGCTCAGGTGGTAGCATGGCCAAGAGTCTCTGGTGAGGTGCACAGTGAGGAGAGTGGAGCCCCTAGACACCAGCCCCTACCCAGGTTTGGGGAGAGAGAGTGCATCTGGAGAGCCAGAGGCAGTGCAGCAGGACAGGGCAGCAGTTTCACCTCCAGCTTCTGGATTTCCTTTGTTCCTACCTCGCGGCGAGTCTCTCAAACACGTGTGCACATGCAGCCAGCCACTCTCCCTGGAAGGGCAAGAGCAGTTGTCCCAAAAGGAGATTAGCAGTGACATGGTCCACAGCTCACTTCAACACATTGGGGCAGAAGCCACTTTTTACACCCTTTTACAATAAATATTAGCTGAAGGGGGCACTGCTTTTCCCACTTTCCCATCAGCAAGGCCTCTTATTGTTTACTCTCCCCAGCAGTCCAGGCGCTCTTGTTAATGTGCTGTGATTGAGTACTTGGGAGAGGACAGGGTTTGGGGTTAGCTCCTGGCTCCCTTTGGAGAGCTGTTTACTCTTTAGTGGTGCCTATGGCCCACTGAAGACAGTGCTCCTTCACCCCTGCTGCGTCCATCTGCTTTGTCTGCCTGTTTTCCTGCTGCCACCGGCAGGCAGCTGGCCTGCGCATTTCAGCTAGCTGTTCCTAAACCCCTGGAGGAAAAAATAAAATTAACCCCGTAAAGAAGGGGGCTGGGAAGGATGAGGAGGAAGGAGAGAGTGGAGTAGCTCTGCCTACCAATGCCTCTCCCCCTCTGCAGCCGCCAGCAATCCTCCAGTGCAGGCAAAGCCTGTAAGGACAGGCACCGGCACGGGGCCAAGCCCTGGCTGACGTCAGGATGCTGCTGGCACCATGCAAGGATTTGGATCAGGGTTTTGTCTTGTTTTTTTTTACCTGGAGTAAACAGTGCACAAGCAGAAGGTTTTAACTCTTTTCAAGTCCTCACATCTCTGCCCCATGACGGACAGTTTCAGATCCCATTTCTCCTGGTCTTGATATTATGCCATGGTCTTTACTGGTTCTTCAGCTCCCGACAACCCTCAACTACATCTAGCCCCAGACACCAGAAGGCATGTTACCCATCCTCCTCCCCAAAGAACCCAACACAAGAACATGATCATCAGACACCAATTGTAGCCATGGGGCCAGGTCTGCTCCCACACACTGCCACCCCAACTGTGCCTCTATCACTGCTCTGACAACATGCTGCACATTGGTTGTAACCAATGGTGCCTGGGAGCCCACATTTGGTCTCAGGGCTCCAAAAGAGGTTTAAGGAGAGCTGTGACCAGAGCCAATGCAAGCCATGGGGTTGCAGTGTGTGCAGAGGTATTTTGATTGTTGCTTTTTGAAAATCAGGCTCTGCATCCTCCCATAAACCAGAACCTTTGTATTTCAAATGAATGCCAAGGCACCTCTGTGGTCTGCAGCATCACTGCTCCCAGTTCTTCCAGGAACATGTCCTGCCAGCAGCCTCAGAGGTCACCCACTGACTTACAGAGAGTCTCCACTGCAAAGCCAAGGATCACACGGAGCCACTGGCTACATCCTGACTCTGCGGCAAAGGAAGGAGACATCTGGCATAAAGCTGGAGCAGTGCCTGGAGAGTCCAGCCTCCCCTGAGGAGGCCTGACCTTTGGATACAGTGAGGGGTAAGGTTCTGGGCTTGTCTCTCTGGCCACCACAGCCTCTGCTACCAGAGTATCTGAATCCTTTGGTCTACCCCAAAACCCTCCAAGACAGTGTTCACTTCTGCACAGACTGAGTCTATTTGGGAAGTATTTCGCCATCAAAAGACACAACTGATAATCAAGTTAGTTACTAAGTTAGATAATAAGTTCCTGAGTGCCCACAGGCAGACACAAACACATACCTGAGTCCACACTCCCACCATGCAAACACAGCAACTGTATGTATAAAAGTCTGTGTTTCATGTGCATACATCCACCCCCACAGCACTCTCCAGCTGGGGGTTATTCACGTGAAGTTTTCAACAAAGCTCCCCAGTCCTGACTGGAAACTGAGGCCATTCTTGGTTTGCCTTTTTCCCCCCTCAGATCTGCAGGCATAAACACAGCCTGCTTCTCTTCACACATAGCACTCCCAGCTAACAGGAAAAGTAAGTGGAACCAGAAGTTAGCTACAGTTGTCAACCCAATATTATATGCTGGGGAAACCAGGAAAAGTCACTAATCTCCAGGGAAAACTGCAAGCCCCCATGCACACAGACTCCTATGGATAAAGAGGTATATAGGATCTAGCATCCCCCAGAGACCTCAGTTACTCAGCCTGCTCTCTGGGGAGTCTTCAAAGCATCTTTTATTCTCCTTCAAGCCACCCATTAAATGGGCTGAAGGCAGTGGCTCTCTCTCCACTGCTCAGTGACACCTCTCCTGCAGGGTAAGCCAGCCCTGGCAGGGGAGCAGGCAGCACTTGCTTCGGCAGCGTGGTGCTTGGCACAGGTAAAGCAGATGCCAGGTGCACAGCAGCAGGAATCACACCTCAAGATGTCACATGTGTGCTCCACTGCTCACTGGAGCTGCAACCAAACCCCTCTGCAAAACATGCCTCCCCTGCCCATGCCATCCCTGCAACAGCAGCTGGGCAAGCGAAGCTGCATTGTCTGACACATTTGCCCTTATATCCCTCTCTCCAGGTGGGCCCAGCTCTTGCTGACATTAGAGACACACTCCAGTGCCTTCAACAGAAAATAGATACCCCTCATTGTTTGAGGCTGTATTTATAATAGTCAATGTCTCTTTAAATTACAGGTACATGGATGTTCTGCTCTTGGTCTGGGTCCATTAGAGACACTTATTTTTCTTATCCTCATTTCCTCTATTTTCTTCCAAGTAATAGGCTTTGCTGGTGCTGGTTCTATACTGCTGCCCATTGGAAATAGCTGCAGGTGGGAAAGGCTGAGGATATTTGCTCCCCAAAGCCTTTGACAGTACAGCAAGGAGAGAAAATGGCATCTGCTACCTGATGGGGACTAATTTCCTACTAGGAAAAGGTGATTGCTAAACATCTGGCCTGACAGGCTAGAGAGATGATCTCCAGCAGAGCTGGAGAAAGCAGCAGAATATGCATGCACTGGAATGGAGACCCTGGCCACAGTTCAGCAGTACCAGACTGCCCATGGTGATAGCAACAACAACAACAAAGCTTTATCCTAAGCCTCTGGCTACCAGAACCCTCTGCAAACAGTGTGCAGGGACCACAACAGTGCCTGTATGTTGGAGAATACACCACCACAACGAGTATTTTGTGTAAGTCAGGCCCTCAAGCTGCAGGGGTTTAGCCCAGTATCACCTACCAGGTTCACATGCCTAGATTTTCCAGTGTTACCTCATAGCTGATAGAGCAACAGCCAGGCCCTGACTGCAATGCAATACACCACTGACCTGAGGAAGAAGTACTTTGAATTTTCCTTCTTCCCTCTGCAGCTCATTGAGGGCTGACAACTTACCAGGGTTACTAGTTCCTTTCCAATATGAGATTTGGGGTCCTACTTTCATCCCAGGCTCTGACCAGGCTCTTTCTGGCAGCCCTGGCTGGTTATCTAATCCCACACAACAAAGGGCACCCAAGCAGTTAAGGATTTGTGACCTGAGATGGTGAAATTGCCTAGAAAGAAAACACACCTTTCATATCCTGGGAGTCCAGAACTTACCTGTTGGAACTTCCACACAAGAGAGCTGGAAGCTGATCTGGATGCTGACAGTCTCCTTTCCTGAAGGAGAGAAACTTCAGTTTGGAAACGGCAGGGAAGTGTTCAGTATGTCCCAGAAGTGATGAGACATGCTGGAAAACCATAGGGTAGGGCTTGTTGCACAGAACCAAAAATATCATGGTAGCCTGTATTTTGCAATGAGGCTTCACACCGAGAAAGGGTGTGGGGAGACATCTTAGGAGAGAGAGAAGATAACAGAGCTCTGCACACAGCCATAGAAGTGAGACAGTGGGAGGACCTCTTGGTGTTGCAGCTCAGTCTCCTGTCTCTATTTCTTCTTCTAAGGCACAGCACCATAGTAAGACACATAACCTCTGTCCAAACTTCAGAGATCAATCTGATTTTGCTCATTTTTGGGGTGTTTGGATGAAATTGAGTGAGCTTTTTTAGCAGTCTGACAAGAGAGTCTTGGCATTGTCACCGTGAAGCATGAGAAAAACCATGAGCCAGGTTTGGAAATCATGAGATTGGCTTGAAAAGCAGAAGGGTTTTGTTTTTTTTTTTCCATTTTTGCATCTGTTTAGAAACAATACACATTCTTTGTGTTCAGCTCCAGTTCTCTGAAATGTCAGGGTCTGGGCTTTTAAGGAAATTTATCTTTTTCAGCCAGAAGGAATAAGAACTTCTCTTTTTTTGCCTCATTAGTGATTCTTGTGCAGTTGCATAACACCAAACTCCAGGCACTGGGGTGGTAGAAGAAAGCTCCCAGCAACTTTCATGGGGTTCTCTGTCAAATTGATCAGTGAAATGGCTGGTCATTGGCATGCATCTAAATAAACATCTGCCTCCTGCTCCCACCAGGCGTGCATGCCCACTCAAAGAGTTTACCTTTCGTGCTGTAGGAGCCAAGAGCATCCACCCAGATGCAAGCAAACACAGCATAAGTGAAAAATCAGGGTCTGCTTTCCTATTTGTCTGTAGCTGTCATTAAGTGAGGTTATTCCCCTAACCATTGCAAATTTCTGCTAAGCTTCAGCAGACCTGAGCCTTTGGAAATGAGCACCTTGCCAAGGTGCTCAGGCCAACCAGGTGCTCAACAGTGTCAAACACTAGGTGGTAAAAGCCTTCTTATTGCTTTGATGCCAAGTCTTATGGCTGAGGGTCCTCACAATAAAATGCACAAAATAAACCCCAAACATTTCTCTGCCCAAGAAAAGTCTCACTGTCGTTCTGGTGTTAGACAAAGCCTACCCACTGATGTCCTGTGTGTCTGGTGCAAGCAGAACCAGAACCAAGGAAGCTCATACAAACTTTGTATGAAGCATTCAGTCATGAAAACCTGCTTCTTTGGCACTCAAGATCCCTTTCTTTTCATCAGAATTCACATGAAAAGCCCTCTCGCTGCATTCCATGTCAGCATTAACTCTTCCAAAATGATTGGCATCAAAGGTAGTGAACACTCCCTCCTGACAAAAGCTTCCCCCTCCCAGCCCCCCCTCACCCACCACTGTCCCACTCCCCACCACTGACAGCTCTCATTGTGCATCCCTCCCAAAGCAGCTGCACAATGAACAAAGACATCAAGGCACAAGGGCTGGGACTTATTGAAGTTGTGGAAGGAAACACAAGCAAAGTAGGAAAGTGAAGCTGAAGGGAAGGGATCAACAGTTGTTTACTTAGTGCACTCAGGAACATGTGAAAGCAGCTAAAACCTCAAGGTTTTCTGCAAGTGTACCTGCACAGGCATTTCTGCCTCTGATTATGCACTGTGCTGGGCTTCCAATAGCATCAAAATCACAAAGCTAATTGCACTGTAAAAGTAACAGCCTATGAAATTTTTAATGGAGCACATTGCACTTAGAAGTTTTTTTTCCTCTGTGGTTCAATATCTTTTCTCTCTTGCAGCACTGGATTCAGGCTGACAGTGGATTTGCACAACTGCCTTTCTCCATGCCATGAAGACTGAACTGCAGGACAGCATTGGTCCATTTTCCAGCTGGATCCAGGAAGCCGAGGGCCACAGCTTGATACTCAAATATTTTGAGAAGCATCTAAAAACACATCCTCTCCACCAAATCACTGATACATAGATACCTGGAGTGATCACTTAGCATTAGTCACAGAGCTTAGGCATCCCTCTGCCACAGCACAGCACAGGGTAAGGACAAGAGGTGGCAGCCCTTGCACAGGAAGACACAGATACTGGGCTTCCACTCCTCCTCCAGGGAAAATACAACTGGGAAAGGGAAAAGCAGAAAATATTTGAAGACCTAGTGTCAGGGATGGAAGTAAATCAGGATTTAAGGTAGGATGAGGATAGGCTCATCAACAACCATGCTTAGCATGCAATAATAAGAGTACTGGTGGGGTCCAAACTCAAGAGAAGACTGCAGGTACCAGACATCTTTCTGCACACCATTTAGGTCCAAAACTGTCACACCTCACAACCACTTCCAACTCAAAAAAGCTGAAAAAAACCTGCCACTGGCAGATGCTTAGTTCATATCTTGCAGTCGAACCTCTTAAGCAGAAACAGATTGTCCTCTGTTGCTGCTGCTATTTAAGAAAGCAAGAGACATCCAGCTACAGTCAGGTCCTAGAGACCCATCTTACCCACTGCCACCTTCATGGAATTAAGGATATAAGCATCTACTCCCCCTGAAGTTCATCAGTCATCCAGGAACCAGGCATCCCATTGCCTGAGTCCCCAAGGAACACACTCCATGTTCAGTGCTTGGCTAACGCATGCAAAAGGTACAAAGCACGGCACTCAGGGTCACACAAGTACAAAAATACAGCTAATGGAGGAGAAGAAGGAGATGTATTGGAGCTTTGCATATGAAGCAGGGAAAGCCAAGCAGCACAGGGATCCACAGATGTTTTTCATAAGACATCAAAATGAAACATCCTCTCAGCTGTTTCATTTCAATATCCTTAAATTCCTATCCCCTCATAGATTAAAAAATGGTCCATTTTCCATGCTGCCTAAGAAAATTCCTGGATGAAAAATCCTGGCTCCAGCCAGTCCCAAATATCAGCAGACAGGCTGCAAAGCATCTACAGACTACAGCTCCACTGGGCTAAAGCCTGTTAGAAGAGGTGGGATCACCCCAACAGAGTATGTCACCTGAGAAAAAGAGCAGAGAGAAAGAGCAAACAGAAGAAATGGGGAAATATGCCCACACCTCAAAATTAATAAGCACCCTAAGCTGCCAAAAATACCATGGTCTCCTAAGTGAGCCCACCCTAAAATTGATCAGCCACAGTCTGTGCTAACAAATCATCACCAGCTGAAGAAATGACCAGTGTTCCACTGACCACCCGCCTTCGCCTGTGTAGAGAGCACCAATTTTAACAGCATTAGTGGGAAGCTTGTGTTGTTAACTCACACAAACACACACAATTTAGATATACTCTAATAGACAGCTCTGGCCCATGACATTCCTGCAGGTCAGAACTGAAATAAAAGGCAGAGTCATGGTGTGCACCTCTGGTTCGACTGTTGGCTGGCTCGGTGCAGAGGCAGCCTGCAGTTAATCAGCCTTCTTTCTCCACTAACTGTCACTGCAAACAAAGGAATTAGCAGAAGGTCTGTAGGGAGCATTGAGATAATTTGGCTAGCTGAAGAAAAGAGAAAGAAAAGAAAAGCAAAACAAAATTACTGAGAAATTTACTTGCACTGACCTCTCCATAAATATTTAGATATAATCATCATTACCTTGGAGTAAATTAAGTTATAAACAGTCTCCACAATTGCACATGATGAATGCATGTCAGCATCAGAGAGCACTTTATTGCAAGTTAATGTGGAAACAGAGCACCTCAATCAATCAGGATGCAGAAGAGCTGTCTGATGATATCAGCCTATCTCAACCTATTCATACTGGACCCCATACACTCAACTCACCCACCCACACCCACACCCCATTCTTATGATATTAACAAATACATATTGAACCACAGTAGATGGTAAGACACGTGTCTGTGGAGCTGGAATAACAAGGGACATATACTGTATGTGTGCTCAGTGGTGCTAGTGGTATTATTTATATTACAGTAACATCTACAGCAACTGAGCTCTGTATACAAACACAGCCAAAAGCCATCTGGGTAGGATTCATCTGACTAGATGCAGATATCCACAACAGGGATGTTGAGCTAATCACTGTCAGCTCATTTCACAGCCAGACAAGAGAAATCGGCACTTTCTGAGCACAACTTTCCAGACCTATTTTAGATGTCTAGTTTAAGAAGAGATGAATCACGCTCTGGACTCCTTCAACTGCCTTGGCTCAATCTGCACAGGCCCTTCAGGAGCCCTGGATGACTACTACTGAAGCTAACATCTACACTGCAGATGCCAATTTGATGAGACAAGTCCCATCCACTCTGACTGAGAGACTCGAGGGTTCAGGAAAAACAGACAACCACATGGAAAGCTAAAGGGAGTCGTATCTGAACTGCATTTTTAGACATGAAACTTGTGTAGCCTCCCAGAGCTGATGACTTCTCTGGCTTTAGAACTTGGATGTTGGGGAGAACAGAAGGGGGAGTGTGTTGCAGAGACTTGTGCTGCTTGTGCCTCACCTACTCCTTCACTTTCTGTGTGAGAGGTGAGAGATGACAGATCATGAACTTTGCCTTCCCTTCAAGCCACAGAGGCTCATTCCCTGCCCATCTGACCCTACACCTATATCTCACTATTGGCACCAAAGCATCCAAAACTCAGACACACTACACACACAAGACTAATAAGAGGTTTTGTGCCGTGAAGAAGGAAGGAAGGTGGTCTAATGAGACATCTGATGATAAAAGTGTTTCTAAAAAAGAAGCATGATCAGAGATTTGATTAAGGCTTGTGAATTCAGCAAGGTAGTGAATCTTGCAAGAGAACAAAGATTTTAATTGGAGGGTACCTGTGCTTAAATCTCTTCAGAAAGTCACTAAAATGGGCCTTAATACTGTAAAGTATTGGACTTGGCTCAACTGAAAACATCAGTGCACCATGCGGTGCTAATGGTCTTAGGAAAACTGCCTTCAGCCAGTTTTTAACTTCAGAGTTTTCTCTTATGGAGAAAACTTTAATATGCGTTTTCCCACATAAACTGGGACATCCAGTGATGATGCTCAACTTGAATTTACCATTGAAAAACAACAACAACAATAGGAAACAGGAAAAAAGTGCCAGACAGAGAAAATAATTAAAATGCAAACCAAATGGGCTGAGAAGATCCTTCTCATAAGCAGGTATTTATAGCAAGAGGTGAAAGAAAGACAATGTAGCACTGACTGCCTCTACCCTGTTACAAGGTGAAACAAAAATATTCCTTCTCTTGCCCTCCTTGGATATACCCTAAATAAGAGTAAAATAAATCTCAGCCTGTGGCTGCCTTGTTCCCTAAGCTGTGAGACCTTTCTGAAAGAGGTATCACAGATGTCTTTGCTGCTTTTGCAGCAGCCCTGCCAGTTCCTTCTCACAAGACCCTATCTTCTGTCAGGGCCATCCCTCGGTCCTACAACACTGACCCTTAATCCGATAATTACCTGGCCCAGTAAATTATTGCAATTAAGCCCACTTCCCAGCTGCAGGCAAGGACAGCTTCCCGCCAGGGCTCCTACCACCTCCCGCCAGGGCTCCTACCACCTCCACACAGCCCAGCAGAGCAGTGAAGCCCACTCTGCCAAATGGTGTCTCATCCCTACTGAGCCTTAGTCTGAAGGGAAAGACAGACATCGCTAAATCTTTCAACACAAGGCAAAGATTTCTGTAGATACCAAAAATCTATTGACAGGCTCAGATCAAGGGCTTTTTAATTGAGTGAAGAACGTTAATTAGTAAATCTACTGACTTCTAAACACTGCAAGGCTAGGGCTTCAGATTACCACTGTGCAAGGACAAAGCAACTTTCAAGGTCTAGAGAGCATTTTACCTTTGCTGCCCTACCCCAAACGCCAAAAAACTCTGCAGTTAATTGTGGAGATATTTGGATGGTTTTGTGGCAGTCAGACATTGCTACTCTTTAGCTGAGGGAAGTGCTCAAAGGAGTTATCAGGGATGGTTATCTCTGAAAGGTGAAGAAGTCTGAAAAAATCACAAGGTGTTGCTAGAAAACAGAAAGATCAAAGTTAAAAGCATTTGGATGGATAAAATGGTTGCAAAGATTATTACTTCTTAACATATAAATTACTCAAATCGCTCCCATCTGTCTGCCTCCACAGCCATATGAAAGAGGAGACCAAAGGCTTAGCTCCCAATACATTAAATCCTAATAAATCCACCCATGTTTTATGTTGCAATACATGAAGCCCTTTTCCTGGAAAAACTGTCTGCAGACCAGCAGCAAAGGCTTTAAAATATGTTTGTTATGGAATCAGAGAAAGAAGGGATCAAACTGCAGCAGCTCAGCAGTGAAGGATCGCTGGAAAAGCAGAAACTAAGAATGTAATAATGGGAAGATGAAGACAGGAGGAAGCAGCTTACCAAAGGGAATGGCCTTGCTGGGAAAAGGCAGCAGAGTTTATGGCCTCACTCTTTATTAGCTGAGGAAGTCAACATAGGCTTCTGGGGAAAAAAATAGGAAAAGAAATAAAAAGGAGTTTAAGATCAATCTAATGGTTTGAGGCCAGATTCATAGCAGACCTGAGTCATGTCTGGGGATCTCACCTCTGTTTTTAATGTTCCCTGATGTTTTTCCATGAAATGATGGCTTGGAGGCTGAGGAGTGCTGTGTTTCTCCTGTGCTGCTCTACATCCTTCATCACATATCTGCTGTCCTGCCAGCCCATGAGGTCTTTCACGGGTCCTGACCCACTTTCCAGAGATGGGGACAGCCCTCTCCCCAACTGGTCACTGGCAGCAGTAGATGACAAACTGTGGCTATGCTTACAAGACATGTTTCCCCACCTGGAAGCAACACTGTGAGCAAACTGTGGTGCTTTTCTGGAGCAGGGATGGTGTAGGGACACATTTCTTCATCTCATCTTGGAAACCACTGCAATTTTTGACCAGATGTGGAAGACAGGAGAAGGCTGAGAACATGCAAGGAGGCTGGAGAAGGAGAATAGGGGTTTCAGCTATAATGTCACACACATGCATCACCCAGACAGCGTTCCTGGGAGGAACACAGTGGTATTTTAGACAGTATTTAGCACCTAGAGAGAGCTACAAATTATCTACTATCAATCAGCAGCTTCTGGCCAAGTGCAGCAATGCCCAAGTTCCACAGTTTGCCCAAATCTGTTCAGGAGTGACCAGCAGTATCTTCACCTGAAATCTGTACAGGGATGTGAATAGTTGGGGTGCATGTTTCAGCATCTAACAGCAGATGACTGCAGCCTAAGAATCTTTAATAGTATCAAATGGTGAGAAAACCTTTGTATTTCACTTAGGAGACCAGAGAGAGGGCAGGGAACTTGGTAAAATACCTGTCCATATTTCTTTGCATGGCTACAACACATTAGGCCCCTGACCCCTGCAAGGTCAGTGTTTACAGAGCACAGCAAACAACATGACAGTGCCAGAGTGAAAACAGCCCTATATGTACCTCTTACAGCAACTCATTTTTGCCTTGGTAAAGTCAAGCCTGAAGCTGAGTCAAGATACTTCTTAAGTTATGGACAATTCACAGTCTCTGGTGGCACATCATGAAGACATAAAGACATTATTTTATTTAAATTCTTCTTACAGGGATTTATTTTCTTGACCAGAAGAACAGACACTGGCACAGCAAAAGCTTCTGCTGGCCTGCTTAGCATTATCTAGAGTTAAAACAGAGAGGCAGTATTTCCTATGTCGGCTCACTGCTTCAAATCCTACCTGACATCCTGCATCATGTATGAGACATCTGCGCTACATGCTGCTGGAACAAATCCGTCAGCAGAACGAACGTGCAGGGACAAATCCATCCCTGTTGCAACAGCAATGGTGTTAACCCAAGGGACCATTTTTGGCCTGCTAGAGTCAAATGGGATTCAGAGCAAGTAGGTCCCTATCTGCATCTTGGAAGACAAATGAATGACTAAGCTGGCATTAGTGGTAGGAGTGCCTGGTCAGTATGCAGAGATACACGGGCTCAACCGCGGCTGTGGCAGTCACACTACCTTTGGATTCAGATTACCACCAATCAGTTATGCCCCATACAAATCTGTCCCTTAGTTAAAAAAAAAAAAACAACAACAAAAACCTGCTTAAAACCTATCTTGTGTTATGCCTTCAGGGCAAATTTGCTTTTATGAGCATGAATAATTCATGCATGTTCATTTATTATTAATTAATATTCCATGAACATGCATGGTTTATTCACCCAAACAAAGCACTGCACCCTGCACACCCTCCCTGCCAGCCTATCATTAGCTACTTGCTCCAGCCCAGCTGACCAAAGCATTAGATCAGTATCATTTATCACCTCTTTTTCCCCAGAAACTACTGAGATTTTGACCTGTCTTGCTGGCCATCAGCTTTCTCCATTTCCAGGGCTGGAATAAGGCAATTCAAATCTACTGAGCTTAAACATTTGGGAGAAGTTGAAAATATAATTGCAAGAGGGAGGTAAGAAGAGGAGTTTGACTTTTCTGGTAGGCTATGTCATGCTGCACCCATTTCCATTCTGGAGAAGCAATGCCAAGCACCCTGCAAAATTCTTTGTCTCCCAAGGTCATCGTGGGTGTCACTAGTCAGCAGGGCTGTGGGGGGCACTCATTTCTCATTGAGACCCCCTTTTATTTATCTATCCCCATTAGCAAAGTTGCTAAAAAGAGCTGACAGGCTGGGTATGGTGCTCCCTTGCTGATCAGGGATGAAACCTGCTACAGGTTCACCCGGGTAACTGGTGGCTTTTGACTTCCTTATTCAGAAGGTACCATGTCACCAACACCCACAGCAGTATTTCCCACATGGAAGTTCCTCCTACCAGAGGAACTTCATTGCTTACTGCAGAGCCTATGCCAGCCATATTTCCCTGCTACGCAAACAGTTCACTGAGAGCACACAGGGATTCCCCAGCAAAGCCAAGCAACTAATGAAAATCTCTACTATCTCAATACAGATCCTCATGTGCATTGGCTTCAGCACCATGGCAGAGCAAGTGGATTTGTCTTCTCAGCATCCATCTTCCAAAGAACCCACACTTGCTGGATTTGCTCCCAGTCCTGGATCTGCCCATGCCTGCAGAGTCAGTGCAATTCACAATCCCTAGCCATTTGTCCAGCAGAGCCCCTCCAAGCAAGGTCAGATCTGCCACTTGTAGTCCTCTGCAACTATCACCATCTAAAGACTAGCAAAGCTTCACATTTTTATGGGACAAGCAGAGCAGGACTATAAATTGCTCCATAAAAACATCATCCACAACATGTTATCATCATCATCATTGTCTCTACATTGGCCCAGCAGACTCACTTGGGTTAAATCACCACCTGGCTCTTCTCTGCCCTCCCAGATGGTGCCCACAAAACCTCACACAAAGGGATGTTTCGCTCTTGGATCTTCATCTGGTAGGAGCAGCCCTGTCACAAGGTACTCCATTCACATCCCAGGTCTCAAAACAACTACCTCACCTACATTCTCCCTGTTACAGTTGTAAGGATGCAGGACTAAGAGCTGGATTGTCTTTATTTGGGCTAAAACATTGGAAGCTCTTTATATGGTCATATGTGAGTCGTGATTTCAAGCACAGGAATGCTGAGAGGAGATAGTAGAAAACTCCCTGTGCGTTAGACACTGGAACAGCTTCAAAACAGTTAGCTGAGGCAAACAGAGATGCGATTTTGGCATTTACAAAGGGTTGAAGTACAACACAGAGAGAGGGGGAGAAGAGAGCATCCCTTACAAGAGGTGTTCAGATGATGCTCAGCACAACTGGGTAGCACCCAGAACAATCCTGATATTCCTGAAGTGGCATGTAGAGGAAGAGGGAAAACAAAACCAAGAGTAATCTAATGGGTTTTAAATAGTGCTGTGTCCAAATCACAGGTCTAGAGCCAGAAAACCCCATCTTTGAGAGCATGGAGAGGGGAGTGGAGACCAGGCATGAAGCATGCCAATTCCCTTGTTTCTCTGTAATGGTGTGAACCAAGGGACTGGGTCCAAACTCCCCCAGCCATAGTTTGCTTCAGATTGAGACCTGAAGTGCCTGATGCCAGTAAACACCCTAGGCACCTTCCTATTGCCTGAAATTGTTTTACAAATAGAGACAAGTTCAGAAACACTCTGAGAGTTACAGACAATTTAACACGCAGGGGCTGCTCTGGGAAAACTTAAAACTGTCATAATTCATCCTCCCCTTCCCCCAGTCTAGAAATGAAAGATTAAACCTGGGAAGATTTATTAAACTGACATTTTAATAGAATTTTTAGACTTTCCTTGTTAATAGTTTAAATATAATTAAATTCCATGAAAGGGAGGAATATGGGATGGAGCCAGTGTCCCCCAACAATAAGAATGTTTTAAACACTGGGGCATATCACTAATGCATAATGTAGTCATATTTGCATGGCCCTTAGAGCTGGGAGTAACAAAAACACAAATCTAATTAACAGAGTGAAAGAAATGCCTCCGCCAGCAAACTTCATTGCAAGCTCCACTACCACACACCCACCCTCCCCAAGTTACAAACATGAAACAGATGGCAAGGAGGAGAAAAAAAATAAAAGCCATCACACGTCAGCTCTTGGACAGGAAGAGGGGGGAAAGAGAGAGAGAAGGCAGAAGGGACAGGATGGATAACTATGCTACTTGACGATGCAGCAATTAACTTGCTGAGGGTGGAATAATTCTTGCAGTGCCTCTCTGGTCAGAGCACTCTTCCCAACTTAGCTAAGGAGTAGATGCATTGAGTGCAGTGGAGAGTAAACCAGTTTTCATAAATCCCAGCAGGAGTCTGTTTCGCTTTATGAGATCCATGTGAAAAATTGAAAATTCAGGTTTTTCCAAATGCATCTGTAATCAGCAGCCTGAGCTGCACAGGTCCCTAGAGGTAACTGATCACAGCACAGAGTAAGGTTTCACGATCACACTGAGCTTCTCCGCTGCATTTTTAAAGGTTAGACATTAATTCCTGATCAATACAAGGAACAGCAGGCTACCCCTACCCCCAACTCACAGAATTGTCTTACACTATTAACTGAGCCTTGGCTTTGTCCTAGAATTACTTCAAATCACAACTTGGGGCTGTGAGACACAGGCTCCCTCCAAATCCAGAGCAGAAGAGAGTGACAAAGACCCTCCCAATACCTTCTTATCCCATGCAGAGACAAATTCACCCTGTCCTACTTCTGACTGGCATTTACTTTTTTTTCCTAGCCCTCTTTTGTATTGTTACCCCTGATGAATAAAGTTGCTAAAAAGAGCTGACAGGCTGGGTATGGTCCTCCTTCACTGATCAGAGACAAAACCTGCTACAGGTTCACCCAAGTAAGGGTGGCTTTTAAATTCCTTACTTGGGAAGTTTTTCTCTTACTGGACAGCTGAAGCCAAACAAGGCTTGTTGTGCTTGGCATGGCCCAGCTTGTCATCTGGTTAAACGTGGACAGCAATGAAGACCTCTAGAGCTCAACAATTCACCACAGTTCTCCTTCTAGTCAGCATTAAAATAGCTGTGAAAGAGAGGGCACAACGCATCCTACTCCAGGATGGCTAAGTTGAATCAGATGAATCATCCCACAAAAGATCTATATTTCTGTCTGTTGCTGATACATTTGGACCAAATACTGGAAAGCTCTCTAATTCAGTCCCCAGAGTACAGACACACATAAGCATGCAAATCCATCCACACATATCTCATATTTTATATATTTCAAAAAAAAACTCACAGGAATTTGAAGCTTCTCCATGTCTAGTTGGACTGTGTAGAAACAAGTCATTCCAAACTCACCTTCATGTTTGAGAATTCCTCCCTTAATAATGTGCCACACAAAACTTTTGCTGTGCCATTACCATTATGAATTTCACTGACATCAGGACAACTCCCTTGAGCTCTGAGAACAAATTCATTGTGTCCCAAGCATCAAGTTTTCCAGCAAGATTAAAAAGAGTGGGGGGAGGGGGAGGAATCCAGGCTACTCAATGGCCTTTAGTGATGAAAAATGTTCCGGTCTTCTCTACACTTGCATATTGGGCTGTCGTTTGTTTTCCATTCACGTGACAGCTGCCCTTCTGTGAAGAGCTGATGCAGTTTGACATGGTCTAGGCCAGTGGCAGGAGAGATGCAAGCTGGTTGATCAATCAGATTTAGGATCAATTTTTGATTGTTGGACACACTGGTTCCCCTCCTGTCTCTCTTTCCCTCATAGTAACACTCCTGCGGCTCGGAAGGCTTCAGCTGCTAACTGGAAGAGATTTCTGGCCTTCAGGCATCATTTTGGGGAGGTTTTGGAAATCTTCACAGTTAGGCAGGCCTGGGTTCATTAGCATGCACTCATGGTCTCATATTTTTTACTGCCTCTCTTCAGGGCTCATTTATTCCACTGAAATCAAACACAAGAATTCCCTCAAGGCATCCTTGTCAGATATGAAGTGACTGGGCTACACAACACATTCTTCCCAGGTACTGCATCAGGTACAGGAAGGCTTACAATGGTTTTCAGTGTCATATCAATTCATTATCAAAGGGAAATTGATGAATATCCACTTTTGCTGAGTTAGAGAGTCTCCTGATGGTTAACGAGCGTGAATAAAGCATTATGCAAATTAGTGGCTGAGAAGGGAATTCTGGAACTGAACTTGAATGTGAAATAGGTCATTAATACAACACATTCTTAACATCTGTTGATTGTTTCCAGTGTTATGTTTGTGGCCAAAATGTCTATATTAAGAAGTAGTGAGAAGAACACAAGATGACCCCAAAGGTTGTGCACATCCTCCTCCAAACCCTGTGTCACACTTGACATAAGAAAGCAGAAGTGATTCTGGATGAAGAAACAGGTCCCTAAGCCCTGGTGAGGAAATGCAATTCATGGTCTAGATTGCTATTTGTTCACCTATTCAGGACACCTCAGTACTGTGTGTGCCTAGCTGGCTGTGCAGGGTTTCTCATAAAATATGAATACTTCTTCCAGATACAGATGGTGCTTAACTTGCGTTTACTGTAGGAACAGCTATAGGTTTCTATTATTATTTATAAGCCTACAGTGTGAGAAGCTTTTCTCTAATGCTCAAGAAGTGGCAGCTTCTCTCTTGCCAAGGACAGACAGACAAGAGGACACAGCAAGAGGAAGGCAAACAACAGATGTGCAGACAAGGCACAGTCAATTTATTGCAAGCTGTATAAACCATCTATTTTAGGTGTTTAAAAACAACTAAAATTGGAATGGATTTGGGCTTTGAGGGCTTGGTAGTGCAAGATACAGTTTGTGCCTTATTCTATTGGTACAATCCAGTCTCTCTAGGTTCCTGCACATGTTGTTGTTTGGGGATGTTTTTTCCAGTTGAAGAATGACTGATGAAAGCCAGAAGGTAAAACAGGAAAAACCCAATTTGTTTGAAGATAATTTGTGGTGCTCACAGCTGCCCCAAAGGGTCTCCAACACATCACAGGAAAGGAGTTGCAGTTAATATTTGGAGGGAGTGTGTCAATGGTCTTTAAAGATGAAAAATTAATACTGTGGCCAAAAAAAAAAAACCAATCCCTGAGCATCAGAATAACTGAAATGTTCCTTTGAGGGAAACAGGCACTGGGATACAGAGATTTACTCACACCCTTTACCTCCCCTATGGCAGGATCAAACCTCCCAGGAAAGCTAGGTCTGGCCAGGAAATGTTGATGTCTATAGGGCATTTTTAAATCTGGTTCTGCAAAGCAGCAGCCTTAGAGTCTCACAAATATTCAAAGGGTAGAGGGAAGGAGGGGAGAGACAGAAATCTCTTTCCTACCTTCTCCCTGGCCAATGGTTATTGAACTACCCATATGAAGTTGAAAAGATCCAAGAGCAGAAAACCAACCCATCTGCAATAGCCATTAAACTGTGAGCAGGGAAACACACACAGGAGGCAGCACAGTTTGTTTCAAGTGCTGTTCAAGTGTCCACAAGCTTCTGTTTCTTCCTTGTGATATGACCACCAAACTCATCTCATCTTCAGGTACTTTAGATGAGGACATTTCTCTCTGACCAGAAATTCTACCCTTCCAACATAAAGTTTCAGCTTCTATGAACTACTTCCTAACACCCTGTCATAAATTTCTACACAGGCTCTACACAGGATAGCAATAGGACCTCCCATTAAAATGAGGTCCATACTCAGAAGAGGAGGAAGAAAGGTGGCTTGGTTGCCCTGCCATTGCTTTAGAGCCAGCACTTCATTCAGAGTCATTGTTTACAAAACGGAAAAGAAGCAGAGTCTTTTGCCAACAGATGATAAAAATTGGCATAAGTAGCCCATTCAAGCTATGATCTAGAGTTTTGGTCAGCAATATGAGGAGAGAGAATAAAAAAACAACAAAAAAAAAAACAATAATCACTTCTATTTAAGGCACATAACCAAGTAGAACACAATTAGGACAACACTGCAAGAGAAGCCCAGGGCCCAGGACATGCTTCTTCAGAGACAGAGGCATGGAAGAGCAAGATGGCAAGAGTACTGATGTAGGAGTTTTGGTCCAATAGATTGGTGTCTCAGGTGGTGCACTGTGCCAAAACCTACTTTATCACAAGGTAAGGATCACAAAACATACCTTTTACTAGAGCAAGCCAGAGGACAGAAATATAGCAATGCAAGTACTCAGGTTTTAAAGTTCTCCAAGCAGAGAAGGACTCAGGTTTTAGAGATCCTCATCAAAATCCACGGTAGTAATTTCAAAGTCTTCATTCCAGATAAGAGCCACCTCTATAAACAAGGGACTATAAAGACAGTAAGAGACTTTCTCCATCCAGTGTGCATTGCAATCCTCTGGGATGAAGCTGGTAAAAGAAATGACAGGTCATGGTGGGGTAATGAAACCTGGAAGTCATGCAGCTTAACCACAGCCCAGGGTTTGGAGATGCCTAGACATCATGCTACCAAGACCAAGAGTCACCTAATTTCTTGAATGAGGACCCACAGCCAAATTTAAATGATCCTTACCATCTCCCTGTATCTCTCATTCATTGCTTGTTGATAAGTGCTGGCAGTCACCTCAGCAACTTCACCTCCATTCTGCAAACCACAGTGGTGGGCTCCTGTATTTATTATCCCATCACAATTAACCAGCTCTGATTAGCTCAACTAATTACTAGGTGCTAGCAATTACTCACTGACAGGCCTCTTCGGAGTCTTTAATAGCTGTTCCCACAAGATCAAACAGGTGAAGGCCAAAAGAAGAAAGCAAAACAACTAAACAAGTGGGAAATGAGGGAAAGAATTAAGAAATCCCTGAACAGACCCAGGTCCTTTGAGACCCAGAGCAGCCAACAGCCCAGCTAATTAGCATGCCTGTTGCCTTGCCAGCAAGTATGGAAATTTTCCCTCCGGCCCTTTTTCTTGCAGAAGTTCATGATTTGGGATTCCTTCACAACACAAACACAAGACAAGATGCATTTGCACTGTCTCATTTCAACACTACAATGGTCCTCCAAAACACTAACTCATGTCTGGGGAATTTTGGATCCTAGGCCTCCAAGTGGAGGGATTTTCTTTGCAGCCAACTGAAGATCTGACAATGGGAGGGATATGGGAGAATGGAAAGGCTGACAAAAGGATAGCTTTAACTCATCAGGAACACACTTCTTTTATGGAGCTCAGAGGCAAAACCCCTTAGAACGGTGCTCCTCATGTTGTAATAGCAACTGTATTTCTGTTTGAGATTCTGCCAACAGAACTGAATAGAAAATAAACTGTGAAAGATGCTCATAGAAGTGGTCTTGATCTGTATTAAATTCTACAGGATGTAGGAAAAAATCATAGAACTGTACCTGATGCTTAGACAACACACTTGCTCCTCTTGCCGTTGAGTTTTATGGAACTTCCCCAGACAGGAGAGCATCCAAACAGTATCTTTGTTTCCAGGTGTCTCTTTGCACCTGTGGTGGGGTTTTCAGATGGCTGGTGAAGTGAGTTGAGTTGCCAGCACCATCTTTACCCCTGGCTTAAGTTAGTCTTGTTTGAACACATTTGTGCATGGTAGCCATGGACATGATAATTTCTTCCTTGTGATGCAGATGTTTGCTTTCCCCAGCTGTGCACTCACTTGGATAACAGAAGGTCTGGTTACAGGCAGAGCATGAAGGTTTCCGAAGGGTAAAATTGTTCATTCTCTTTTCTCTTCCTCTTGTTCCTCCTGGCTCCCTGCTTGGTCACATGCTTCACCCCTGTGGCTGTAGCACCTGGAAAATGTCTGCTTCTTCTTGAATAATACTGATAAAAATGACAAGTTTTAAGCAAGCATTTCAAGGTGTTCATAAAGCACTTTTGTTGGCTTTATAACCAGAAGCTAGCTAGCCACAGACAACATGGCCACAGATCCTGAAGCATCTCAGCATCCCAGAACCAGTCTCCATGCACAGCTGAGCTCTTACCAGGACTGTAATGCTGGAAGCTGCTGGAGAACAAACATTAAGCAGTCTGTTATATGATAAGTTTGGTTCAGCACCTTATCCCTTCCTTATTCTAAACATGATTTTCAAAAATGATGTATGATTGTTTTGCAAATAAGGTCTTGCCTTATAAACACACTTTTTTTCCTGAATTGCCCCTACAACCTGGCAAAAGCTGCTGCCAACACAGAGGAATGTGTCCAGCACTTGGAGCCTAGCTATGCCACAGGTGATGGACAGCTGGAAAGCTGACATGGGACTGCTTCTCTGAAGAAGATTGGTGGAAAACATGATCACACACACACCATGGACAACAAGCTTCCTGAGCACAACCCCTTGCCCCTGGGTATAGCCATCAAAGTTGAGTATCTTTGTGGGGTGGGATGAATCCCACTCAAAGCCAACAAATAAAGACAGGATCATCTGCAAACCATGGATGGAGGAAACACCTCTCCCACATGTACATGATATTACTACCCAAGTGCACTCCCTCCTTGAGTGGGAAAGGACAGCAAGTGTGGTCTGAAGACTTCTCACAGCCTGAAAAACAGCAGCATGCAGGTTCTTTCCCTTTTGGAAGACAAACAAGGGATGGAAAATGGGGAAGGGTACAGATAAAGCTAAATTGTCTCATAAAACTTTTTACTACAACAAACCAATTAATATTTGACTCTACTATAGAACCCAAACAATGCTAAAGGCTGAAAAATGCCAGCCTGAAAAGGCAATGCAAAGCAACATGGTCACACAAAGAGCCCTTGCTGTGGTGGGAAGGGCCCCATGCATCCTCTCTGCCCAGCCACCGAGTGCTTTCATGCTCCTGCTGCTACCCATGCTGAAAAGGCCCAGGAAAGGTGTTTGGTTTAAAGCAAAATCTTTCCAAACGAAGCATGCACTGTGGGAAGGCAGGACACATGATGGCATTCCCCTTTGCTCTTCCAAATCAGAAATGCTCCCCAGGTTCTGCTTTTTGCCCATGCACAAACCCCAGCAGGCTCAGCCTCGGGGTTCCCTCCTGTCCTCCTGATGTGGATGGAGGTGGGGAGCACAAGGGGACCAGAGCAAGCAGCCATGCAGCCACCAGCTGGACTCAGCCAAGCTGCTGTAAACTGCAGTTCTTCTTCTGCAGGTACATTTAACTTACACAACTTGCATTCTTCTACAGTACTGGATGGGTTTTCCAGACCTAATGGGATTATCATGTGGACTGGATTAGAGAAGACACTGTTTTAACTCATATGCTTTTGCTAATAAATTCAATGCTGGAAATCAGCTGAAGCTCAAGCAGCCATGAGCATCTCTGTGGTTAGATTTGATACTTTAAGTCAGTTGTAAGCAGTATCTTTTCCCACAGACAGACATGCATATAACACTTTTTTTGCTTAAAACTTTTTCCATAAGTTTTCTTTTTTTTTTTCCTTTATGCTCAGAGGTGTTTATGTTTATGCTCAGATTTGCCAGAACATCTCCTTGCAGGAAGGCTTTGGGAGATCTTGAGAGCAACATCTCACAGGTCTGATCCTTGCACAGATCTTGAAGACATCTCAGGCAGCAGAGGCAGAGCTGCAGGTGGCCTCCAACATTTGGGGACCCAATGGGAAAGCATCAGGAGCTGATGCACTGCCATCTCACCATCCTCCAAAGTACAAGAAGTTGCAGTGTCCCAAGCTCAAAGACAAGCAGGGCTGGCATCCAGCAGTAGCAAGCCATGGCCTGAGGAAGATGGGTGCAAGAATTTCCAAGAGCAGCTGCTGTCAGAAAATCAACACTGGTAAGGAGTCTCTTGGGTGGGAAAATGTCAGAACAGCTTGTTAATCAGAGGGTAATGGCTGACAAAGGCAAGTTACTTGCTACATCTTACAGATGCTGGTTTTTCACCCACAAGCAGAAATTCTGGCTCTCCCACATTCACAATGAGATTCCTCTTACAAAGCATCCTCCATGCTCCACCAGGCAGGCAGCAACACAACAACAACTCCAGCTCCACCAAAAAGCAAATACCAGTCATCATGGGCAGGTCAAGCAGCCCTTGGCTGGAGGTCTATTTTCAGGGCTGTGTTCAGAAAGGAGATGTGCCCCAGGGAAGCCCAACTGCTCCCCTCCACCAGCCCCAAGGAACAGGTGGCCACAGTGTGAATATCCACACTGCTCTGGGATGTTTAACACCAAACAGAGAGGGAATTAAGGTGTTTGGGTCTGTGCCTGCTCTCCATGCTAACTCTGGACAGGATAGAAATGGAACCCCCTGGTTTTGCCTTTATAAGCAATGCTTGGCTTATTCTGTTCCTGAGCTTGTCTCCTGTGCAGTGTATTTCTTTTGCTGATAAATATTTATGCTCTGTGATTTTGATTTATACAAGGAGCTTAAATATTGGAAAGCTGGATATAACCAGTGTAAAACAACATAAACCAAAGCACTAGTATCCAGAATGGGGTGGACTAAAAAGGCATGGCTCCTGCACCAGCCAAATTTTACCCCAGAAATGACCTCTTCCCCCCGTGGGAGTGGCACAAATTGGCAGCATCCTCCTCTCTGCTTTACAATTGAGATTCCCAAACTGTTTGTATCAAACAGGAGAGGTGTTTGCAGTATTGCCAAGGTTACCAGAGTGAAAACATTGCAAATGGCATTTGCATGATTGTACTTTCAAATCCTAACTTGTAGCAACAGTGCATTTTAAATGAAGGGGATTTATAACTCAAACCAGAACACTAATCATATTCTGGAGTAATAGGATTTATTTGTTGGTTGTTTGTTGGTTGCAGGGTTTTTTTAAGCTTGGAGACAACAAGCTATGTTCATGAAAAGGGAGATGGCTGGGCTTAAACCCTACTCCAACAACATTCTGAAAGGATTAGAAAATAAACATGCATGTGCTCCATTTTCAATATGCAGTTCAGAGTCTGTGTAGTCTTTAATGCTTCCCTGCTATGAGAACATCCTAAATTGCTAAGCAAGTTCAGACAATTGCCATTTTAAATGAAAAACTCAGATTAGCACAAAAAAGGAGTTGTCTGGGGATCAAGAATGGATGTATAACAGTGCCCAGCTGTTCTCCAGCTACAAAACTCCTTACCCAAAGCACACTGGGCACGTTATGAAGCAAGGCTCAGTCCTCCACCAAGACTAGGATTTACAGCCCAGCATCTCAGCCAACTAAAGCTGGAAGCAGTTGCCACGTTCCCCACACACTGGATTTCTGGGCCTTCACTGTTAAGGTCCTGGGGAACCTAAGTAAAGTCATGCAATATTTATGGAGAGAAAGAGCTCGTTTAGGCTGTAATTTAGGAGGCACACTAAATCTCATGGCCCGTATTCTTACATGGAATAAATGGATTAAGTCAGTATACACCACCCAAAGAACTTGATTTTAACCTCCACAGCCCTGTGCACACCAGACTTAGGGGAACAAAAGTGCTCCATGAGGGATTGAAGGTAATCAGAAATAGTTCCAACAAATTCCCTAGGTTTTTTGGGTTTTTTTAGAAAAAGGAACTTTTCTAGACATTCCTGAAATAACTCTGTAAAACATACCAAAAAGCCACCTTTTAGGGCTTGTTTTACCATAACAATTCTCAGTGGTGGTCTGTTAAGCTAACCTGTTGGATGTGAAAAGCCAGGAGTGTGCACGTGGTCTGTTACTGAAGCCATCTGAAGAGATGATAACCTTCACCTGACTGGTAAGAACATCATAGAACACACACTAACCTAACCACTTAAATTGCTTCATCATATACTTGCTAGTGAGTGAGTTTGGGCTTGTTCAAGGGCTGTCAAGTCTGGCACATGAAACAGCACTTTAAATCTCTAGTTCTGCTTGGAAATCATGGCTATAAGTATGTTAATAAATGCACTGATTTCATACAGTGTGTGTGTGTATAATTTCACACATACATATTACATACATCTATAAATGAAAAAATTAATCTAAAATATGTCACCAATCTGTCAAATAAAGCTGATATAATAAATATGTCACTTCATTTAACAACTGATGCTGAAGAGAACTAGGCAGAATGAAAGAAATCAAGACAGGGCTTAGTAAAAACACTAAGGAAAGCAGAAATTAAAGCAATCAATCACTTTCTTGTGGAACGTCTACACCACTCAAAATAATATTTTATTGTCTGCTATTGATTGGATGCCACTGAACAAAATTGCAAACAATGAATCTGGTGTTATAAACAAGAATCACAATAAGAATAACTTATTTCAAAGCCTTGGCCAAAACAACTGTTTGTACTCTGCAGAGCCAGGCATGGAGGACTGGCCATCTGCTTGCTCTACCATCATAGCCTAAGCAAGCATCCCTGCTCATCAACAACACAAAGGTTGGCATGCAACAGGGCCCAAAATAAGAGCTTGCTCCCCTTCCACCCTCCTTTGCATTTTAGGCATGAACATTTAAAGCTTGCAAACCTTGCTAGGACTAGAGAAAAGGACAAGGATACAAAAGAGAAGTGGCACTGTTTTTTCCAAACAATGAGATCTCAGTTCAGGGAAGAGGAGGAGGAAAACACCTTGAATTTTAGTTTTCTGATACAATTATGAGAAAAATCAAATCAGAAAGTAAAGCATGGTTGTGGTGCCCAGCAGACAGACCCAGGAAACTTTCTGGAAAATGAAGGAAAATTTCTATGGGCTCTCCAGCAGCCACTGGCCCCAAGACTCTTCCCAGGTGCTTTGACCACACTTGGGTGGGAGAATGCCACCCTGACCTGTGCAGGGGCAACCTTGATAGGTCAGGACACAAGCTGAGCCTGATGGGAGACAATCAGATGTAGGACAAGTCATGAGAGGCTACATCCACTTGCCATTAACCAAAACACCTCAACTAACACCACCAGGACAACCTGAGAAGAAAGGTGCTGCTCATACTGAGCACTGGCTTGAAAGATTTACCTCCAGGAAGAAGATTTTCCCCTAATACTTTACAGCAGGGAAGAGCAGGACCCACAGCTGGTTAGAATCGAATAGAATTATTTTGGTTGGAATAGACATTTAAGATCATCAAGTACAACTGCTAACCCAGCACTGTCAAATCCACCACTAAACCATATCCTCTAAGTGCCACATCTACAGGACTTCTAAATAATTCCAGGGATGGTGACTCAGTCACTGCCCTGGGCAGCCTGTGCCACTGCTTTACAACCCTTTCTGTGAACATTTTTTTCCAAACTTCCAACCTAAATCTCCCTTGCTGCAGCTTGAGGCCATTTCCTCTTGTCCTATCACTTGTTACCTCAGAGAGGAAGCCAAGCCCCACCTCACTCCAACCTCCTTTCAGGTAGCTGTAGAGAGTGAGAAGGTCTCCCCTGAGCCTCCTTTTCTCCAGGCTAAACAACCCCAGTTCCCTCAGGGGTTGCCAAACCTCTCTGATCTTGGCTTCTGGAAAAAGCAATGAGTATGTGTAGGGGTTTCTTTTTCACCCCTCTAAATCTCAGTGGGGCAAAATGAGGAAACAGAACACTACTAATACCTCTAGTAAAACCCAACAGGATTTAGCTGAGCCAGCTGTTCCTGGTAATATCCACACTTTAAAATAGAAGCATGGAAATATGAATACAGAAGGGTAGATGAAGGAGCAAGAAAGTAGGATGAATTAAAGGACATATCTCCTCTTCCTGGGATATCTTATGGTGGCACCAGGTTGTCATGTGTTAGCCATTTACAGACACATGCAAATGCCACAAAAACATTGGGCCAAATCTATCCATGGTGCAAATTCATTGACCTCCGCCAGATCTACACTGGGTTCTAATTTGGCTTATTATGTATAACTGAACATAATTCTTATTGACAGGTTTGATTACACCTCACATCACTTCTGCTTTAATGTACACACACGGAGTGAGAAAAAAGTAACACAGAGATTGAGGTCTAACTCCAAGGGTGACAGCAAAAGGAGGAAGGAGGAAAACCATCCCTGGACATTCACAGCAACCTAATTTACTGTTCACAGCCACTGCTGAATTTCAAGATACAACTCTGGCTTTAGGACCAAGCCAGCCTGTGGAGAGGACACCACATATTCCATGGCACAGATTTCAGGGTGCTCAGTACTCTGCCACCTATCTAGCAGCAAGGCTGTGTACATACAATGAGCGTTCAAGGGGTTGGAAGGAGCCATCAAGATGTACAAAGCCAAATGTGTCCAAACCAGTGCGAGAGAAGGCAGTGGCACAGAGCAAAGCAATCTGGCACCCTCTAGTGTGATGCTCTCAGAAAACCTCATCTCTTCTCCATACCTTAGGCACATCTTGCCTCACAATCACCCAGCCTCTCCATGCCCGCAGGCTCAGTCTCATCAGCTCCCTTTAATTGCCATCCACTGTAGCAAGACACGAAACTCATTAGTGCAAGCAGCAACACGTCACGGTGAGCCTGTCAGGCCATTTGTGTCCCAAGTCATTCAGCGTGTGCAAGTCTGATCTGCAGGAGCTGCACAGCCCAGCAAGGTTTTAGCAGAGCTTTTCAAAGCTTTGGGGAGCTGGGGTAGGTGAGACTGAAGAAGTGTCAATGCCAGGTCACTGGGGCCACTGTCACATGCTGAACCACATGTGAGAGGTTGAGCACGAAGGCAGATGTGTCCCAGGGCATGTGCTGGGAAATGAGATACACCACTGTTTGACAGCATTAAGCTGGGAGAGAGCAGGTTCAGGTGACTATGTGTCATCTGGTGGGACATAGGACATTTGTATTAAGAGTGCCTGACTTACACAGAGAAAAAACCAAACAAACACCAAAGACAAAAACAAACAACAACAAAAAACCCAACAAAACAAACAAACAAACACCCCACAACAATGACTGGCCAGGGTTTCCCAGCCCATCTCATTCCCACAGTGCAGGCACAGCTACAGCTGCCCAAGAACATTTCTCTTTTTATGACTTGGCTCTCAAGCCATTGCAAGAAAAACAACTTTCTTCCCTTCCTAATCACCTTCACCGTCCTCCAGCGAACTTTTGGGTAATGTATGCTGTGTCATCAGAGCAGCTCTGCTCAACGAATGGTAAACAGGCACCCATATATTTCTCAGGTTGACAGTTCACATTATCATTGAACTCAAGGAGGCAATAGAGAGCACAGGCAGAAGGAAATAAAATACCTCCAAGGCAGAGAGCATCATCCCCTCTCAGGAACTGGGACCACTTCCACAAATGCTGCTGAACAAAATCTCCTCCTCTCCCAGGGCTTTGCAAACAAATGGGTTTGGAAGTCAGACCATGTGGCTATGGACAGCATTTGGTGGCCTGACCTTCAGCACCTGGGATGGTGTAGGTGGGCTGGCTGTCCCGGTAGTGACTGCCAGCTCTGCCAGCCATCAGAGAAAGGAGAGGCTCAAGTCCTAAAAGGCCATGATAGATACTGTGACTGGTACTGCAAACGTGTTAATATGAGGGTCCCTGTCGACCCTGAAGAGTTAGCCTCTAACCAATCTTTGTGCCACTGAAGGTCATCCCTTATTGTCACATCATTGCTGGAATTTTTATGTCAGAGGTTTCTATGATCTGCACAGAAATGGGTGTTTTGTGTTTGGTTTAGAGCAAGTTTGTCATCCCAAAACAGTCCTCTATCCTCATTCCTTCTACCATGCTCTTCCTTGTCCTGATAGTCTTGTACCAAAGGACCCTGCTTAAGTAGGGGGCAACCCATGGCCACATATCTCCTGCCCCAGGTCTTACATCCCTCACTGCTCTCCTCCAGGTCCTGTGCTCTCCTGCATTGACCAGACACTTCCCATGAAAACCAGCTGCCAGCAATGAAAGCCATGGATCTGGCTCAGCCCTGGTTAAGGCTGGATCCAATTTTACAAAACCCATCTCACAAGCAAGTTCATCTCCTATAAATAAACACAAAACCTGGGATGTTTGCCTGGGCCCTGAAACAAAAGGATTTTTGCTACACAGCTTAAATTTTTATTGCCAGTTATTGTAAGAGATGGAGAAACACAAGTGCAGGCTGAGCCAGGAGCTACACAAGCTTTTGCAGGCAGATTAGAGAAAGTATTTTCCCTTAATGACCTTTAAAATGCCTCTTGTATGTCATTCTAAAGTGCATGGTCATTTTGTGATGTGGACACATGTTCATAGAAGACTAAGCTGAGACCACCCATGAGACAAATTGCTCTCAACTGATACATGTGATTTTTTTCTCCCTTAAAGATGCAAGATTCCTTCTTAAAAATCAACTGTTCTTTTCAAACCATAGACTCACCACCGAAATAGGTGTGCTAAACTTATCAGAGAGGTGACTCAAGCCATGATCAAGACATTAGATCTATGATCAGACCACCAGACCCTACCAGAAGCAGCAATTTTTTTGGAGGCAGAGCAGGAGGATAAACACAAACACAATTCCCTTACACTGGCTTGCAAATTGCAGCTTCCTTGGCACATCCAATGCTTCCATCTTTTAGGAAGACCACAGAAAGATACAACCTTACCTTAAAATATTATAGGAGTAGTGCTTCATAGGACATCACTTCAAAAACAGGTCTTGACAAAATGCAATGAGGGCAAACCAGGCCAATGCTGCTCTGTGTCCTGCCTGCCACAGCAGATGCCTAGGGAAGAGGAGAAAACAGAGGACTCTGGATGAATAAAATTGGCTTGCATTTTCTAGTTATACATTTAAAGAAGACGTAGAAGGAAGAGAAACAGGGGCCCAAGTGTGATACTTGATCTACATTTTTCAACAGTGCAACATGGTGCTTGTCCACACCTACAGCTGTTAAGTGCTATTGTAGTAGGAAAACTAATACAGTAATAGCCAAATAAAATGAGATATCTTTTGTCTTTTCCCCCACCCTTCCTAGAAGTTATGAATAAGAAACATTAAATGAAAGCCAGAGGACAAGTCATTGCTGAAAGTCAATTGACACATCTCCCTCTTGGACAGTGAAGTTGCATTTGGCGAGGGCTTGGCCATAGGATCTCAGGAAAGTTTGGAGAGGAGCTTTGTTGATGAGTGCAGAGCAAAATCAGTGACAACAAGAGCTACAGCCTGAGCTGCTGTAAAACTGAAGAGCTGAAACCAACTATCAATTCACAGTCCCTGCTCAGCTGGGAAAAGAGGAGTGCACAAGCAATGGCAAATATCTGTGTTTGTGCCATTAGGGGAAAAGCTTTACAGTTAACACATTATTTCTTGGTTTCCAGTGATTAGTGAAACAGAGAGAGAGAGAGAGTTTTTCAATATCCCTATTACCTTCTTTTTCTTGCACGTTCTTTAGCCATTACTTAGTTTAACTCAAACTTACTGTTAAATGTACTCCCATCAATGCTGGTCAACAAAGCATTTAGGCATGTACTTAACTCAAAGTAGATAACTAAGGCCCATTCAGCAAAATTCACCCATAAAACTCACTTTTTTTCTCTCTGAATAGGGACTCTGCATCATTTTAAAAGCTGTATTTCTTTTCAGCATAAAGTACTGCAGACATAAAAATCAATGCACTCTGCTCCATCAGTGTGCATCTGTCACTCAGCTCCCAGCACAGAAAAAAGGAAGAAGCACATGGAGAAAACATTCACCCAGTGCTTCCCTTTAAGAACAGCCAAGGCTAAAAAGATGCATAATCTAGCAGAATGGTTTTATTTGTGTATTGGGTTATTTTAAACGTCAGCTAAGGTTATGTTCTTGTCTTCACTTGCTGCTGGGTGTTGCTTCAAAGTCATTCTGAGTCACCACTCTCCATCTTCATCTGCTGATGGGCCCCCAGGTAGTGATGGAAACATAACTCCCCTTGACATGGATAACCTCCAATAAAGCAGCAACTTCCCTTTTGACATGCTGATTAGAATAAATGAGGGGAAGCAGAAGTGAAGAGGAAGGAGTCTGTAGCTCTTGAAAAGCAAAGAATAGGGGGTCACATCCTGCTCTCTGTTTCTGTGGCATCAGATTCACTCCAAGCTATTTGCAAAGCAGCAAGAAAGTCATTAGAAAGCTGCTAGGGCTATTGAGAGAAATGCAAATCTTTACCTACAATACCTTATTTCACAGCAAATGAACAGCAGACTGGGGAAACCAGAAAACTGTAGTCTCAAGTCCAGGAGTCCAGCAGACTGAAGTATCATCTCTGTTATTCAGATCTCAGTCCAAAAAAACCTCAAGGTCTGACTTCACTCAGATTTTCCATTAGTTGCATCAACACTGACTTTAAAGAAATTCCTCCAGGTTTCCATGAGCCCCAATAAGGTAAGGATCAGAGACTGAGTGTTCAGTAAATCAGCCTTGACCTGGAGCAATTTGAAAGGGCTGTGCTCAGAGGGGTACAGTCTGGCTGGTGCTTTGCAAGACCAAGGGAAGCCTCCTTCAGAGCTGAGCTTTTGTCCTGGCCTGACAAAAGCCTTGCCAGCGCCAGTAATTCTTTCCATTATCTTCCATGGGCTTTGGATTAGGTTGCTTATAGCGAATTCAGCTTCAGCTGCCCAAAGTGATACTTCATGAGATCATCTAGCTCAGAAACTAGGCAGAAGGTTTCCAGAAAACTCCTGCCCTGAGATGCTGAGACAATGACATTGCGCCGGTCCCAGTAAGGCTACCTGCAACTGGATCACACAGCCAGGGCCTTCTGCTCTCTAAGAGTGAGCATTAACACCTCCCATCTCAACCTCTCAGGAGGGTCTGCACTCCCTGTCACATGCACATTTTCCACAGAGCACCAAACACTGTCATTTGCACCCATAAAAAGCTGAATTCAGCACTCTTTCCATAAAATGGATCGTGAACCCTTAACACCACTTGCCTCTCCTTGGAATAATAAATTATGAGGACAAATGGCAGAATCATTATCAGTTTCAATATCCAGTCATAAATACTCTTGTAAGAACACTCAAATGATGGTGTTTTATTGCGTGAGATATCACTTGCCATTAATTACAGTATGAAACTTTTGTGCTTTGATGAAAAGCATTTTAGCCAGCTCAGTTATACATTTAAAATAGTCTTAAAACAAAAGTCACCTCAAGATGTGGGTTTGGGTTGTTGTTTTTTTTTCTTTATAGATCTGAACACAAAACAGCATTTTAAGCTTGGAATGACAGAAAAGCAAGGTTTTGTAAAAGGTATTTTACTGCACACACATCCAGCCTTAGTGCTTACAGCAAACTAACAGTACTCATGGCCATTTTTTACAATAACATTGTTGGCAGCTGGATTTCACTGCCATAGATACTTCATAGTTCATTTGGTTTAGTGGGGGTTTTCTTACTGATGATCAAGTGCTGTTGTGAATCAACATGATCTAGTTTATGCTTCTGCCCTGTTTCTCTTGTTTGGAGCATTTTTCCTTCCTTCTGTCACTGTAACTCACCACATAGGACAGAAACACAGCTGGCTGCAGAGCAAGCCTGGTGGCAGCAGACGCTGATGGGTTCAGCCCCTAGCAAATCTGGGATACCCACCAGACCCTACATAGAGATGTCAGCTCCAGCCTAACTTCAGTGGGATGGCCCATGGGAGTGAAACTAAGGTCTAAATTTTCAAACAATTGTGGGATCAGTCTTCAAATTTCCAGATCAAAGGGATTCAGGCTGTGGCAATTTAACTTGCTGCTCCTGAGGAACAAGGTATTATGATGCCCATGGCATTGATCACATCTTGCATTTGTTTGCAAAAGGGATTAAAGGGATTATTCCACCCCTACTGTGCATATGGTAACCTTACAGCCACTGCAGCCAAATCCCCCGGAGACCAGGAGTCAGAGCCTCTACTGAGGTAAACAGCAGTACATCTATTATTAAATCTAGAGAGATTGCTAACATCCATACATGACTGTACTGTCCCAAATCCAGATGCACAGCACTAGCTGTACTGGCTCCCATAGATTTTTTTAAAGTAGATTTGGAGAAGACTTTTTGCTTTCCTTTTCCAGCCCTCCAGGAGGAGTTATGAGTGGGCCAGTATTTAAATTATTCTTGTGAGACCTAGGAGACCAAGGTTTGGCTCTTGTCCTGCTAAAGGCACTTGCTTTGCCCAGGGACACAGGAAAAACACCCTGTTTCTCAGAGGTATGGAGGGAATCTGCCCAAGCTTAAGCTCAAGTTTAGGAGTCAAATTCCCATGACAGTCAATGGATCTACTCCCTGCATTCAGTGGTGACTTTCTGTCCTTCACATGCCTGGAAATGGTCCCCAGGAAGATTTGCTCTGTAACCTTCCTGGAGAGAGAGCTGAAGCTGGCCAGCTTGCAGTTTTCTTGAATCCTCCTTACTCTCTTTGAGGATGAACTTAACATTAGCCTCTTCCTAGTCATTGGAGACCTTCCATGATCATCATCACCCTTCAGAGATGAGAGAGAGCAGTCTCACAATGACACCAGCTAGCTTCCTCAGCACCTTCAAACACATCCCATCTGGTCCCATGCACCCATTTGTGCCCATTTTGCTTCACTTAGTCCCTAAATTGACCCTCTGCTAATGCAGGTAGCACCTATCTCCTCTAAATTTTGCCACGAGGCATAGAGATATAAAGGCTTGACAGCAGACTTGGCCAGTAATAATACAGGCAAAGTGCACCTCAGCTGTTTTGTCACTAGGCTAGACAATCCATTTAGCAGCAAATCAATATGTTCCCCTGTTTTCCTTTTTCTGGTGATTTACTTACAGAAATTCTTATCCTTGCCCTTCACACCCCTCACCAGTTTCATCTCACTTATGGCTATTTGAATTTCATCCGTGTTGGACCATATCTAAGATCTGAGGACAAGTGACATTCCCCAGGACTCATCAGCACCTGTAAAAACAGATGTCATTGTCGCAACTCAACTGTTGCCTGAAATGGTGACCATTTGCTTTTTGACACAAAAGTGAGAAAATGAAGAAAAACAGTCTAATTGCTCATTTAAGGCAGCCTGTTCTTTCCCTTCTGCTTAGCCAGTTAAAACCTCATTTGACAATCTGAGAGTTTAGCTCCCAGTGCTGTTGCTTAAAATATAACAGATGGCCTCTAATAAGTAAATTGAAAAGTGCAAATAAGGTTAAAACAATTTTTCTTTATTGAATATCATTAACTTCAAGGCTGTCCACTTTAAAATGCTAATTAAACCTCACTTCCTTTTGCAGGGTTCTAGGGAAGAAAGATTGCTGTGGGGTAAATTCCTCTTGTTTGTAGAGGACTAGCCCAGCAATCCAACAGCAAACTGGACTATTACATGTCCCAAGCTGAAGAAGTGGGGTTGGAAGCTTTCCATGTATTTGTCCTTTTCATATCAGTTCCTTCCCACAAACCAAACACAGTCAAGAAAGAAATTCAAAGAGGTCAGGTGTGAAAGCCTGCTCTGTCCACATGGCAAACAACAGTTTCTCTAAAGGTCACTACTAGTCCAAACCAAATGCAGTTTTCAGCATAGAGCTTCTGACACCATGTTATAGCCCTGCAAAATCTCATGCTGCAGCTATGGGGCTCTATATTCCTGGCACCACACCCAGAGTACAAGAGGTCCTTTGGCATCTCACTTCCACCTTACTCCTAATTTCCAGTTCAAATTTATTCCCAATCAGTACGTGTCACTTGCTCGTGTGCCAACATTGTTCTTTGGCTTGAAGAGTTTCTTCCCTGCTCTTTACCCCTAACCTGAAGCATTTTTACTGAGCAATAGTATCACCTACAGCTTCCACTTGCCAGGCAAAGCAAGCTAAGCTTTTAGTCTCCTCTCCTAGGACAGTTTTTCCTTTCCCCTGATCAACTTACCAGCCCTCTTCCTCATCTGTTCCAGTTTTAGTTCTTTTTTCTTAAGCACAAGAATTTTTTTTTCCTTGAGTCCCTCCCAGGCTAGGTCTTACCAGAGTCTTGCATGAGGCAAAGCTCTCATCTCAACTGGAAAGGCACACAGGTAAGCTCAAAGATAACATTCACCTTCTTCATGGCCAGGTCATACTCACAGTTTCTGATGATCACAGAAAAAAACTTGCATGCTCAAATCTTTCACCTTCTTTTTCTCTGCTGAGTTTGAGCTCCTAGGCCAATACAGGCCCAACAGGTCCCATAACTCAGCCCCCAAAGACAGCCTCATGTTCAACTAAAGGCAATAGGTGCAAAGCTGCCAGCTTTTTGGACAACAGCCTCAGGATGACAGCACATCATCAGGAGCAAGGAGCTCTGGGTGTTACCTCTGCTTGACGGCTTTGACCCCAGGTCCCAGTTTGCAGGCCAGCATCGCTAGGCTGAAGGAATCTCAGAGAGGGAGCAGTTTCCATGTCTTCCCATGATCCTGGGCTGCTGTAGACAAAGATAACCAAGATGCATCAGACCAGAAGAAAGGAAGCCTGAGTACCTGGATCTCCTCACCAAGCAATTCCTGAGTCTACATGCATTCTCCCTCCCCCTGTAAACACATGATTCTCACTCATCTGAGAAAGTTAATTGACTTTATCATTTAAAGATTTAGAGTATAAATTACAAAATGAGGAACTTTAGATAATCACCTGTCCAGCCCTATCTCAGTGATTTCTCACCTAAATAATGCAGCTGAACATCAGTAACCCTTACCTCAAAATACTCATCCTGTGGACAATTCACCACTGCCTGTCCAATGACTCTGAGATACAGCAATGTTTCTGGGCCAAAAGAGAAAGGAAAACTTGTCTTGAGATTTACTGTGGCCTTTCCAGGAAGGACTTGCCCCATGTTGGCTCATCTCTTTTGCTATGGAAGCCCATGAACAATGAAGGTTGACTACCACCAGGCAGGAGCAGTTGTTAGCAGCACTCATTTAACCAGTCCATTTCTAGAGCATGCCAAACTGCACAAAACAGATCAAAATCAAAAATCTGTATTCACTGGGCAAACAGGGCAATGAGTCTGTGCTGAAAGGCTTTGGGAGACTCTGCCATGCTGCAAACATGTCAAGATGGAAGCAAATGAAAAACAACAGCTGTATCTTCTGAGCCAAGAGTCACTGTGAGAAAAATAACCAACACTTTCACAGCAAGGGAGGTCTTGAAATGCACCTTATTTGCTTATTCATTCAGTTGAATTGTCTGACTAAATCACATGTTGGGTTAGCTGCATTCAATGTCTTCTCTTCCCTCTGCCTGAGTAGGCATTTCTTCTAGGGGACAACAATGGCAGGGACTAGAATATTTAGGCAGAGAAATGAAAACTGGGAAAACGTATTGTGGCTTTTCAGCATCATCCTTCTTGATCAAAAGGCTATTTCTGCTGCATGCAACTGTTCTCAAGAAGGGCAGAAATCTAGCAAAGAAATGATACCAGGAGTGACAGGGGAATATTAGGAATGTCCCACCCTAACTGAACAGGCTGTGGCAGCAGTGTGAAGACATGGTCTCCGGAGGCATAAGCTGTGATATCAAAGCTGTGGTAGAACCCTTTGCTTCTTTCTTGTTTTCTGCAATGTCTTATTCTAAGATAGAAGTCCTCCACTATGAAGCAGCTTTGTTTCTGCTCTGTTTCTCTAAGCCATTCTGTTACAGAGCATGGCTTAGACTTTTCAAGGAGAAAACCATCTTCCAACACACCAGTATTTATCAGATCTGGAACAGAATTGAGGTTTCAGGAGGGTAGTACATATCTGTCAGTCAGAGTAAATATTGGCTCTGAACAGCAAGTTGAAGAGACCTTTGTTTTCCTGTGCAATGCTTGTCTAAGTCTTAAGGGAGCTGTCTCTCACTGAACCAGGGTACTGAGCTTGCAGGCATAACACAAATGCCTGAAAGAGTCCAGCTTGAAAGGATAAACACAAGCAAGGGGATGAAACAAAAGGACAGAAAGCAAGAACATAAGTAACAAAGCTCCTGACCTATGTCTGCTAGAGATCTCCATGCAGGTGTGTGGAGAGGGCTATCGGAAGGGAGTTGAGGAGGTCAATCTCATGGATTTGACAGTAAAAACAGAACAGTCTTGGAACAAGGAAGTTTTCTGGCTGTACAGTGGCAACTGGAGACAAATCTTCTCTCCGAAGTTGAGACCAGCTTTCAATCAAGTCTTCAGAACTTCTGGCACAAGAAGATAAATTGGTGTTTTCTGTCCTCCTCTCCACACTGCTGCCTTTCCTCTCAGCAGGGAGAAATGGCTCACTCAAGAGACAAATCACCTGATCTGCTGTAGACATCTGCCATAAGATGAAAAACAGGCAGAAACTCCTCTCCCTCGTGGTGCTCTCCTTTGACTACAAAAGAAGCCCATATGACAGCAGGCACAGGTGTCTACACTGGTCAGATGAATCCCACACCTGAGTGACCAAAGACTGGCTGATGAGATGCTGAAACAAACAACCACCAGATGGATGCATTGGAGGGTACTAAGGCACAATATAGCAAACAAAAATGGAGCTAATCACAGCATCTTAAAGAACACATCACAAATACCTGTCATCTAAAGATCTTAGAGCAAGAAACACTGTATGCAATTAATAATATCCCCAGTTGTTCTAATGGGTAGGCTGATGCATTAATGGATGAGTCAACTCAGTGAAAGACTAAATCAGAGATCATAGCAGTATCCATAAATAGTAAAAGCTGCTCCTTCACCCTTTACTCCTCAGGGTATGTGCTTCAAGAACACTGAACAAAGTCATTTTGTTCCCACAATGACCGAGATATTCCCAGAAGTCTGGGATAACCACAAAAGCATCATTCTGTTTGTCAAGGCCTACTTTAAGAAGCAACAGAGGAGCAGAAGAACAAGTAAAACAAAATGACTCTTGGGGCTGGATTTCAGCAGGAGACAGGTTCACTCAGGGAAGTCTTAGAAGTGGAAACAGCTAACAAGGTAAACCATGTACAAGAAAAGGTCTTAACTGCTGCAGAAGAGGAAAAAAAGGAATCTAGAGAAAAAAATAATCTAAAAATCTTACATTCTGATAATGTAAGCTTTGATAACTGAAAGCTAAACCACTGAAACTGACTAACTACTTGACCTATGCTGTAATCAAAGCACAGAAGGTGAGCAGAGGCTGTAACTGCTCTGAATATCCCAATCAAAGATGTCCTACTCATGCACTTCAGAGACATGCTCAGAAAAAAGTGGGTTACCAAAAGTTCTTTTGCCTTGTACATCACATTGTGATTTTTGACCTGCACACAATGAGTGTACAGTAATAACAAGAAAAGATCCTTTGGTGTAGATATGATTTTTGTACCCAATTTGCACAAGAGTAAAGTGATACTAAAATTCCAAGTGACTACAGTCGCTTTCAGAGAAGCTTCTTAAGGAGATGTTGCTCACAGGACAGTGAACTCCTGGCATCTGAGTGAATGTCCACCCACCTGCTTGTCATTCTTAGCCATATATTTGCCAACTTCAACCCGAAATAACATGAGGGTTGAGATCTCACCACGATCAAAATCCAGGAGTTTGCATGAAAAATCAGCAACTGAGGAGGAGAAAAATCTGAATTAGCACCTTTCTTCTACAGCAGGAGTTATAATTTGTCTCTGTATTCATGACAAACATCAAGAGCAGACAGTTTACTTCTCTCAAATGTTTCCCTTTTCTTCCCCCAGCCCTGAAACTGCATGCAGCAGTCTGGGGACTAAGGTAATGGAATACACATAAAACAAATTATTTGTTGGAAGTCCTGCTTTGGCTTTTAGTGGTTTTAGGTACATATTCTTCACTGTGTTGCTCTGTGATCTGTGGTGGTAGCTGCCACTCCAAAGGAAAAGAAAGCTGAAAAACAAAAAGGTCCCACTGGGATTGCACACAGTGGTATTCAGCTCAATTACTTATTAAAGCACCGACAGAGCACAGACTTTTTTCAGTACATTACTTATTCAATCAGAGCTCCAGCTCTTTCAGACTGATCCCTTAAGAAAAAGCAAACATCTTTCCCTGTTTGTTTCCAGCTGCATCACAAAAGGCTGTAAAGCCTTCAGGCTGCAAAGAAAACTGTTTGTCTTTGGGTCGTGGTGCACCAAAAGCTTGTGGGTGAATCCAGTACAGCTCTGATTGACTGGTGAGGGCTCAGGGCCATTGAGCTAAGGAAGCTGCTTGGATTGTTCCACGTAACTCCATGACCTGCCACCAACCTAGAAGTGGCTTTGCTTGTGTGGGACTGGGTCTGCAGGTTAGACAGTGATGAATAACCTCCTTGCAGCAATCAAGGTGTGGGTTTGGGTTTTTTTTTCCTCCCCAGAAGATGAGATCAATTTTGCAGCAGATTAGTCTAGACTGGGAATAGCTCAACAGGTCTTTAAATATAGAAGCTAACCTATCATCTAGAGAAGATGAGGATACTATGTTGCTCACCTTGAAGAACAGTAAGGTCACTTATGGGGGAGAGAATCAACTTCTATCAAATATGTTGAGGTAGAAGACATTGGCTTGCCTTTAGATTTCTGTTAGACAAGATAATTAAGTCAGCAGCCTCTCCACTCCCAACAACCAGAATAACATAATGTAAACAAGCTGGCAAAAAAAAAAAACACCACAATTTTGGAAACCAAAGGACACCAGATCCTTCCATCACTGGCTGCTTTTTTAAAGGGATGTGCATATGAGAGCAAGAAGCCCGTGGTTCCTTGGCAGGCTAACGTGCATTCCTGGAAAGACAAAAAGAAAAGACTGGTGGAAGTCTTGCAGTAGCATTTCTTCAAAGGACCTTTCAAGGGGGAGATTTATTGAGTCTTATTCTATCTGACACTAGTCAGTGAACATGTGCTACTTTGGTGAGCTGGAAAAAAAGAAGAGCTTGTCTATAAATTCTTACACTCCAGACACCATTCCTCAGAGGCCAGCCCTAATAAACCCATCACCACAGCAATACTATAATTCAGTGGTGCTCAACCCCTAGCCCTTCAGAGCCTGCACCTGAGTCTTTTCTCAGGGACTCCTGCAGCAAGCTCACAGCGCATCAGCTACTCTGAAGAAACAGTGTTTCAACACTAATGTGGGACACAGCAGAGAGCCACAACCTAGTCAAAACAGAAGGAAGCATTTCCTTCTCATGACTGAAGAGAAGAGCTCAGGCCCAGAAAGTCACCAAACAATCTAAAGAATCCTACTAGCATCACAACAACACTTCATTAGGAGCCAATTCATTATCTAGAAATGTTCTAATGTGTGCTATGAGTTGGAAAACGTAAGCTTTAACCTTCTTCAACCGAGTAAGAAATTGACCTTGAGCTTCTCATTTCAGAAATGTGGTATGTGGCAAATAAAGCCACAAAGCTACAAGAGACATCAGTCTTCTTTCTCTGATGAGCTACTCAAAAAATTGTCATCAGAACTGCACAAAGCTAAAACACCTCTCTGGACCCCTTCCCTGTGTGGTTAACCTTGATGTCAAACCAGTAACTAGGCAGAACCAAAGACTAATGATGATGGCAATGCTGCTTAAACTAGTAGGCATTGTTTAACCTGCATTAATGAATCCTTTTGTACTTCTCTCCAGCCTTGCTCAATGACAAAGCAACTGCTGACGGTGGAAGCCTGTGAGAAGTATTATCCGTTTTAGCACTGTACCTTGGGACCCAGAATAATAAGCACATAAAAGAGATAGATGAGTATTTGTAATGCCACCTTTCAAACCAATTGCTTAAAAAGCCTGATTTAGAAATTCGGAAATGTAATTCTTGACCTTCCTGAGTAATCATGCTAATATCAGGAGAAGTTATAATTATTGAGTTGTGAACAAGGAAAGGCACTGTTCGTACTCACAAATGAAGCACTTCAATATAAAAGGGAAAGCACAGGAAGAATGTGACCATTCCCCTGCCACTCCAGAGGTGAGTCATGGCAAGGGCTTCCCACCCTCACTGCAGAGATGCAGCAGGGACAGGGAGAGTGCTCCTATGCCACCGTAATGTGAAGAATACAAATTTGAGTCACCTAGCCCCAGCAGAGATATAATGCATCTCAAACACTCAGTAAACAGATCCTCTACCCCCTACAATCCCCTGACTTATTCTCTAGGCACATTACAACTTCTACAAGAAGGGAAGAAAGGCTTCAGTCACTTTCACTAAACAAAACTGCTTTATTCCCAGAAGAAATTTTATCCTAAGGGAAAAATACCAGCACTGCAGAATGGTGCAGCAAAGTTCCCACTTGCACAGGGTCATTTAGGATGCTCATTCAAACTCTGCAACTTCCACACAACTCTGTAGAAAGCTTGTGTTTTCTCTTAACATTTTCTAAGCTAGAGGCTACTTAATCTGGACTACCACATTTGAAGGGAAAGAGGAGCAACAGAGCAAGACAGTCACCAGTTCTGCTGGAGATCTCCAAAGAAAGAAATGGGATGCTGGTGGTATAAAAAAACCAGCAACCTTCATGCCCTGCTGGGAGCAGAGCCCTACTAATGTCAAACAAAGCATTGTGCAAATGGTGTCTGTATCACATAAGGCCTCTGTGCTTTCCACAATTTATAAAATCCAACCACATCATGTTCTGTCACACAACAGACTTTCCATAGTGTCACATAACAAGAATTACCCTTCTTTGAGGATCCCAGGGAGTCTTTAAAGACTTTAATCAGCCTTCACACCACAAATCTCCATATATTAAAAAAAGATGGGATTAAGTCAGTGTGCTTATGCTTTCTGTTGGTTTCATGTAGGCAAAGATATAAACATCAACAAGCTACAGATGTACAGAAAGATAGTCTCAAGAGATTTAAGCAGGAGAAGTTGTGGAATTCAGATCCTGTGCTAGATAGATAGGCAGAGGCTGGCATGTGAAACACATGGAATCAAAGCTGATAGAGATGGGCAGAGTGATTCATATATACAAAGGACTTAACTGTCATCCAGCTATTCCAAAACAGCAAGCACGATCTGAAAAGTACCTAAGAAAAATTGACACAAACACAAAGAGCAGTAGGATGCTTTTTTGAATCAGGTTTTAAATCACAATATAATTTTTTTCCACCAATACACTCAAATACAGACAGTTAAAAATTATTTGTCCACAAAGAGGAACAAAATGATTTAAATAACTCCAGTAAACTCTGGGCAAGTATTTTTTATTTTCTCCTTCCAAGACCACTCTTCAATTTGCTTCTATTTGCTTCTATTTTGCAAGACAAGAAGAGGTTGGATTGTAGATAACCTTCTGTTCAAGCTCAGCATATCTTTTCAGAAGTGGACGATAGACCTAAAAATGAAAAAGAAATACATATGTCTAGCTTGAAAGAATTAGATTTTTACATCATATTGCAGTTAAAGAACATCTTCAGACCTGAAAAAGGCAGCATCTTCATAGGCACCTGAAGGTTTGGGATTTCTTCCCCAATTCGCTCAAGAAAATGTTGCAGAGTCTTCCTTCTTCAAATGCCACAGTCCTTTTTACCATCTCCCTTACAGTTTTATTTTATGACATGCACAGGTTGTTCTTATTGTGCTTGCATTCTTGCTGTAAGCAGAAGTCATTAGTTCGAGAGGAAGCAGCTCAGCTAAAGTCACCTCTCCCAGTGTGACATGCCCCCTCACTAATAGCTCTCCTAATCAGCCAGGCAGAACTCCTGTCCTTGCCTCCCTCTGCTAGCTCAGGATGGATCACTGCCTCTGTCCCCTCCTCCCCTGCCATGCTAATAAGCACACTGCTACCCACTAGCACAGTCAACCACCACCATCAGAAAGGTCCTTCTTGGCCAATATGCTGAGCAGGGCCTTCTAAAATACACTTCATACTCCCTCTCCCACCCCTCTCATCTCCAGTATCTATTTGAGCTTCTTCTCTCCTTCACATCTTTCACAGCCATGACTTTTCTCACCTACAATCTGCTCCATGGCCAGGCTCCTCAATCCCTGATCCCAGGCCCAGAGGGACAAACAGAGACCTAACTTATTTGCACAACTATACCATGTATCTGAGTAGCTTTTTTTGTATTTCTCTAGCTAGAATTCTCCAGGAATTTTTAGATCCAGAGTTGTTACAACCATAAAAAGAATCAAGACTCAAATGTATTCAAAACCCCAGATTCAAACACATCTTATGCTTTTGGATATGGGAATGATCTATGTTGGGATTTGTTTCATTAGCTATTCTTTTTTTTCCCCCCTCTCTGCTTCGAATTCATCACAGGACATATTACAGAAGATGAGCTGCTTGTATGTGACCAGGTTACATAGCAGAAACCCTGAAGAGAGCCTAGCCCTACTGCTGGCTCCAACCCAAAACTGTATTTCATCTAGATCTTGGAGATACATCTTCCTTCTTATCTCCTTTTTCTGGTTTTAACTGTGCATCTAATAAAATCAGTAGTTTGACAAGTCATATGAGGACAGCTTCACTCATTTGCTGGCTCGAGCACACAGATGGGACTGCTAGGAGCCAGCCTGGGGTCTGCAACAGGCTTCAGCAGTCCTTAGGAGGATGCTCTAAGGTCATATCCCTGCTGCAATGAATCCTAGGGGCTGCCAGTCTAGTCTCCAAGCCCTCTGCATTGATGTTATTCATAATCAGGGCAGTCTCACTCCTGGCTCCAGGTTCAGAGAGGTTATAGAGCCATAATGAATCATACCCAGTAAACTGAATTACTGCTCTCATCACAATAAGTGAGATCCAGCATTTAAATGCATTTTATCCTTTTGCAGGTAAGGTGCACAGCTGTGAGCTGTGTATGTGTATGCATGAAAAATTCAGGAGGAAAAATATTTCAAGTGTAAACTATGAGGCTGTAGGAAGAGAGAGGGTTGTTCTTGGACAGTTTTATGTACAGTTCTGCAGTAGCCTCAGTAACAGTCATACTGTCTCAGATGAGAGAAAAGAAATATCACACAGTTTCTCTCATCTAGGAAACAAAGAATTCCCATCTTTTGGGTTTGTGTTTCAACTGATGGCAAAATATCCAGTTTCTGTGTGATAGTTTTAGTCCGACCAATGAAACTTGGATTTCTCTCTTCATTCATACTTCCATGATGGCAAGTGAGAGCAACTTAATGGATAAATTCTGCTGAAGGACCTGTTTTGATAAACTCCTCTCTTTTACCAACCAGATGTTATAGATGTTACATCTACAACAGATTAAGTACATGAAGAAAAAGAAGAGAAGCAGCTTCTACAGAAAACAGAGAGAGACATTATTTTGCTAGCCATAGCATTATCAGGACAGTTTTTAAACCCATCTCACAGTGACAGAGTCTTTCACATACGAAACCAGAGACACCTACTCTCTCCTACTTCTGCAACAGACTCACCAAGTGACCCCAGGCAAGTTATTTAACATGCATGTGCCCCAACTTGTCTTCTCCACAGGACAGCAGTACTGAGATCCATGGATATTTATGCAGATTTATGGGGTTAGAAAATAAAATGCACCACTACTATGAAACGCCACATGACTCAGCATGATATTTTTAACTAACTACATGAGGGCCTTGAGGGCACAGTGAAGTACATATATATATTCTTTTAATGTCCCCAAAGAGTATTATTGCTCCCATTTCTGCTAAATATGCACATCACAGTAAACAAAATATTGAGCAGGCAACCCTGGCTATACTGGAAGTATCAGTATGTCAAAGAAAGGCAGCTCGTTTATTCACTGAAGCATCTATAATCCAGCCTTGCTATTTCTTTACTTTGTTATTCTCTAAATTTGATAAACCCTAAGTGCTTCTCAGCAAAGATTGAGCACAACAGAGCTGCATTGGTAAGTGAGCTCAGGCACTGAGAAAGCAGGCTCCATATTATTTACCCAGCAGTAGTTCTACAAAATACACAACAGTGCATTTACTAGAACACTGGGAAGGATTATTGTTAATATATCACTCTAAATTAAAATGTGTCCAAATAAATGAAGAATCACATTTACTGATACAGTTTCTTTTCCTGTTTATTGGACTTAAGCACTTAACTTGCTAATTGAGAAAATTTAGGCATTTGCAACAAGCTTCCTGGCCATTAGTGTAAATGAATGCTGCATTATGGACCATCTGAAAAAAAATGCAAACAAAGCATTAAGAATATTCCCTGCATTCTATTCCTGTTTATTTGGAGTCAAAAGCAGCACAGTTCAGAGAGCTAAAGCAAAGTCTGAAATTCCTTTTCCTCAGGGAGTGTGGCTACAATACCACCAGTACATCACAGCTGATAAGTGCAGCAATACTGCAAGCTTTTCACAAGCAGTATTGTACATGCTAGCTTGACACCAGCTGAAGTTAGAGGCCAAAGCAGTGCAGCTTCCATGAACTATGGAGAAGAAAAGCCAAGCTGCACCAACTGAGAACATGGCCTGAGTGTGCACACAGTTGTGTCTTGAAAGATGCTGCTTCACATCTGCCACAACTAAACTGCCTCGAAGAACCTCAGGCAACTCCTTTAAGCAATTCCAGGAGTCTTTTTCCTGAGGCAATTATACAGATTTATTTTTATAATTGTGGTCCAAAGGCAACTCTCAATGATGCATAAAAACTCAAGAACATAAATCCCCCTCTATGATAACCTCAAATCTAATATATCAAACCATGATATTTAACAAAAGTAATTACATGTATCACAACAAGAACCTTATTATTGTCCATAATTTAATTGTCCTTTCCTCCTGCTTATCTCTATAGCCTACTCTACAACACCAGCAGTACTCTCATGGCTTTATTTACAAACCTTAAACTTCCCTCCTGGGACAATTTGGCCACGCTGTAGGAGTCCCACAAATAACTAAGGAAATGGTAATAATAAATATTTCATTATAACAGAGAATAACTTAATCTGCCCTCCCTAGAAAATGCATTCAAACGTATGCTACCTTGCTCTCTGATCCAAATGAAATATGTCATCCTCATACTATACCTCACCATAATACCAGCATATGAATTTAACAGGGCTTTTACTATTTACATTATCTCTGCTGCCTCCTAAAAGCAAAACCAGCTACAAATTGTTACTACAAGTGACAATCCACATGGATCTTCTATCTCCTGCAATGCTATGCTAGCCAATGATTGGAGCAATTCAAAATCTACAAATTAGAAAGATGATGCTGATGATTATCTAATTTTAATCTACCCAAGTACATGTAATCTACCCTGAATAGATTAAAATCAATCAGTCTCTCACAAATACTTGTTACTTTTGATAGGTTCCTTTAAAAAAAAACAAAACCCTACCTGCTCAAATTACTCCAAGAGATTTGCTTAAGAAATCAAGTTACAGATGTTTTATTTTTAAATCATAGCAGATATTCACTGTTCTTAACACAGAAAGAAGACTTGTAAAGCAGAAAGAATGAGTGTCCTGAAATACTCTGAAGACTCCTCCAAAGAACAATACCTCAAACAGTTATTTACTTTAGATATTCATTCTACAAGCATATCTTACTCAGTTTTAGCAGGTTAAAACAAAATTATTGGCGACACAAATCACCTTAATCAAGCTCCCATCAATACCTGTTAAATTTTTGTGGTTGTATTATTATTACCTACTTTGCACTAAATTACTAACCTAAGCCAATCCTAGAAAACAACCTCTCCCCTCCAATATCTAACTCAACAAAAATATCATTATTTTAAATCAATAAATAGGCCATTATAACCTTCCTGGGTAATAGGGTCACTTCTATAAATCTACCTACTTACAAGGCAATTCACCAAAGTCAAATAAACCTGTTAGGTCTACATTTTCCCTTCTTGAATTTTTGCAGGATTAATACATCTCAGTAGAAGTCAATAATGCAATCAAAAACTACACATCCAGAGGTAGTGAACTAAGTTACTCCTTCTCCCTACAAAGTTCTACAGGACAATATTACAATAAATCTGACACTACACAGTGGCACACAGTGTGTACAAACACAAGTGATCAACCCCAGATAATTGTGTTCCCTCAGGCTTTTTTGCTTAATTAACCAACTAGCCAACCATCTGTGCTTTAAGAGATCACTAAAATGGATCTGAGTTGTAATGCTGGAATAATAGATTCTTTCTGTGTGTTAACATATCTTTATTGTTCTAGAATCTCCTGATTATTTCTGTCATGCTAGCAGTTCTGATTAACTTTTCTCCTCAGAGGGAGGGGGAGGAAGAGGAGAGGAGAGGAGGGGAGGCTCCAAAGAGCTGAGACAACTCTTCAATTTTTGCTGTTCTGAAAACTTGGGAAAAGGATTCATCAAGTTAACCCACAGATGACTGACTTCAGCTAGCCAGGTTGTGTAAGTGACTAAGGATTATCAACCATGGTGGTTACCACCAGCATTATCTTATGACCTGTTTGGGTATTGACAGAATTAGAGACATGCTCAAGCGAGCCCCTACACCCTACAAATATACTGTGAAATCAGGTATATACTGTGTAATCAGGTTCAACTAAGAGACTTAGGGTCATAGTCACAGAGAAGGATTTAGTCCCTCTGAAATGGTCTCTTCAAGGCAGGATGGTCTGCTACAGGATTAAGTCACATTTTTGCTAGACAAGTTGGAAATGATAGGACTTGAGTTTCCACTAATTCATCACCCATCACAACCTCTATGTTCTCCATCTTGTGACTTTAATCTATTTTGCCTCCCCATCAGTTTAATTGAACCAGAAGAGCTGGTTTGTGTGTCCTGCTCTTCCTTTTTGAAATCATGTTTATCACCACAAAAGATCTCTCAGCAATCAAAGAAACACTTTTTGCATTTTTGGTTCCTGGAACCCCTACTGTGTGAATGAGCAATGAAGAGGAAGCTACATCAAACTGTTGTGTTTGACCTCTGTCTATAGGAGGTTTTCCTCTCTCCAATGATCTAACACATGCTGTCTCCAACCTATACCAGGAAGAAAGGATGAAACCAGAGCAGATTGCTGTGTTATGACCTGTTTCTTCTCCACCCTGCCAAGATTTAGCTGTAGCTGTCCAAAAAATGTAAGGAAGTGGTCCGGGGAATTTCACATTGGTTAGCCAGACGCTTTCAGAAGAGCTCCTCAGTGAGACAGAACTTAACCTCAGGATGACTTTGAAGTTTATAAAAAGAACCATCATATAAGTGAAAGGCTCTAACCTCAACAGAATGAAATTGGATAGACAGGGAGATGCAGCTCTGTAAAAAACAGAATCAAACTGACTCATCACATTATGAATTTTTACTGCACTGTTCCTACTAATACAATGTATTACTGACAGGCCCTCTGGCTTTCTGCACTTTCACAGCCATGAAACTAGCCAGGGAATTCACCAACAACTGCAAAATTATAAGACAGGCAGGGAAAAAAAGTGTGGAATATGTAATTGCATGAATCTGCTTGTGATGGAATGAAGCTGAAAAGCTAAGCTGAATCACAGGAATGGTATTTATTTCTCATGCTGTTTGGCCACTACCTTCTCTATCATTCACTCCTATCTACTGGGGGAATAATTTGCTGCTGCACATCATTTAAAACCAATAAAAAGATGTGCTATGAGAGTCAGGTCTGGCCAAGTAGAAAAGGAGGAGAAAAGTATCAAGAGGTAGATAATTAACTCTTTTAGCTTCCAGGCCATTTTATGCAGACAGTAGAATAGAAAAGGTAAATGAATTCCCCACTGATCTCGCCAGTGAGGTTAGCTTGGCCCCTGGAGGGGTACAAGGTGCTTGCTGCTCTGCAAGGCCCCTGTGAGTGACAGCTGTATTCCCTGCCCTTGAGTTATATAGCTGAAACAGCACCAGGGGCTCAAAAGAAGGTCTCTGAGCACTCTTCACCTCCACACAGGCCAGCCCAGCAGCTTTTCAGCAGACAGCATTTTTGGGTGGAATAGGGCAGCAATGTGAGATCAGACACTGGGGATCTGCTCCTGAAGTGTATTCCCTGAAGAAGGCTTCAGCTGCAAACACATGACACAGGCCATTGCTGTTAATTATTTTATCTTTTAAAATGAGGGGGGAAGGTTGAGTAAATGAGATCAGATCAATCAAGTTTAAATTATTCAATGTCTTAATATTTCTGAAGGGGACTTATATTCGATTACTGAGCTCCTCCATCTCAGTTAATAATTAAATAATATGCTGGCAGGCACAATGCAGCATGATCATTTCTATTATTACTCATGATGATATCTGTTGCTCCACTACACATGTAGCTGGGAGTTAGTAGTTTTGGCAGATCATTAATTTCCCAGTTTAAATAAAAGCTTTAAAACCTTGTTGTCTGTAGTTAGGGCACATCCAAATCTCATAAATGGAGAATGTAAGGCTGTGTTGATGTAATAGAAGTTTCTGCATAGCTGAAGACAGAGTTAGATTTACCTTTGGTTATTTAAACTTGTGTTCTCTAGGAATCTTGCTGTATTTTATTATTTATTTCTGAACATTACATTTTAGAAGCTGTTGTAAACTAAGGCCTTTGGCATCAGATAGCGAGAGGTGCATACTTGCACTGAGAGCCTGAGACAACAATTCCTGCTTTGTTTTTACAGGAGCTAGAATGATGTAGTTAGCAACAATGACCATTTCTTTTGCTTTACCTATGTAGCCCCCAAAAAGCACAAGCTTCACCTTCAGATGCACTGAATATCTACTGCATCCTCCCAGTTGGCACATTTTCCGACTGGGAGCTACATGAGAAGATATACAATTGCTGACCACTGTTTAGGATCAGACAGGAAGGTCTTTTGGAGATGTTTTCCAAGAAGCCAGAAAGCACCATCACACTTGTCACCATGCAGCTTGCTGCAAACAAGTCAAGATCATTTTGTCCAAATTATCAGTTAAAACCTGACTGACCTGTATCCAAAGTCGTTCTATTTTATAACTTTTTCTGTCCCTTAGGGAAGAGATTTTGCTTTCTGATCAGTTAGGGAAAAAATCACTCTCACAGACCTGGATGGAGTGATCAGATTATTGCATTATTGCAACACTAAAGATCTCCCAGAATTCTATCTGTCTTTACAATGAAGAGTAAGAATTGTGTCACCAAATGCTTGTTAAATTAACCTATTTTACTAGAAGAACTAGCAAACCTGTACATTTTGAAGAAGACAGGAAATTTAAATAAAAACAAACCAACTTGCTCACCTCCTCAGCCCCAGGGGTTGGTGTAACAGCCAATCTAGGCTCTGGTGCTAATTTCACAACATCAGCCAAGGACACATTTGTCTCAGCTACAAGCCCTGCAACGAGAATCACAAAGCTGATCAATGCAAAAAGCACGATGAGGGATGTACCTTGGCTCCCTGGCAAATTAATACATTATATTGATCTTCCCTGGTCAGGTCAGCATTCAAGATTGAAGGATAAATGGCAGAAGATCTTACATTCCTATGCACTAACCCAGGAAGTGGGGACTCTCTGATTGAGTTTTTGCCAATCACTCAGTTTGTACCCTGGAGAGTAGGTAAGGAGCAGAAATGCTACTCAACAATATCAATAATTATTTATGGTTACAACAATACAGTAATCAGCAGTGAAAATATGTAGAAGCAAGAGATTCAAGGACAAAATGTGCTTAAACAAAAAAAAGAAGAAATAAAAACACTGCCAAGAAAATATGCTACAAATTTATTAAATATATTTATAAATAAGGAAGCAGAATAATAGGGGAATTTTGCTACTACAGCATTTTGCTCTGCAAGTGAATTGCAGCATTTCAGGAGTTCCATGAACACCTGCTAAGAACCCCAGGCTAACTGTGGAACACCCTACTCACAGATGTTCACTGTAATATTATTAAGGAGCCCTTGCCATCAATATTTCATTTATATTAGCAAATCTTTGCTTTTACTCAATTCCTTTGCCTGGCCAAGAGTGAGTCAGCTGAAAGCATCAATCAAAAATGCCATTTAGAAACACATACAGTAAGTCCCTGGGGCTTGGCTGGCAGAGTACCTGAGCTAAGGAGTCCCTCCAACAGCATGGCATCTGAAATCCTCACTCAAATGCTCTGTCAGCCAAGCCTCAAGATTTCCTGTGCCAAACTGGCAGAGGGAATACACATCCTCCACACATACAAAATACCTGCACAAACTTTAATCATGTTTCCACATTTCACATGCATTCACAGAAAGAATCTGCCTGCATCATTAGGTGCTGGGAAACTTCTTGTGGCTTCTGAAGCAGTGGGCAAAGTTTGAGTACAGAGAAAAAAAGTTTGGAAACCTGGCCCCAAGGTGGAAAAGGGTCCCACTGTGGCTTCAAACACACTACTAAAGTAACAGTACTGTTTCCACTGATCTACAAAAGCCTCCTTTGCCTGACAGACCCTTGTGTCTTTCTGGAAATAGAGAAGAACATGCTGTGTTCATTAAACACAGACTCAAGTTTTGGCTGTGTGATTTTCTATGCTGTTTTCAAATGCAAGAGAGCATGTAGTCTTCAGATGCTATAATGTGACAGCAGAATTTGCTTCTAAAATTAAAACCTGGCTGATTTCTCCTGATGGCTGATGTTATCTTCTCCATGCTTGCTGCAATCCCATGATCTTTCATGAACTTGTGCAGAAGCTAAACATGTCCTAAGGTCTAAAACCTAAAGTTTCTAATCTGAAAAACTGAAGCTAACAAAAATAGGCCTAAATAAGGACCTCAGAATTTGACAAACATGCCTTGTTTGTTTAGCTGTAAGATATTAGAAACTGTTTTAAAATACGTGAGTAAAATTTCCTGCCTGGGATTCAACTCCTATGTGGTTGATCACCCACTCTTAACATACATTGGCATGCATTAATAGGTCTAAGTTGACTAACAGTTTAAATCTACTTGGACTCTTGCATTACAGTAAGGGATGCAATACAGCAAGCAAAATGAGTGGTCAACCTAAAAGTATCCCAAGACTTATGCTTTTATAAGAGAAAGTGCATACTTGGAGCCCAGGACATTTTGCATATCATTCATTTTGATGTTTAAAAGCTGGAAGATACATACAGGTCTAATAACATTTATTGGCCAGTAGTATTACTGGTCCTGTCATCCCTATCCTCTCTGATCTTCTTTACTAAGACTGATCATTTGTTTGGTTTGACCATTTCACCAATCCAGTTTATAGTCTGGTCCACAAACCAGGGCAGGAGGCTACAGAAGCATCTTTGTTGGCTAGACTCTTCCAAGAGCACCATATGTAGGTAGCAACTCAACAGATTACAGTCCTAGACCCTGTCAGTATCAACAGTTTCCAGGCCCTATCCCTTGGTTGAGAAGCAGCCACCAATTATAATGTAAATGTTATTCTTGGGCCTGATCCAAGTATACTAAGAGCAGAAATCCCTCTTTGACCTGAGTGACCTTCCACACAGCTTTATTCTCCCTTCATTTTCAGTAATGTTAACCCCAATTATTAACCAACTGCAATTGAATGACCAGACTGCTCAAAAGTATCTCCTTACAGTCTTACCATGGATTGCTCTGTAAGCACTTCCCAAACAAGCAGAGTTGGCAGTGTCAATAGTGTACACTGGTGCGTTGAACACATCAGACAGGACCTGAGAAGTATCAAAGCATATGTTACACATGTCCATGAAAGACAAGGAATAAGCAAACCTCTACCACTGCTTAGGAAAACATGTATCACACCTCAGCCAAACATTTGGGTACCCGTGGAAAGAAGCACCACAGGAAAACAATGAGTCCTGAACTCATCACAGGACAAGAGCTTGGTATATCTAGAGATGTAACTGCAGCCAGGAAATAAAGTCTCATTTCTCTGCAGATCACTTTATTACAAGTTCAGAGGACTCCAGGTTCAAGCATCATCTCCCTCACAAGTTTACACAATCCATCCATGCCAAAGGCTTACATCAGAGCAAGGAGATCTGCTCAGGAACCCACAGCTGGTGCCTGTTTTCCTCCATCATGTTCATGGCTGAGCCACATGGGAAGGAAGAAGTGAGGAACCAGTCATGGCTCCTCAGTTCTCAACTCTGATAAAATAAAAGCTCCAGCAGTGTGAAGGACTCTTAAGACTGTTTTCTCCACCTCCACCATTCTCATCATACTAGATTTAGCAGGAAGAATGACACAGGACTTGGTTACACAGTCTCTACTTTCACTGGGAATTTTCCTGTATCCAGGGGATCCTTAGCTATGAAGATACACCAAGCCACTTCTCAACTTGGTTTGAGCAATACAAAGAAAAATTTACAGTCAAAGAATTTGTTATGGTATCTAACAGATACTAAAGTTATTTGAGCACACAATTCTGCACTGAAATTGACACCAAGCATCTCACATTCACTGAGTACATGTGCTCTTCCCCACAGGGTAAGGTTAGGAAAACAGATACAGAAGCAGAAAAATGAAGACATATTTTGATAGGGACATGGGAGGTTCAATAACTCTTTTCCAAAAACATTGTCAGCAAACTCTTTCTATTTTGGTTTCATCACCTCTAGGACTGCAGGTGTCCCTCGGGCTGAGCAACAGAAGGAGTAGGTAACAATTCAGATTTAACTTGTGCTGGTTTTTGCCAAAGGGAACAGTGTATCCCCCAATTTACATCCATGCAATTGAGTCTAAAATAAGGGCACATCATCCAAGTATTTGAACCATTTGGGTTAGTGATCTGCAACCCCAATCCAGGAATTTACAGCCCTATTGATCATAGGCCTGGCTTCATAAAAGATGACTAAGAAATTCAATCCATATATGCTACAGAAAAAATAGTATTTTACATTTGGAAAGGATTTTGCCACTTGCTCTGAAAGTTTGTGGGGAATATGCAAATCAAAAACTTAAAAAATTATGAAAATTGATGATTTTTCAAAGTGGCTGGTTGCTCACTAGAATCTAATGAAAGACTGTCCATACACACTTAAAACACTCTCTCCTGGTAAGATAGCCAAGCCATTATTACCTAACTTCACTTGTAAGCAAGCTCTGAGCAATATATGAGGTTCAATGCTAGCGGACAAATGGAAAATGAATCATCAAATGTATTGAAAAGCCCTCTGGAAATGATAAGGTCACAAATGCTGGTTCCACTGCCCATCCTGCAGCCAAGACTACCATACTGTTTCAACACATTCCCACCTGCTTCCTCATCTTGATTTGTACACTGTGTCAGGCATCTCTGCAGACCCTTATATAATGCAGCTTTGTTCTAAACTGAATGCTAAAAATTGCTGTAACACTACAAATAATCACTACTTTTTGTGCCACATGATTATAAAATTGTAATTATTCAAAGTTCATATATTTATTAAGTCATTAGAAACTGTGGTCCCTCCAATAATTTTAAAAGAAACTGTTGGAGGTTTTACTGTTAAAACTATTTCATTGCATTTCTTATGGTCATCGATCAAACAACACATGTTATAAAAAGTTTCCTAGAATCATGCAGAACTCTACCCTACTGTATTATTTTAACAGATTCTCCTTAGTTGTCTCCTTTGAGGTGTAAAATATAGGAGTTACTGAATGTTGATTAATTAAATGATAGTCTTTTGTAGCCCTGGAACAAATTACCCAAAATTGGCCATGATAAGGATGGAAGCTGTTATTCTTCATGCAACTGATAGGGTTTCAGAGGTTTTGATTAAATTAAAAAGAAAGATTCAATTAACTAGTGATTGAATTAAGTCGATGACACTGTATTGATCATATTATTTTAAGACACTTCTAATGAGTTTTAAAAGCAGCTGTATTGTTACATGTGAAGAGCAAGCAACAAAGCCACCATGCTTCCATCCTCATGATTTTTCAGCTGTGTATGTTGCAGAATTACATGTTATAAGAACATTCAGTTCTCTGCCTTCATTCCACACCACGGAGATCCTCCTGGCACTGGAAATACAGCTTTAAAAGCAAACTCATCTATTAATCCAATCTCTTCCCTGGCGCATTCTTAGTAGAATTACTCCAGTAGGAACCAATATTTTAAGCAATTAACCTATCAGTTAATTTTCCAATGTCAAGTTCCTAAGCAAAATAACCAAAGCAGATGAACAGAAGTGACATCTACAAGCAAAACATGACAAATTTGTTGTGGCCCAATCAGCTGTACAACCAATGGTTACACAAACATGTTTTAGATGCCTCAGAAGAGGGAGAGCTTTTTGCTCTTCAATTTTCCATTTACTCCAGCTCAGGTTTCATAGAGCAGATGAACTTCCTTTCATATGATTGCAGCTGTTGAAGAGTATGGTGTGTAGGTGACACTGGCCTCTAGACTCTCTCTAGCTGATGGAAAGGGATCGTTTAGGGCATTTTGTTTGTTTGGGGTATGGGGTTTTAAGTGTTCAGCACCAGCAAAATCCCCCTCTAGTTTAAATCCATGGTCCAACTTTGATCTGAATGACAAGGACTACAAATATCTCAGGTATTATATCCAGTCTCTTCTTGATTTCTTTGCTGATTGATTTAAGTAATGAGACCTGGAAATCACCAGTGTTTCAGTCACACATTCATAAAACTAGTCAAGTATAAAAAAACCCTTTAAAGTTCAATACAAAACTAGCAGTGGACTAACAATTTCCACACTAAATCTGAATAAAAGCCCCAAAGATCTGCAGCTGATTCACAGTCCCATATCCACACCTCCTGTGCAGATGCAGTGATTTGGATTCAGTACATCAAAATAAAAATGCAGATGTAACTGCAAGTTCAGTTCAAATGATTTCATTTTCTACTTACCTGCAAGATCTTTTTATTGTGGGAGGCACCACCAGTAGCCAAAATCCTTGTTCTGGGCACTGCAATGCAATACAACATATAGATCAGACTGGAATGTTGTCATATGGTGTGATTTTTGAGGGTGTCCTGTGCCTAGACAGCAGTTGAACTTGATGATCCTCGTGGGTCCCTTCCAACTCAGGAAATTCTATGACTATGATATTGTCAAGATTTGCACTACTGAACCAAGAAATGAGAACAAGGAGGTGGGAGTCAGATGGTCTGGGCTCTCTCTCAGTAACTCATCTTCTGTAATAAAGGAGATAAAACTAATTACTAACCTTTCCAAGGCACATTAGAACACCTCCTTAGAAGAGGCAACATAAATATCGCGTATCTATTATGGTTCTAAGTGCTAGCCAAGTCAGGCAGATTTGCAAAAGAGATATATAAATAAGAAAAGCAGAGTGCTATTATACTACATCTCAGGTTTGAGGTCAGATTGGTTTGGCTCATAGCTGTATATATACAAACTGACAGATAACCTTTAAAATCAGCAATATTTTCCAAACTTATCTCCTCATGACGTGCACAGTCAGAGTTCACTGAAAGCTAGGCAATCCTGATCTGCTTGAATGACAAGGAAATGTGGCAAAAGGTAATTAAAAATGGTCTAAGTCACTTCAATAAAATAAAAGAAAAATCTACATCTTCATCCATTGCAAACCCACAGCTTTAGGGGTGTTAAAAAAAATTACCCTGCATTCTTTAGTCCTCAAAGAAACTCACTCTTCCTTCTCACATTCCTAATTGTCTGTCCTGTGCCTCATCATGTATGTGTGTGCTTGCTCCTCTGGAGCAGGGCATGCAACAAGCCATACATCTCTCCATAACCACAGTTCAGCAAGGCATTATGAGCTTGACTAGTCCAAAGGATCTCACTGAAATTCAAATGCTCCAAACAAAATAAATACATAAGTAATTTGGTATCATATATTTTAAAAGATCTAAACATGTAATTACCCTGATTTATGACAATAATAAGTGATACCATCATGTACATCTTCCCATAAGGGAATATTACTGCAGTTATTGTTTTGTTATCTTAACCTCCTTTTTAATAAAAGCTAAAGATTATTTATTTCTCACAAGGCAAACTTGGTGAACTTGTAGTGGTGCCCTAAACAACTTATTATCATTTATCCTTTCAAGTATCTTAATGACAAAAGCCCTGAAGACAGAATTAGAAATGAAGAGAAGATGCAGCTTATTGTGCCATTTTTAGACCCACAGCTAGGTGCTCCAGTGGAGTCTCATACCCAGACAAAGCATTGCATGGGGAACCCTACTTTACTGATAAATTTAATTTTATTTTCCTCTATGGAGGATATTCAGTGATGCACAAATTGGGTTTTAAAAGTCATTAGGATCTCTGTCAATGTCAGTAAACAAATAAAACAGACACCAGAGTGATTCCTCAGGGAAAAGAAGTCTCAATTATACCAACACAGAGGGACATATCCCTGCCAAGATCATCACAACATAATAGCACAGAAATCAGTGAAAAATAACTAGTAAGCCTCTGTTCCAAGAACCCAAACTGAACTCAAAGATTTGCCTAGTAGTTGCCATTCTGTCTTGCTAAACCTTGTTGCAAATGTAAATTCTTGCAGAACTACCATATCCAACAGGAAAACACTACATTTCAGAGGCAGTCAGCAAGACAGAATGAGAAATAAACAACCTTTGCTACACTTCACAGCAGCTAAAACCAAACTACAAGGCATGCTTGCTCTCCACTGCCCATGGAAAGGGGCTTAATCAACTGCTGAGCTATCACAGTCAGGAAAGAATGATGGACAATAAAAAAGTGGTAAAGCCCAACAGTGATCACCCCTGTGAAAACAGCAAACCTATCCTAGCTCAGCTGCTTCTTGCACTTTCATCTGCATGCCAGCTCTCTGTCTTAGGGCTTCTGCTCCACAACTCTCCAAAGGTTTCAGAGCTCTGTCAGTTCTTGCTGTCTGCTTTCATTGGCACTGTAACTGACAGGCCAGGCAGGGCTCATCTGTGGCTCCTAGCTGACTCCAATGTCCCTATAACAGGTAACATTGTTTGTATTAGGAAACAAGGAATGGACAGGAGACTTACACTCTTTGCAAGGTCAGAAGATTCAGGTTTTGGCTATGTTATCAATTTATGCCATAACTGTAAATCATTGTATATAAGTAAATAAGTTACCATAAGAAAAGTAGGGATGAATTTACAGAGCATTAACTAGTTGATACAAAACATTCATAAATATGCATTTACTCTACTATTAGTTGAGTTAGATATCTACCAGATCTCAAGCCTAAAAGTGACCAACACCCTGATTATCTGCACACCCATCTTAATCCAGATAGTTTTTTGCAGTAAAATACTAAGAATTATTTCACTATGTAGCTAATCTACTTGATAGGAGAAACTAGCTTGATTTACACTGAATTTTCTGACACTGGCTGGATGTCTCAAGTTCTAAACTGCATCAGTTTGTGAGCAGGAACACAAACACACACATACATAGTAAAAAAAAAAACCAACCCCAAAGCATGCTGAAGCACACGAAGGGCAAAACCATTTGTTCCTCTCCACTTCAAATAATTAGGATGGCTCGCTTCACTGCAAAATATCCCTGTAGGTAACAGCCTAGTGAACCCTAGCCATCACTGTCTGACAATAGAATCTGACCTGCTGTACTGGTGGGACTGGCCCATCCAGATCACATGGAAGATTTGAATGATCTTAGGTGAACCCAGTGCATTGTGTTTCCAGAGGCAGCTCTGTGTGTGGCCAGAGCAGAGACAACAGCTTCCTTCGTTCTGTTTCACTCACTTCTTAAAGATGAGAACTAGGTCCCAAAATAACTTACCTGAATTTGCTGGATTTCAGGTTTACCTCTTATTCCAATCTCTCTCCAAAGAGTAAGGAAAATACATTGATCACTGATTTCAGGGATTGTCTTTTTGATGTCAATATTGTGTGCTTTACTGAACGGTGGACATTTGCTCTGAGATGTGTAATTGGATACACCTTATAAATAAATAAAGCAAGCCCATCATTTATGTATACAGGGGCATTAACAAAGACATTGTTCATCCATCACTAGCACTGTTCTCAGCCAGTTGTGTTTGAATCTGTCAGTAGCTCCCATCTATCCCCCATGGCAGCAGAGAGAAAGAACTTAAATACAGTGCCACTAGAAAAAAAAAGCAAAACCAAAAACCCTTCAACAAAACTGTAGCAAACATAATTCATTAATTCAATTCTTTGACAGTTGAATCAGATTTAAACATCTTTTACTTAAAAGCTCCCTGCATAGTACCTAACCAACCAGTTTATTTCCTTCCTATTTAAGAACTAATGATTGTTTTAGACAGCTGATACAGAACTTTAACTCTAACTAGAAAGTGTTTGCAGCTGAACATGGCATGGTGTTGTCCTGCAGTATGCTCAACTAAGTGATCCTGTTCTGGCAGTGAGGTTGGACTAGATGATCTTTTTAGGTCCCTTCCAAACCCTAACATTCTATGATTCTATGCACATCATCTACAGATCTATTATCTGCTGTGGAATGTGGCAATTGATCTAATGAAATTCAGTTAAAACAGTAATTCTCACTGGACAGTAGGAGGAGGGAAGACCCAAGTAAAGAAGTTCACTTATGCAGGAAGACTGAGCATAAGGCACTTTTCCACACAAGGCTGAGAAGTAAGTCCCCTCTATGGATATTACTACTCACCCAACAACCCCCATTCTGCCTTTCAGAGATTTCCATCAAGAACTGACCGATGTTAAAGTCCAGCTCCTGACTCTTGTTTTCAGCCAAATTGTTTTCATTGAAAGGCAAATAGGGGAAAACAGATCTGTCAGCGAGAAGAGAGTTAAATTACTGTTATTTGTGTTCATTGTCAGTGGTCCCAAAAAGACTGAAATCCCACATCACTGTGTATTTACAAATGTAGAACTAATGCCTTCCCAGAAAAGCAAGCAGTTTAAGAAGATTAAGACAAAAAGTGGAGAGGAAAAAGACCAAAGACTTTAGCAAGTGCAGCTCAAAGAGCATTGCCCAAGTGGATTCAGCAAGTGAGAAAGTGGAAGCAGTAACACAGGGCAAGTCTCTCCTGAGCAGGCCAACCATCCCCTCTAATGCTCTTGGCACACAACCATAGCTATTAAGAAAAATAATCACATAAGCAAACTCACATCAATCAGAAGGTTAGTGCTGACAATTAGCACCAAAAGTCTGCTGCCACATCATTTGTGCAAGGAGACTGGAGGTGGCAATTCAGCCTCCTGTTCCACCAGAAGTGGGGTCAGCTCAGAGTGCTAACAGGCCCAGATGCTGAAATTGATGGGATGACTCCCGACCTCAGGGTTTTTGGATCTGGCTGTATTTCAGCTGGACAGTAATCATGTGCCTGTGTCAGTCCAGAATTCTGCTGGATCCTGTGCCACAAAGTCCAAAGGCAGAATCTGAACTTCTGTCTCGATATTTGGAGTGCTGCACACAGCCCTGGTTTGTACCCCACACTCCAAGTACTCACTGACTTTCAAAACTCCTAAAAGACATTTCCAAGGCTTCTCCCAAACAAATTCATAATGTCTTTCTCATCACAACTGAATCCATAAATAAAACAGAACAATAGAACATGCATTCGGAAAGCGGCTGATTATGCACGTGAACCCATGCCAGCTCTAAGCATGATTGTGAATAACTGCAATTTACAATTTGCAAGCAACAAGAAAAAGTATCAGCCCCTCCTTTATTTCTCTGATTAACTCCAAACACTGTAATTTAAAAAAAAAAATACTATTTTCTAGCTTTTCATTCAAGAAAAACAAAACCAAAATATATGATTCTTCTGTCCCAGCTATAAAACAAATGTTCCAAAATTGTCTTCCTTGCATATTTACTCTTCCAAAAATCATGCTAATCTTTCTTACTCATATGAAGACTGTGAAATTAAACTCCCACTATGATAAAAGGTTTCTCTTGTCTATATCCTTTTAAATATGAACATGTACAAGGTACTGACTGCCCTTTATGTCCCTGTGAGTTCTAGGATAGGTCCACAGGCACTTCTCTACCTCATTGTACTGCATCTCTCCTGACATCTCCAAGTACTTCACAACAGAGAAAAAAAGACTCCCATAAACCAACCCTCAGCATATTAGGCAATATCTACCTCATTGAGGCAAAAGTAGAGTAAACTGGAACACACTCCTTTTTTGCCTCTTTCCTTTTTTTTCTCTTTTAGTTTAGACCAATACAAGTGCTCAAGTGAATAAATTACAAGCTTGAAGCCAAATACTCTAACCTATTCAGCCACCTTTACAATTCTAAAACCCTCAGAGTAATTCCTAAAAGCAATTCAAAAAACTATTTTCTAGAAGTGTTTCTGAGTTTCACATCAAAGCATCAGCTAATTTATTACAGAAAAAAAGCAAGCCATATTTGCCATATAGGTTGGTTGTTTTCTTTCTTACAGGCAAAGAGGCTTTCCTATCTTGTAACATGCTTTAATTTCACTGAGGGTTTCAAGTGCTCAAATACATGTCAGAAATTTTGCACACAAAATTTATTCTTATTTTTTAAATGCAGTGCCTGGGGAAGAAAAACAACTTTTAAGGATAGAATTGATCATCAGCCTCTAAGGCTACAGCTACTATCACATCAGCTGTAATTCAACAGGGGAAAAAACCTTGATTTTCTCAGCAGCAATGACAAATATGACTAATATTCTCCACATTTATGCTACTTACATAGATAAAGTCTCTACAGTGATGTAGGGGAGAACAGGCATGATTCTTCTTGCTCACACTGTACTTGCTGTAAGGCAAGAATAATACCCCTAAAATGAGGACATGTGCACACACCTAAGTAAAACAGAGTAGGAATGGTATCTTTACTCAAGGTTCATATGCTACTGACAGTAGGTCACCTTATGTTCTCAAGCAACTTCTAATAGCAGAAATTGTTCTTCATGAGGATGCCAAATTTGGCTTTTTGAGAGACCTTGCTTCAATAAAGATAAAACTTTGTATTTTATAACCTGAAGCTGAAAGACACCAAATTACCTGAGTCTGAAAATCCTCCTAGTCTAGCTCACTTCAGATACAAATTCAAAACTCAATGTTGACTCAAAGCCTTCTCCTTTTTTCCTTTTTGACGGATTTCAGGAAAAATAAACATAGAAAATAACGTACCTAAATTTTCTCTTAATAGCACCTTAAAATATCACAGATCACCCAAAAAATACACACAGCCTGAAATGCACTCTAGGAAACAAAATTTACTCAAGAATTTCTGAGACTAACAATTCAACTTAATTGAGTTCATCAGAGTTATATAGTAAGGAAAATTTTGGTACATGAATGGTAAAGACTTATTTGGGAACAAGCAGATCAATAGTCACAACACTGTTGTAACATATACATTGACACACTGGACAACAAGACCTCTGACATATTTGCACTTATAGAAACACTGCAGAGCTGCAATTACTTATCAATTTGCTGTGAGGGGGGTTTTTTGAGATAGAGAACTCTTTTTGACAGAATATTCTGATGAAGTCTGGGATAAATTCCAAAGGTAACAGATAAAAAAAAACAAATCTACAAGTCAGCTCTAGAGTTTACAGCAAGGTGGGGAAAAAAAAATGAAGTATCAGACTCAGATCAAAAGTTTTTGTAGCTATAGGCTGGCTATTTAGCAAACATATTTCTGAGAAAGCTTTTAAGGAAAGAGATGGAAGAAAAATTAGGACCACCACTAAAAATCTGTTTGGTCAAGACCAAAAACCTATTTGGAGAAATGTCCTCTTCTGAAGGTATTATTACTAGAAGTCATTTAATAAATCCTTGCTGTCTTTAACTCCTGTAAATTCTTGGTTCTGAATTAATTCCTTACAGAAAAAAGAATATATTTCAGGAAATGGTAAAATGGGTTCAGGTACCAATGGAACTGGCTTACATCAGGTTTATTTTTTTGGCCACTCAAAGTTCCCCTCTTTTGTTACCCAAAGTCTGTATATGGCAAGAACTGTGAAATTTAAACATAGCACATTTGGGAAAAATATTAATCACCACAAAAACTATTCAGCAGTTGTCCAAACATAAAGTAGCCATGGCTCCAATTAAAGGCTTTACACAACAAAGCACAACCTGCTTTGATTTATTCCATGCTTTCACAACTACTCATTGGCTCTTGGCAACACCTCTGCCTTCACCTTCCACTTCAGAATTCCCATCGTTCAGCAAATAAACACAAAATCTGGAACCAACATGACAAACTGATTGTCAAAAAATATTCTGAAGCAGGTGGTACCAGTCTAAAAACAAAACCTAGAGGAGATCCAAACTGGCCATTTGAAATCTAGCCATCACATCTAGCTATTAATAACCTACCTACAGAGAGCTCCAAAAATGTAAAAGGTCAGAGTGGACCATCTGCTTCAAGGAGATCACACAACTTTCACACAGTGATCCAACCATCCAGCCAAGCTCTGCATTCACTGAGCTACAACCATCTGAACAAGACATAGAACCTCAGCTGAAGGACCCAAAGTGACAGAGTTTTTACTGTGTCTACTGGCTGGTTTAATTTTAATACCTTTCAAGTTAAGTATTTGCACTTTTCCCATAATTTAGATTTTTATTCTTGAAACTTCTAGTCACTTGAAGGCTTTAGCCTTCCAGTTAAAACATTGCTATAAAACTGGGTTTCCCTTTCATGTGTTGGCACTTACAGACCACAACTAAATTGCATCTTGTCCTTCTTTATGATAAGCTAAGGATATTAAGTTCTAGTACTCAGTAAAAGGTATCATTTCAAGACCACAAATCACTGATGCTTTCAGTGCCAAGCAGGAATTTCTTCACCACTGAACTCACTATCAAAAAAACAACAGAGTAGCACCGAGCTACACATCATTCAAACTTACTATTCCTGCTGCTTAGTTCCCAGGACTGGAGGTGAGACGTAGACTCAAAGTCAGGAGCATGCAAGATGCTCAAAAAAAACCCAACAACAACAAAAAAAACCACCAAAAAAACCAATCCAATCAACCAAAAGAAAAAACAAAAAAAACACTGCCACCTTAGGCATTTTCCACTGACCAACAATGACAGGTCTTTTTCCAAAGTGCTCTCTTACTGGCATTGCAGCACAGCTCAGTATTTCCTGAAAATATTCTGACACGAAAAATTCATGCTTGAAACTCAGCAAAATATACACCCTCCCATGCCTATCACAACTCTGATGTGCATAATTACCATATGTGGATTTACAGATCACACATCCATAAATAATGCCTGCCACTGAGTTATTTAGAAACACAAAAAACATTGTTTCATTTTGGAAAACTATATGTCCTCACATACAGCAATATTCAGCCTTGCAAATCTGCTAAGGGAAATAGAAAATTACATTGGCAAATCAACATAAGACACCATCCATGGAAGGTTAAAATGAGAAAAGCAAGGAAGCAGATAAATGAGCCACCCAAGGTCACACAAAATCAGTAGAACAACCAAGAATAGAACAAAAGCCTCTTCATTACTTAGATCACAAACGCATTTGATTCTGCATTAGTTAATCTGCAGAGTCTGTGCATCTACAGCAAGCAAGACATGTCCACAGGAGAAAGTATACTAATAACCAGCTGCAAGTTCAGCATTACCTGAAGCCACAGGATATCCTTAAAAGGTATAGGGTGTGATGAACTGACCTTAAATGCCACTTGAGTGAAGACAGGAAAGAACATCCTACCAGGCATTTTTATTTTAGAGAAACCCATACTATCACAAACTTGGGGAACAATCAGTCTGGGATCAAGATTTGCAAGCCAGATCTCCACCAGATCTCAGGACTACTCTGCTTCCTTCAGTGTCAGTCTTTGCTTCTTATCTAACATTTAAGAAGGCCTCTAGAAACACAACAGAAGAGCCAAGGCCCAAGTAGCATTTCATTTTGCAAAGGATAAGCCAGATGAAAAACAGGAAAACTTATAAAAGGCAATCTAGATGTTCTCTTTACAAGATTTTTCAAAAGAATTATTACAACTGTTTTGGCATCCACAAATACTGCCTGTAGCTGTTGTTCTCCTAGTCCTGTAGACTGGTTTTTGTTTTGTGTTGGTAAAGAATTTTTCTTCCTGATTTTTCTTTTTAATACCTCCTACTTCTCTCAATAGCAATAACCTACAGGTTGTAAAGTACTACTCCTCTCAATAGAAATAACCTACAGATAGTAAAGTACTTTGCAAGAATAAAATGGATAGGAGGGTGCACCTGCTCACAAAACACTAGGCTGAGGTAGCAGAAAGTCTCTTTACTTTGTTTAATGATGTTCCATAAACCTAGAAGGGAGGCAAATCCACTGAGTAGGTAACATTTGCTCCTTTTTCCTCCCTAAAAACTACACCAAACTTACTAACAGGAGAAAAAACACACTGACCTTCTATATGTGTCTATGGTGTGTTAGTTCATTCTTCTCAATCTCTTTCTGTACCTATAGAATGCAGCACTGGGGACCATTTGTACCAGTTGAGGCTCACTAGTAAAATCCTCTGTTATTAATAAACCTTCTGCTTTCCTAGTGGATTACTTATAAATGGAGTTTGTGAGCCATGGCAGGCTAGAACTAAACAGAGAATACATTTTTTCCCCTTCAACTGAAAAATAAAGGCTACAGAAAGATGAATAGAGACAAGCAATTAATATTTCCTAATAATTGTCATATTGAATGGAAGAACCACTACGTTTCTTGGGGTTTCTGCACAGAAAGGTTCCAGGTAACTATTCATTCATGGGGCTGGGTTCATGTAAATCAGATGCTGTTGCCAAGCAACTATAGGTGCTAAGGAATGAAATACAGTCTGCAGAAACCTAATAGCCTGCAGAGAAAAAGAACTACAATCTGAGATTTATGGCATATATAAAAGGAAAAGAGTCATTCTCCCACACACAAAGAACACAGATACTTTATTATAAATGTCCTTAGTGTGTTTTTCTAAGGCATAATTAAGCCATAAAATCCCCACTCCACCCCAAATCAAACAGGTAAATTCTTTCATTTTTTTAATGTTTTCTTCATTAAGCTTTCAAGAAATAGATCTTGAGAAATTAGCTACCAAGATAAAAGCTAAATTTTAACCCAAAGATCTTTCTTTTGCACAAGAAAGATGTTAGCTACACAGACAGTGCTACAACTGCCAATCAGCTATCTACTTTACCTTCTTATGTTTTTATACCATGCTCATTAACATTGCATCTGATCATCAGAAATTCTCTTTAAGCTTATTAAGATTTTAAAATATTTTTAGCAAGTTAATTAGAATACATTAACAGAGCTCATCTGTGTTCACCCATCATGCATATTTTATTTTATTCAGGCAAATTGCTTTTAAATGAAATATTAGACATAGGAAGGGAACACTGTTGGGTACTGAACAATACAACCCCTTAGTACAAACACCCACTCTCCAAACACCCTAAGAACTTCATGCCACTGGAAAGTGGGGAGATTTGCTGATGGAAAGGGGTTTTTCAGTGCCTGCCCTTTTCACAGTTCCCTCCAGCTGAGGTGTGGGTACAGAGACCCAGTGGACCATCCTAGTACCTGAACCATCCTTCATTGCCATTGTACATTCCCATACAATCAATAGAAGTTAAAGTTAAGAGACCATTGCAATGAGAACCAAACATCCAGCTAAAGAGAAGGAAAGAATGTCTGCAACTCCTCATGCTGTAGTTCAAAGGCTTTTTACAAATTCATGTTTGGTGAGGATGTTTTTCTCCTGCTAACAGTCTCTGAAGATATCATTTATCTCAAGGCAGAAGCTCCATTAGAAGCTCTGGCATGGTGTTGCAAAGATTTCTAACAGGCAGAGGTGCCCATGGATTTGGCAGAACAGCAAGAACAGCTCAGAAAAAGTGAACCTGAAATACCCATTGCTTTAGCTAGCATTATAAATTCCTCCCTTTAATGTGCACTAAATGTCATCAAATTCAATCACATAAAATTAAGTAACAGTTTATGAGGAAAAGGGAGATGGCAAAAACTACCTTAGGGTATTTTTAGCATGCTACTTCCAGAATTTTACATAAGTGTGATGAAGTCCATCATTGGACACTGAAAAGTAACTACAACACTACCATAATAAGATGTTCCTCAAACTCCTGTTGTACATTCACTCAGTCCAGTTAAATCTTTGAAATTGTTCCTTTAGACTGCATGTGGCCCAAATCCTTCCTAGCTACAGAAGGATGGAAAATCACACTGATTTCATCCACCCTTCTCAAGCTAAGCAGTTACTTCTAGAGATCTGCATAAATAAAGGCATGAAAAACTTTGTCAACCTCAAGCTTGATTCAGATTTTGCACTCTTGCTGCATTTCAATTAACCTGCTACAGATTGCAGAGATGACATATTTGATTCGGATAGTAAAGAAAATACTCTCTAAAAACCAACAGGTCTGGAGCTTGTGATGAGTGATCATACAAACCATATCAAAACACACATTTAAATCTCAGTCACCACACATTTCATGATCTGCATCATTAACACTGTCTGGTTTGAGGGATTTTGATAATCTCTTTTACAATCTATAACAGTTCTTTATCTCCAAGGCAGTGATGCCTTTAAACCAAAGATCATTATTTAGGTATGCTTTGTGCCTGTAGCCTTCCCCGAGATGTTAATCTCTTCATTTCTAGTGGCTGCTCTTTTATAAACTGTTGTCATACTCCCCATGTTTTCTCCCACTGATAAACCCCAAAACTGGACACATCTCATTTAGCCTTTTGCTGAACTCATCAGCCATGCTGGCACAAGGAAATTTCAATCACAGTTGGGTAATTCTATGGTAAGCTCTTCCAAAGGTCAAGAGAGGAGAGCCATACCAATGGGTGGAGTTTCTTTTCAATGAATAAATCACTGTTGATTGCACTGAAATCAAAATCATCCTTTTCCTTCTATTTCTCCATTTATTAATCAAATCAGATATCAAAAGCATTAAGCAGTCTGCATTTTCTCCTCAAGCTTGACCAAGCAGAAGTTTTGCTTTTTAAAGGAATTCTTTGCCTTCCACAGCTGCAGCAGAGCTTTTACCTCCCTGCCATGGAGCTGGAATCAGGCAGCTGCCTTGGCCACAGGGATCAGCCAAAATCTCTTCCTGGCTCTCACTGCATGCTGACTAATGAGTCAAACAATCCCAACAACCTAATTTGTTGGCATTACAGAACACAAACTGCCTTGAACTATTTTGTAACATTTAAGCAGAAATATGTCCTATCCTAAGGAAAACACCCACCTAGAAATCAATATAAATTTCTAGTAGCAGTCTAATTGCAAAGAGTAGGACTTGAATGAGCAATGAAGGCAAACCCAACATTTTTATGTCGTTTAGAGAAATCAAAGACACTGAAATATGTTTACAGTCAAGAGCATTCACTAGCAAAAGGAGGGGAAGAAAGTGAAGCATGACTACCAGACAACAGTAAAATAAAATGCAATTTAGCAAGGCACGTTTTGTTATTTGCCTACCTTGGTGCACACTCATTGCTCCTACAATGGAAACAGTGACTCAGTCATCCAAGCTAGCACAATGCTAACAAATCCCTATAATATCACTGCTAGAGCTTCATCTGAAGCACAGCTATGCTCAAGCTCACCTGGCTGGGGATTTTAATGAGAACCTGGAGGCTTCCACTGCTTATAGAAATTGAGTAAACTCAGCCATCCCCAGAGCATGTTACCCACTCCAGTCCTCTGACTCTGCCAGCCCTCCAGAAAAGTCTCAGCTACTCTATTAAAACAGTCCTGTCTGCCCTCTCTCTCTTCTTCTCCCAAACCCACCACACAATGACTCATGACCAATTCTTTTCTTTAAGTTTTCTTCCCCTGAGGCCAAAACCTTCTGCTACCTAAAACCCAGCCCCACCTAAGTATGGGACATCACTGAACAGCCATGACTCTATCAATCAATTTTATCTTTGTATTACTATTATTTATTCTTTTAAAGTAAGAGGCTGTTCACATCTTCCTTTGAAATGGCAAATGTACAAGGTTTTCCAGTCCATACCCAAGATGTGGTTCATCACATACACCAAAAAAACAGCATCTTCTCTGAGCCCTATTCACTACATTACATCTAATCCTTGCGTGGAACAGCAGTCAACAAAATTGCACAACATCTTTTCCCAGTTCCTCACAGTTAACACATTGAGTGGCAATAAAGGGTGCAATGACTTTCCAAGGGCATGTACCTGTTTAATTATTCAAAAGAAAATTGACTCAAGCACCATGGTATGAAATACTAAAATATGCAAATGAAGTAAATTATGGGGGAAAGCAACAAAAGAGAAAAAATGGATCATGGTGAGAGGAACATATGGGGGCAGATTCTGATCTGCTTGTGTACCTGAGTTTCTTTATACACTTGTGTAAAAGAAGAAAAGGTTGTGAAGTGACAGAGAAATTATTATTTACTCATTTCAGTACTCTGACTAGGGTCTTGAAACAATCTAACCATGCCTAGAATTTCCTAAGAGAGTGTTATTTACACCTATATACATGAAGCAATTTCAGAAAAAGGAATGTTTACACCTTTCTAGACAATCAAATCCTACTGCTGGGAAAACACTTGTTTCAACAGAGGCTGTACAGAACAGAAAAAAGATGCAGGATCTGATCCATGTTTATTCTAAACTAAGGGCCTGAAATAACTCACTAAAATAATAAAAACAGGTTAGCAGAAAGATATCATAACAGCAATTCTAGTTATTTGTGCATAAAACATGAATAACCCATTAAAACAAAGAGCATTTGATTTTAGCTTGGACCACAGCAAATGTCTTTCCAATCAAGACATCTAGTGAATTGAATGTCTCTTGTAAGCAGGTGCTACTGTGTTATATTTTCATCCAAACTGCTGAGAATAAGCTAGAAGAAAATGACAAAGTAAATTGAACAAGAAAGTGTCTGATCTTGATGAATAATTCAATGATGCAATGCAACAAATACTGATTTTTTTTCCTGGTAAAGGCAGTTAAAACTGTCCTTTGCTTAGAAAAATGACCTTCCCATGGTAATTATGCTCTTGTCTTTAGGCACTGGATGACAGTCTCAGTAATACTCATGATTCCATTTTCTAGTTCTGTTGCCAATCTCAGAGCACTCCATTCCTGCTATAGCATCTAATCTTTTTTTAATAAGATAATCCAACTACTGAAGAACTTCAACTGTAATATTAAGCATCCTAGTCCCTGACTGTTCTTTAACTATTTTGGTCACTTTTCTTGAGTCTTAAAGCATGACAATATCATTAAAAATTGCTCACAGAGTCCCAACCTGCACATGGGCATGAGCCATAGTAACTGCACTGTGATGTACAGATCAAGGCAGGAATGATATCATCACTCAGGTATATGGCAGCTCAGGGGACACCTAAACTTCTCAGAGCAACATAAAGAACCTGAAAGCAAAGGATTCTATGATTCACAATCAGGATTGTCTGAACTCTAACAAAAGTACATTATACCTACTTTTGACTTTCATCTGTTAAAAGGCATGAGACTTGAACTATGGCTGGAAAGTAGGATTCAGGGCTGCTGGACTGTATTTCTGCCTTACACCACCAATGATTTCTTGCATTATCTTGAGCAATCTTCCTTCATCCTTAAGGGTAAAGCCTCTTTTATAAACAGGCAGTATTAACATTAAACCTAATGGAAACATGATTAAAAAACATCCACAAGGAGAAAGGGAATAAACTCTCTTCTCCATAGCCCTGACAGACAGAACAAAGTCTGACAGTATTAAGCTGTGACATGCCAAAGTTAGATTTGCTGCAAAAAAAGCTTTTCAGTAATCAAGATAGCAAGACTTAGGACTAGGTCAACCACCACTCCCATTCCCCAAGGGACTACTTGACTGCTAGGCACAGTCTGAAAATCACTTGTGGTCTCCTGTGGCCCCTGGTGCGATAACTGTGCCAACAGCAGAGGGAGCATTAAACTCAGGTTCCTATAATCCTTGGATGGGTAGGATGAGCTCATTAGCCTTCTGGCAGTCATCCTAGAAGGACAACTCTGATTCCAAACCCGGGCAGATGGAGCTCGTTTAGCCCTGTAAGGCCTTCCAGCTAAGAGGTTAAACCTCTGTCCTAAGGACTTGGCTGCCAGCGTCCAAGCTTGCTAGGCCCTGGCAGATGAACCTTAGGATTAAAGGGTGGGTCCAGCTCTGCGCATGCTGTGTCTCACCCAAAATAATCCCTAGCGCAGGCTCGAGGGTGCTATCTGCTATCCTCTTTTTCTCAGCGCGCTTGGAAAAGGCGCTGAGGAGGAGTGTGGGTGGAGCCCTCCCTGGAGCTTCGTTCACCAAGCCTAGCCACAACTTGACTGCATGGATACAACAGTGCAAACACAGACAACCAGCACTCTTCCATTACAGAAAAGTTACTGTGCAGGCAGGACTGCCAGAACCACAGGTTCAGAATACCCATGGCCATACAGTCTAATGAAAAGAGAACTTACTTGGAAAAGCCTGAGCTGGATGCCAGTCTCCATTCCCAGAAGCATGTCTTACAACAATCAGAAAATGCAAATAAGAATTCACCTGTCAACCCTATAGTATCCATAGTAAAGACAGCACAGGCAGAGCTCCATCACTGGGGAGGTGAGCTCAATCTGATGATCTAATACTCAGAGAGCCAGAGAAAAACTTCCTTAGAATTGTGGTACAACAGAGTGTATTCAAGTCTTTCTGCAAACCTTACCTCACATATATTAATAAGGGTCATACTTCACCAGAAGAGCATGACTGAGAAAGGCTCAATTTGCCTTTTTTTATTTATTCTTTGCTAATTGTGCTCTACATCTCTTTCTTGATGCATAGTTTTATTATAAGAAAAATCTGCAGCAAATAACCCAGTCTAGAGCAGACTTCCAGTCCAGCCAGGACAACAATAACAAAAATCATTAACTCCACTAAAATCTGTGATACTAGACATAACTAGTGGGACTGGCTTAAATGCAAGTAAGGACACAGGGACTCAGGTGCATATTTTCTGTCCCCTGCAATGTATCAGTATTTCTTGATTACATTTGACTAGTTGGCAGCACCTCTTAATATCTAACAATCTAATAAATATATTTTTCTGTGCTAGAACAATCTGCCCACCTTCAACCTCTGCTACTCAGAAAACACACAATTTATTCAAGTATCACTACTCTCAGTGTAATTAATCTTTTCAATCTACCAAAGTTTCTGTGCCTCTTAAATAAGCAAAGAGCTACCAACAAAAAAAGTACTTTCCTGATCAAATGTCTAATACTATTTTGGGAATACAGAGTATGATATTACTACCCATATATTGTATATAATACAGTATACAGCTCATGTACCTTCTTCCAGAAGGTTTCTGTTTTCCAAGTATCATTGTACAAGACTGATTTCTATACACCATGAGGTTACTTTAGCCAGGGTACTGCAGATTTACACTGACAATCAGAAACAGTGACACAATCATGAAAAAGAAAAAGCTCATTTGCCCTAGATTCAAAGCCAAGGGAAGAGTAATTTTATTTTATTCATTTCAAGGTTAAACTGCAAGAAACCTTAACATCACACACATGGATGTACATTTCCAGTGCATGGTCCATGAACTCCTTGCAGCCCATAAGTTAAAAGACAAGCAGGTGGGTTGTCAAGGAGACTTGCATTTACCATGTAAGAGGTCTAGTCCTATCTTGAAAAATTTATAAAATCTACAGATTTTAAGTTTGAAAATCAGTGATCAAGAAGGCAGCATGGGAGTGGTTTTCATCTTCCTTTCTCCAATTTCTTACAGGGATGAGAGATGAGAATTAGCCTGGAAGGCTTGGGTTCACCAGTGCCACACATCTCTTCTGTATGGACACTGTATGTCAAGGCAAAGGCTAGCTTTAGTTCTGTATTTTTAGCTGTATTTTAAATGAAAAGATGCACTCTATAGTTGTGTTGCAGTAACACAACTGTTGATCACACTGTTTTGTAACAGAAGTCCTGACAGATATTTAGCTTTAGTTACCAAAAACTATCTTCAGGGAGTACAAACATTTCCCCTCTGGCATCCTGTCAGTCACAGCATATCTGTAAATAAACTGTCAAACTCCATTCCAATCATTCCTGAATCTGCAAGGGAAAAAAGTACTAAAATTGGTGCAGCTGGTTGTAGTCCCTGTAGAGCAGGGCTGATTTCACAGCTTTAATATGGTTCACTACTTCACAGCAAGTCCAATCTGATATACAGCATGCAGGAATGAGTGACACCTTTGCTAATCATTTTCTTAAACTTATCACATGTGGAGGTAATAACAGATGCAATGACTTTTCAAGGACATGGACTGGTTAATTTTTCAAAAGCAAATCAACTCAAGTTCTGCAAAATTAAAAATCCACTAAGACACACTGTCAAGCTATCTAAATTATGGAGAATCACACAAAGCTCTGGTCATGGCAGAGACAGTGTTAGACTCTTCTTATATTGCATATGCAAAGCAGAAGTACAACAGCTGCAAATAAGCCAAGGATCTAAATAGAAATTCTGACTTTAGCAAAGACTTATTAAATAAAATGAAAAGCCTATGTACTATTACCTAGAATATATTGGCACCCTTGTTCTATAATTCATAACTTACTAAGTAATTCTGAAAGAGCTGGTCAAGAATTTTTCTGCAAGATATTTTTGTTGGACCACGACAGCTAATCAAAGAGTTTTTCAGGGCCATGACAGAAGATGTGCAACAGAAGAAAGATCAAAAAGAGAGGAGATAAACACTATAACCTCACTGCCTATGGACTCACTTATGATGTAAATCACCCAATTTAGAGCAGGGATAGAACCTGAACCAGGGTCTACTTTATCCCACAAATTTTCCTTCACCATCAAGTTATAAAAAGTCACACTGTCTCTCTGGATTGGTGAATATTTCATAAGAAGCAGAACAGCCCCAAGCAGAAGACAGACTGAACTCTAAACCCAATAGCAAAGACACTGCCTTGATTTATGTCAAATCTAGGTTCAAGCCTCATTTATGTTATAAGTCAGAAAAGGGATCTCATTCTCCAAAAGGAGAAGCATCCCTCATGTTTCTTCATAAAAGCCCCTTGAAATGTGACTTTCATTAGGAGACAGTTTAAAAAGAGATTTTGAAAGCATGTAATTTCTTATAAAACAAAAATACAGGTATTTGATTGCACATGCTTATTCAGTCCCTCTGGTCAGGAAAGCTAACTTTACATGGGGTAGCTGAATGCACCATAGGAAAGGAAAGACCACAAAGGTCAGTCTGACTGCAGTGGGTTTGAAGGTGAAAAAAGTAACAACAGCCCTTTAATTAGGGTTGCCATATGTTCAGATTTCTGCTTTCATGTTTTCTGTTTTGAGCTCAAATTTTGACTGACTGAAAAGAGAGGAACACAAAATGCATCAGGATTTACCATATGTGCCCTGGCCTCCTGTACACTACATGTGTCAGAGATCTGACTATTAGAGACATCATGCTCACCATCCAAAGGCTACATGGCCTCAGCTACTATTTCCTTCCATGAATTCCCAGAAGAAACAATGGAAGCCCTAGTCCACATCTTCCATTTTCCTACCACAGAAAAATCCAAGCCACATGCCACAAAAGCATTCAGCACAAGTAACAAATACTGTTCTCCAGAACTGAGTGTCAGACTGTTTTTTTTCTCCTCTATTTGTATACAAGCTCTCAAAGGTGCAAATAAACCACTGTGAACCTGAAAACTTCAGTGACCCTGGTCTGGACCTCTATACTTGTTGGTGCAGAGTCCTTAGCAGACCTTTCATCTGAGAGTTAGCCATCAAAAGGAAGTCTCTAGGCCTGAATCTTATTTCCCACATAACTGAGTAAATTTATAATCCCAGTCTAATAATAGTCAGTCCATCCTCAGAACATCCTTAACAGATAGGAATTCAGATGTGAGAAAAAGATGCAGTGAAGATACTCATCTAGATGAACTAGGACTGCAGGCCAAGTCTCCTGAGTGTCAAAGCAGCACCTAAATCACACCATCTTTTCATTGTGAACTACAGCCAAGGCTTTGCTTTAAAAATCAATGAGACATCAAAACCTGGCCTGCACACTTCTTTCCATCCAAAAAAAGCAACATTATTTCAATTTCCAATAAGAAAGAAAATGGTTTATTGGATTGTCCTTCCAGTATAAGAAAAAAAATAAAAGTTACTTTGCATACAAAAGTTTCAGCCCTACAAGAGCCTGCAGTGAAACACAACCCTCTCTGACAGACAGCACAACACAACAATGCATGACATGAAATGAACCCTAAGATAATGGCTGACAAGAAGGGGACTTGAAGTAAAAAGAATGCAATTATCCCAATGGGAGTTGCTCCAGGGCACCTGTGTTAACTCCCTGCCAAAAGTATTTTGAACTCTCTAACGGCTACAAACGATAAGAAAAGCTATGATGAGAGAAAGTCCATGAGGCTACACCTGCAAAGTGAAGTATTTTTATGAAAAATGCTTCAGATCCAGAGACGGAAGCAATTAAAAACCCAAAGAAAAATGTGTGCTGCTGTCTTTGTTTTCACCCAAGCTGAACTTCCCCTACAATTGAATCACTGGCTCACAGGGGCAGCTGGCTGATATCCTGAGCCATGAACAGGAAGAGTTTGTCTGGGAAATCAGCACAAATCTCAGGCTTGTTTGCTTGGAAATGAGCCCACACGTAAACATGCTTACACACATACAGACCAAGGTCTATAGCATACCACAGTAAACTAAAAGGACCTGGTGGTAAAGGACCAAAGTTCTCAGTGTTGCCTTTCCCTCAGCCTTTACTGCTAAGGTACATTTGCAGGAATGCCAGGTCCCTGAGGTGAGGAGCGAAGTCCAGAACAGGGAAGACTTAGCCTCAAAAGGACAGCAAACACCATTCCTATATTCAACAAGGGGAAGGAGGAGGATACCAGGAACTACAGGCCAGTCAGGCTCCCACTGACCCTTGGAAAGCAGCAGCAAACCCTGCTGGAAACCTTTTCCAAACATCTGAAGGATAAAAAGATGATTAGCATTAGTCAGCACAGCATTCTAAAAGCCTTGGTGGATGAAGAGAAAGCAATGGATGTTGTCTCAATTTTAGCAAGCCTTTCAACATTGTCTCCCACAATATCTTCACTGACAAACTGATGAAGTACAGATTAGATGCATGGACAGTGAGGAGGACTGAAAATTGGCTGAACTGCTTGACTTAAAGGTTGTGATCAGTGGTACAAAGTCCTGCTGGAAGCAACTCACTAGTAACATCAATACTGGTCTAATACTGATCAACATTAATGACATAGATGATGATCATTAACCTCAGCAAGTTTCCAGATGACACAAAACTGACAGGAGTGCTGATACACAAGATATGTGTGCTGCTATCAGCAGGACCTCAACAGGCTGGAGGAATGGACCAACAGGAATTTCATCACATTCAAATGGAAATGCAAAGTCCTGCACCACTCCAGACAAAGTCAACTGTCTGGATGCCATCAGCAGGGAAGCAGCTAAGCCAAAAAAGATCTGAGGATCCTGCCATACAGCAATATAACAAGATCCAGCTATGTGTCTTTGCATCAGAGAAGGCCAGCAGCACCCTGGATTGCATTAAAAAAAGCATTACCAGCAGATTGAGGGAGCACTGCTCAGCACAGGTGAGAAATACCTGGAGTGTTGAGTCCAGCTCTGGACAAGAGTACAAGAGAGACATGGACATACTTGACTAAGCCCCATGAAGGGCCATTAAGTTGATTAAGAGACTGGAACACCTGGCATGCAAGGAAAGGCTGAGAGAGCTGGGACTGTTCAGGCTGGAGAAGAGAAGGCTCATGAGGGATCTTATCAATGTGCATAAATATTTGATGAGGGAGAGTAAGGCAACAAAGCCAGATTCTTCTCAGTGTCATGCAGTGACAGAACAAGAGCCAAAGGGCACAAACTGAAATACAAAAATTTCTTTCAAACATGCTTTTTTTTAACTGTACAGATGATCAAACCTGATTTCCATAGAGGTTGTGGAACATCCATCCATACAGATATTCATCATCCAATTTCCAATTGGACACAGTCCCAAGCCACCTCCTCCAGCTGGTCCCACTCTGACTAAACAACCTTCAGAGGTCCTTTCCATTCTCACCCATACTGTGACTCTAACTACTCTTGTGGAACTTATGACACATAACAGTAAACAGTGTAAAACACCATGAGAGAGTACTTTGCAAAATCAGCCTCAGCTGTGCAAGATATTAATTTACAAAGATCCATTTTACATCATCCTATGTTTCAGTCTGTACAGACAAAATACTAAACCACATATGAGAATCTACTTTGAAATATAGAAAATATATGCCAAGGGAGTAAGGAGTCAGAGCGAAACAGAAAACTGATCATATGTCTGTAATTTAAAGTTCATCTTCACTGGACTTAAGGAAGTCAGGACAGAACAAGCTCAAGATGACAAAATTACTCAAGAAACCTCCACTATAAAGGTAATTTTTTTGACTAGTAAGTAATGACACTTTTGGGGATATGACAGTTATTTTGTAGAGCTAAAGTTTGTGAATGTAGCCATCTCTGCTTTGCAGGAACCTTTGACCCCAAGTAAACCAACTGATTTCAAAGGGAATTGGATCGGAATATAGCAATATAGTGCAACTTTGTACTGTGATGATCTAGTCCTAAAGACTTCTACAAGAAACAAACATCTTTAAAGCTGAAGACCCCAAAGATAGCTATTTTATAACTATAGAGCTGAGATAATTTTCTATCCCCTCTTTAAAGGCAGGGAGCTCTTCATCCTTTTCAAGTTCCTTATACAGCATTTCACCAGAAAAAAATGGCAGATCCTAGTATGGGGTTTTAGTGAGGAAAAGGAGGACAGAATATGTTTAAAGGACNCAAACCATTCTAGGATTCTATGATAACTGTGTAAGGAGGAAACAAAAGGAAGCACTTGGATACTGCAGAGAAATAGACAGACGGACAGATTTACTTGCCATGCTCTCTAGAAACCCTGCAGGCTTCGTCAGTGATACTTGTAAGGCCTTTGAAGTGTAGCTGTTGCACAGCTTGTAAGTCCCTTCCTCCAGAGCTAGCAAGCTTGTGGTGTTATAAGCTACTTAAGCTCCTTAGTCTAGATCTAAGCAAACAGCTTGACGCACTTACAAGCTTCACTCCCTCTTATTCTGAAGATGTTAAGCTGCTTAGCTTACTGTCTTCAACTTTCAAATTCCTACAACCAAATCCTACCAGTACACTATGCCTCAGCCTTTATTAGCCTGATTCTCCCCTCTGCTGAGGATTCTGAATGTCTTCTGCCAAGTCAATGGCAGAACAAAATGATCTTTTATAGCTTAGTCCTTCCAAAGTCATAGCCAATATCTGAATGCCTATTGCTTTGGCAACTACCACTTTGCAGTTTCAGTATCCACTGATTTACTGTAAATCAAACATTTTCTCTCTTTTAACAAATCTCTTTCTATCAATAAAGCCTATTAAATATTTCAGAAATTATTTTCAAAAAAACTCCACCCTGGCATAACTGACTTCTCACAAATGTGAGCTTTTACTATTAAATTTTGATGCAGTAGGAACTGCAGAAGCTTTTGGAAGAAAGGCTGCTTAAACAGGAAAGATAGTTTTCATCTAAATCAAGCTGGTACCAGACTACTGGCATTTACAATTAATAATGTTACAGGAGAAGCTTTAAACTAAGAAGTGCAGTAAGGCTGGAACAAATGGACATGACACATTTTCTAGAACTGAAATCATTAAAACTTTGTATCTATAAATAAAAGATAGAGCAGACATTACTAAATCTGAACAAGAAACCACAAAGAAGAAATTATTCCATTTTAATCATCGCACAAAAAATAAGCTACTGAGCCAAGCCTGGAAGTGCTGCTATACTGATACCAGAAATCTAAAAAAGGCAGAAAACTTTAAAACCTCTAGTTTTCACTGTGGATATTGACAGAAGCAGCATGCTGAGGAAAGGTAGACAATCATTACATGCTCTAAAATAAAAGAACAAATTATACTGCAAAGATATAGGAAAACCACAACAGTGAGTGTTGCTATACATTAATGAAAACCTGAAGTCAGAGTAATCAAACAAGTTAACTGTACCAACTTGTAGCATAATCCATAGGATTTGAATACCACATCAATATTTGGACCATACAACAGACCACTTGCCCAGAATGAGGACAATGACCAAAACACATACTAAGTGATTGGAGAGACTGCCCGGACAGACAACACAGTAACACTGAGATGCTACAGCTATTGATCCATGAGTTAGTCTGAAGATCATACTCATATATGCTTTATGCTACAACTTCTCAAGAACCATAGAAAAAAAGCAGCAACCCTCCACCTGTCTTGTCTTAGGCAGGAAAAACAGTTTCAGAAAGTCAGTATTGAAGAAGCACTGTAACAGTTACCATGAAGTATTGAGTTGAGGTTGTTTAGCCTGGACAAGAGAAGGCTCCAGAGAGACCTTACTGCCTCCTTTCAGTACTTAAAGGAGGCCTGTAATGGGGACAGACTTTTTAGCAAGGCCTGTTGTGACAGGACTAGGGGTAATGGTTTTAAACTAAAAGAGGAGAGCATCAGGCTAAATATAAAGAAGACATTTTTTGCAAAAAGGGTGATGAAACACTGGCCCAGGTTTCCCAGAGAGGTGGTAGATGCCCCATCCCTGGAAACATTCAAGGTCAGGTTGGACAGGTCTCTGAGCAACCTGATTTAGTGGAAAATATCCCTGCTCATTGCATAAGGGTTGAACCAGATGAGCTTTGGAGGTCCCTTCCAACCAACTCTATTCTATGATTCTATTCAGATAAATCAGTCTAAGAAGGGCAAATCAATCAAAAACATAATTAATCCACAACAGAAATACCTAATTTCAGTAAAGTGGAATACATAAAAAGGAGAAAGCATGTTAAAAAGAAATTAAAGCCAGTAGCCAGAAGGCTATAATACTCTTAGCTAACAGAGATTGTTGAAGGACAATGTGTGAAGAAGATTTTAATTTGGGATGTGTTTGAGGGACTGTCTACTGAGATGTCAACAAGGAATGTTTCAGAACAAATCATGCAGAAGTTGTGCATAAATGAATTGTCGAATTGTTATAACATTACCTGTGGAAAATACATCTTCTTGCTTAAAACTGCCTTAATACCAGAGGAATCTTGGTGACAAACGTGATGCCAGTTATCAAAATGGGCTGCTGGCTGGACATGAGGATCTTTCAACAACTGAAATCCATACTCAGCTAATTGGCAGAAAACACTGCAAAACCAGAACCATTAGATACTTGGACAAACATGATTTAATGAGAAAGACTCAGTGCCTTTTGTAAGGAAAATTCCTGCCAGACAGATCTGAAAGGAGTCTCTGACTCTACTGTTTACACAAGCATAAACATGGATTCCCACAAGGTCCTCTACCAAAATTTCTTGTAGAAAGAAGGCTGCCAGAAGACATGGAAAAACAGTAGAAGCAAGTGATCAGCTTTCAGAGTTACTAGTGAAAGGTGATCAAAACTACTTCTGCCTCAAGCACTCTTGAAAGAGCCTCCTCTTAATTCCCTGCCACTTTCAAATGAAAGCTCGCAAACCAAGTCAAACCAGAGGTGGTCCAAAAGAATTCTCAGTGGGGAAGACACATCTTGGACATTTTTCCTTTCCCTATCACAAAAGTATTTTACATTGAGTGTTTGAAAAACTCACCGTTAAGCCAACAAATAAGACACCTTCAAATTTGCAACAGACATTTGATTATACCAGCTCTAAATTTCCAAGTATAGCCATTTCCCCCCTTAAATGTTTGTTTTAAAAGTTATAAGACAAAAGTATCACAATCTTAATTATATTTGTCATAATTCTGGAGATTGCAATGATCTTGACCTTTTTTCCATATCTTAATGCAATTTCAAATGAATCTTCTCTGTTTAACAAGAGTTATCAAATGTCACATAGCATGTAAACTACATCTTGATTGCTGAAAAAACACCTGTTTGCAGAACATTGTTTAGGCATGCATTTAAGTTTCATTGACCTCATAAGCACTTTCTTGCATCAGGCACTTCTAATCCTGACATCACCAAGAGGGAATGGGAGCTGCAAGCCTGTACACCAACCCTGAGACTGTCAGTCCCTAATATCCTACTCAGAGTAGCTTGTCAAGATGCTGCTTTGCTTTTTTCCACAGTCATGAAGGGCACAACACAATACAGCTAGAAAAAAAAAGCATTTTCTATGTGTCAGAAATAATTAAACATGTCACTGACTTTCTGTAAAACTCAAGAGCCATCTGGGAAAAGAGCAGTATGTTTCCATATCCATCTGAGTGACAAGGTCAGAGCATCCCTCACTTTCTTGGTTGCATCTCCATCACTAACCCTCTTCATCATGCTGTAAATTAATCTGTAAAAATTTGGATAGAGTACCTACTGGAATTAGCTCTCTCTGTCCACACAAGGCAAAATAAGATGGGGTGGCAGCTGAGGGATCCAATTGGCTCACGGCTGCAGAGTGACAGAACTAGGTCGATACACCAACTTTATTCAGAAGGAGAACAACACAAAATTAGCCTTGTCTTTTCATATTTCTGAGACAAGGTTTCAAGACCTTCAGTTACAAAGAGCCCACTGATAAAATGCTTTATATTTATACTCCTCCCTGTCAAAATTTTTCTTTTCTATATCTCATTAGAAACTCTCATCTGTCAATTTATGGACTTTCCCTCACATTCTTCTGCTGTGCACTTCAGCAAAGAGCACCTCAACAGGCTGCCATTACTTCCTCTTCTGCAGGCTTAACAAGCCCAGCTCGCCCAGCCTCTCTGCTCAGGGCAGCTCCTCCAGCCCACAGGCATCCTGGTGGCCCTCCACTGCACTTGATCCAGACTATCAATGCATCTTACACTAAGGAGCCCCAAACTGGGCACAATACTCCAGATGTAATCTAATGGATGGCTGAATAAAGGACCAGAATTCACCTCCCTCAACTGCCTGGCTGTGCTTCTGTTGGTACAGCCTGTATGCTGTCAGTCTTCCCTGCTGCAAGGACACACTGCTGGCCTATTTTTAGCTAGACCTCCCATGTCTCTTTCAGCAGAGCTTCCCCTTAGATTCTTATCAATGCAGGGAGTTGATGTGCCCCAGGTACAAGACTTGACATTTTTCCTTGTTGAATTAGATGAGGCTCCAAACAGACCATTGCTGTGTTTAACATGCAACTTAGATCATTTATTCAAGTCACAGGCATGATCTTCTCATCATCACATCAGAGGATAAGCCTGGAGATAGAGCTGAATGTATAACACAGGATTAGGTGTACATTGGATGAAGTAGTGTGATGCTCAGCTCACCTCTTTGGCCTTTTCTCATTATATCTCAAGACCTATCTCAGTGTTTATATCCACAGTGACTAACATGCTGGAGGTCTGTCTGCTAACAGTTCTCTGCTCTGAGAAACTTGGCCCAAGCCACATGTCCCTGTTTAAGGGATTTCTGCCAGGAATTGCTAAGCACACACTAGGTCACAAATGACATGATTCAGTTTTCTTGCTGGCTCTCAGCAGGTGATAAAAAATTAAAGCTAGGAACTCAGGAAACTGCTTCAGAGCACAAGTAAACAAAGGTGGCTTCATCAATATGACAATGAGACTACAATGCCTGTATTTAAATCTAGACACACAAATTTGGCTGGACTAGGGATAAAGCCCATTTATATACAAATACATAAGTTTTCTTCTAACAGGGCTTTCTTAAGTCACAGCTGGGATTAAAGTGTAGGCAAGCTTCCACTGCTGCTGTCTGTGCAGAACCTGTTCTGCAACTAAAGAAGCAATTGCAATTTCCACTGTCAATTCTGCAGCAAGTGTGTTCTCTCTTGGCTTTTGTTTGCCTTCTGAATTTTTTGTGAACTTCTAAAGCAAGTAGAAGCATTTCAGGGCTGGCTGGCTGAACTGGTATTGCCAAGAATACAGGAACATTTTTTGTTTTAAGAGTCTAGAAGACTTATACAATAAGTACAAGGGAGGAGGTGTCACTAAACTGACAAGTCAAGGAAGTGCATGTATTTGTATTGATGTGAACTCAAGGACACTTATAAGCTAAGTGTCTCAAGATAAAATTATTTCTGCCACTAAGATCAGAACAGCAGGACAGCTATGTAATTTAAACACAAGTTTCAGAAGCTTTAAAGACAACCTTTTCCCTAAAATGAAGCATTCCAAATTAACTTCCCCAAGATTTATTAAAATTATTAATAACATTCATAAACTTGTGTGTTTCCTTTGAAGCCCTGTCAAGTTTAGCACGTTAGACAACTGCTACACTTGCAACCTAGAAGCACTTGAACTTTTCATGCACGAATGCCATTTCAAGTCAGGAAGAGGTTAATGTGTGGAAACACAAAATAGATTTGGCAAGAAGGAAGAGGAAGAAGCACTGTACTTCATCTGAAGAAGTGTTTATCTAGCTTGTTTCCTATTCATACAGCACATTCTGCTCCACATTTGCTGTATCTTAATCCTGATTAAGATTTATATTCTAATCCAGCACTATTTATCCTCTCTATTCATAACACCTTCCCTTTCATTGATACTGGCTTTGACTGCCTGGGCTGGGTCATAGCCTGCAATCCACTTTGGCCACCTGAAACCAGTCTGTTTTGCAGGAGAGAGCAATATAAGCTTCTATTGTGCAGTGTGGTCAAACCCTACAGTTCAATACCAACTCTCCCTTCCTCCATGCCAGTGCTGCAAGGACTTCCCCCTAACCAATTCCCATGTAACTAGTACACATAGAAAACAACCCACTTTGCCCTTCATGGATGCAGAAATCCTCACTCTTTGCAGATAGCTGCAGTGCCACAGCACTCAATCCAGTTAAGCAAGTACAAGATGATGTCATTGCAACATGGTGATAGATAGCCAGAGGATCATTCTGGAAGTCTAGTTGTCCTCTGATCACAGTGTGGCAAAAAGACCCACCTGAAAACATCTATGTAAGGAGCATTTTCAATAATCTTCCAGGAGACAAGCCTAAGCAATGTCAGCCTCAAAAACATAAGACATCTCTTGCAAGGTGAAGACTTTTGTATGCAAACAAACTCATCATCTATGGTTATGGTGTTGTCTCTCTACCTGGAACTGTCACAGGGTAACTATGGGCAGGCTTGCCTGCTAGTTTGCTCCCTTTCACCTTTCTGAATAGCTTCCAAGGAAAATAATAGCTTAAAAATTAAAAAGGAGCTTTTACACAGAGAGTACCTTGACTGTGCACAAAGCAGACAAGCCCAAAATGGCACATACATTTTCCTCTTTTCTACCTAGGTTTCTACTGATTTCAGTCAGTTTAGGATACAGCATTTTATAAAAATATAAACCAAAGGAAAAAGAACAACTTGGAGTAATCTAGTTCTGATACTCGAAGACACGCTTCATTTCATTTGGATGCTTTAATCATATAGGGAGATAGATCATGTGAAAGCAGCATTTTCCTCGCTAGCTACTAGTACTTAAAGTTAGCACAGCAGAAGCCACTGAACATTTATTCAGGTGAACTCATGTATGTAATGGAGTTGCCTTTGGCAACTCTCCCTCACTCCTGGGCCTCCTGAGACTACACTACCTAAAGTTTACATTTATCTTTCTCTGATGATCATGGCTGAGCAGGATTTTAAAACCTTCAGCTAGAAAGCCTTAAAGTCTGCATCATCCACAGTGCTAACAGCTCAAACGAAGAGGCAAAAGCAGCAAGAGGTTTATTGTGATACTGGTATTTTCCAAGCTCTTCTAGAGCACGGCATTTAATCTAATGTATTACACTTAATGAAGAGTCAGGAACTTGTACTGCAAATAACAGATCAGATATAATTGGAATTTGCTTCACACCACTAGTCTACATATATCAATAAAAACAATACTCACATTGGATTTTGGGCTCACTTCATTTGCATTTCTTAATTTAGTGTTTAACTAATTTAACAATATCAATGATTTAATTCAAATTAAAATCTAAGGAAAATAAAACAATTTTAAAAAGCCATTAAAGATTTCATTAAGTTCCATCTAAATTAATATTAGCTTTCCTATTCTCAGTAAATGATTTTTTCTCTCACCACTGAAACAAACATGAAGTTTCCTCTGTGCAGCCAAGCTTTAGACAAACCTTGTTAGATTTATTGGTATTATTTCAAGAAATTAATTAATATACATTAGAGTTATTTAGAGGAAAAGCACAAAAAATGGCAGGAAAATGGATGAAGCTGTTTTTAAAATACTGCATTCAACTTAGATAATTGTTCTTTGAGCTTTTTAAGTGGAGCTCATAGGTATACACTATCCATTAGACTAGTTTCCCCACACATTTGTGGTATTGTGCCTAACCATCAGACACACAAGTTATCCAATCCACAAGAGTTTGACAAGACATTTTTTTCACCTCCACATGTAGCAGTCACCTGCATGAGTGACTAATCAGAGAAAATAATTCATTTCAGAAATGTCACTTATAATAACCAAAAGTTTTCTGTAAATCTCCAGTCTTGCCTCTCCTTCTCTACATGATACAGGAAAGTTATTTATATGATATATGCATTCCTATATATATATATNTTTCAGACTGTGCCTGGTGTACAAATTAAAAACATATATATTATATAAATATATACATAAAACATACACAACATTCTTGTTTTAACCAGTAGAATACAACACATCCTACCTCAGCCCTTCAACATCTTTTTTGCTTTTGTAGTCCCCTGGAATGTGCAGCTGATTTTAGGGTGTTGGACATAACAGGCCAGACAAATGTACAAGAGGAGGTAGATGCAAGAAGACAAACCAAGGCCTCTCTGAACTGGAACTGCTCACTCTCAGTGTAGTCCCTTGGTTAGAAAAATGGTTAAATAGTCAGGCCTCTGAGGAGCTATCTAGCTCATTTTCAAGTATATAACAAGGCTTGGAAATTAAGTTTATAGTCCTGCACTCTCCTGGTTCTCATGATTAACCCTTATTCATGGAAGTGGCAACACTGAAATCAAAAGGAACACCCCTTGCAGCGATTACTCCTGTAAGTAACAGCCTACATAACATCTAACATTTTCACTGACTTGTATCGTGGCTCATAGTAGCTTCTGTAGTTGAAAGAATTTAATACTTTAAATATTGAATAATAAAGGAATTTAAAACACAAAAATAAACAAGGAGCCACCAGGTCCTGAGTATTTGCAATTTACTTAAAAAGACAATTCCACATTTTCAAGTAGATAGGCCAGCAATTTTTCTTTCTAATGTATTATACTTAAAAGAAAGGTTTCAGATGTTCAGCTGCATTTCAGTGGGTACCAGACTTTTATGTTCACAGACAAAATTAGGCATGAAACGTGAAGCTTTGTGCCACTTTCTTTGCAACACAAGTGTTCGTTTGTAGGTAAACTTAAGTCATTTAACTAGAAGTGCACTTAATTTGAAGAGATTCCTCAAGCAGCTCTCTACTTGTACATTTGTATTACTATTATAATTAGAACTACTTCAAAATTACAAAAAGTTAATTTTTGACCAGAATAAACACAAAGGAAAAGGATCAAGAGTATCCTGAGTCAAGAGAGTGAGTGCTTTTAAAAATATCCCTCAAAATCCCACCAGCTCTGTGACCAGTGACCACCTCCATTCCAAAGCTACTCACAGGGCTTTTATTACACAGGCTAATCTACAACATTATTTTCTGCTGTTCTGCATGTTTTAAGTTGGCCACTGAGCAGACTGAAATACTTTGTTGATTTGTAACAATGCTGAGGGCCCTCCAGCTTTCCATAATTACTTCTTGAGATGCATACAAGGAAAATGCTACATAAAGATAAATATTGACATTTACCTCTTCAGTAATAGATACCAACAATGGAGAGGGAGGGAACTATGTGACCCAATCCTGGAAACACAGAGGAGGCAGCCAAGGATGTGCTGGAATACAGCCCTCAGAAGCCTTCCTGCAGTACATCAATACTTCTAGGATTCAAAACCCTCTACAGCAAACCTTCTATTTGAAATGTAACAAAAGTGATATTAACCTGTTGAAAACAAGACATGAGAACACCCTGAAGAAAGCTGCTATCAGTGATAGAGTACACTGGCTAGATAGGTGAGGACACTGAAATGGTGGCTACCAGCTTCAGGCTAAGAAAGTCAGATGTCTTTCCAAGTCAGTTCTTCTGTTGTACAAGATAATACTAGCATTTGACACTACTATAATGAATATACATTGTTTAATATTGTTACCTTTGGTAATACTATTGCTCTGTAAAAAGAAAGAAATCAATGTTATGTGGTTGCACACACCAAACACCTTCCAGTGGAGTTTTTCAGACAGAGCATTCAGCTCATTCAAATTCCTCTGCAGCCATTCTTTTCACTTAGTGTTACTGCAAAAGTGGAAATACAAGAGCTCATAAATTTATATTTTAGAAAGAGTTCTAAATCTTTCTAGCCAATTTCTAAAACCAGGGGCTAACTGAACTTTCATCCACCAGAATTTCTGGAAACATCAATAATTACGCATTGCAGAAGAATCAAACAAGACAGGCACACCCAGAGGTGAAACACCAAGAGTTAAGCCACACATTAGTAACATTTCAAACAAAGACAAGTGTAGTTACCTGCAGTAGAGGCATCCTTGAAAGAACTATTCCACTTTGAGACACTATCAAGAATAAAACCATTACAAGCTCACCCTTTGCTTGTATGTATATACAGCTTCTATTTTTAATTTCAAATTTCCAGCTTTCTTGAAATTTCTTATAAAGCTTCAAATATTGCCAAATGGAGGGCAAACACTTTAAAACCAACAGAAGTGGTAGAGAAGTGGTTGGTTTTAAACTCACTGTCTACTTGAGATGTACAATGCTCAGCAGGTACTCCTGAGTCTAGTTTTACCTTAAGTCTGTCTGATGCTGTACAATCAATGTAAGTATAGTTGGAAAAAGACAATTCCAGATTCAAGCAAACTTTTTCTTTGTGTTCTTTCATCCATTCTTTAGGTTTTCCAGCTAGAAGAAGTATAGCACTGATGAGCGGAAGGCCACTGTAAGAGACTGTCAAGTCCAGCCTTTTGAACATCAAAGAGGAAAATGATACCACTGTCCAGCAGCTGGGAGCAGGAATTTCATGTCACCTACCATATCATTATGGGACTTAATGCTGTGGATGCTTTAATCTCACTCTTTCACACATCCAATTTTAATTCTTTGGGTCAGTCCTGTCACTGACCCCAAATTTCAGCCTCCAAATGCAAAGCTAAAAAATTTCTGTTCTTCCATCAGAGAGGGGAGTTTAGAAGTACATACTGTACTGGAAGCTTATTTTTCTTGAACTTCCCATCAATTGCCACCTTTTACACTTGGGCTAAACTGACCTTGTGAAAGCCTTGGGGCTGAGACCTGTTATTTTATATGCACCACAACCACTTTTACTAGTGCCTAAGTCAGACACATCACATACAGTCTAAATAACATCATAGTTCAAAGGCTGAAAAAAGAATACCCTTCATGTGCTTTCTTGAAAATCATGAGCTAGAGGAAACAAAAGCTCCCCAAATTAATTCTTTCACGTCTGTGGAGAACAGAAGTTACACAAGGTAGAATGCAAAATTCTCCTTGTCCACAGACATATGAACTTCTACTTTTTTTTTATTTAAAGAAATGTTTTTTTTCTTGACATAATCTCAGTAAATACCAAGTAGCTTTCCTCTGGAAACCAAAATCTGGAATAGAACCAAAGCTTTAGATATTCAAATTTATTTTAAAATAACTTAGGCCATAATCTCTTTTAAAGGCAAAATCTCATGCAACAAACACAATCACAGCTAAAAATCACTGTACATGGAGGCAAATAGAAAAAGGTAGGGGGAAAATGACTTATGTAGTAGAACCTCTGTTAACTGAAAAACCTCAGTTGCGGCTTGATGCAGCTGAAAGCATTGAGACACTTAACGCTCAGAACTGATGCATAACCTGAGATGCACAAGAGAAGCTCAATAACTTTGAACCAGAAAAAAAAGAAAGGGAGATGGAGGGACTAAGGAATCTTGGGAGAGCTGATTAGAGTTTGCTAACAAGCCTGTCACATTAGAGAAAAAAAATGAAAATACAGAAAGACACAGGGAGAAAGATTTAAAATAATTAATAAGCAAGATCTCACTAAGTGTCAACTAATGTAAATGTAGTATTTTACAAGGAGAATAATCTCAAAACAGGGCACCATTTACAATGATACCAGCAGCTGTTGTTGGTATAAATGATTAATACAAAGCAATTTATATATAGCTGTGAATCAGCTTCCTAGCAATGGCATCTCTTGTACATTCCCATGTGTCTGAGACAGAATGGACCACTCTGATTCTTCAAAATCACCCTTCTATAACATAAATGAGCTCTTTGGACCAAAGAACCTATTTTTAATAAATAGATAAATAAATAAGTCTTGTTCTTAAAACTGCCAGTGCTAAAGAATTCACTACACCACTGTGAATTGCTGCACTGTTTGATTTCAGTTTCTGTTAAATATCCACACCTTGCTTGTCATTTGAAGTTTGCTTACGTTCAACTTCCAGTTATTGAACCATAATGTTTCTGTCTGTAAAGCTCAGGAGTCCTACACTATCAAGTTTCCTTTCCCCTGGAAGGTACTTACAGACTGCAATCATGTCATTCCCCTGCTAATCTAATTGGATTTTAAACTGCAGATCAGTCTCAAAAAACAAGTGATAAAAGCAGATTTGTTAGATAACCCAAATGATCTCCAAGTCCCCAGCTACTAGAGATCCACAAAGTGCCTAGAAAACCAGCCAAGTGACAGCTTGACTACTTTTCTTACTACTGCTTGAAGAGTACATCCACTGAAACAATCATACACAATCTCTCCTAGCATCAGGGCACAGGAATTGAGCCATTTACATACTTGGTCTTTTGCTGATCAAACACTAAAAGCGATTGTTCAAACAATGACAACATTTTATCATTGTGTCAGAAAAGAAAGACAGATAGTAGCCCTCCCAATTTATTAACTCTTTGGATTTTCTGTCTTCGTTGTGTTTCCTGTATATGTATAACAACAATAAAACAAAATAAAAGCAAGACAATAGCAACTGCATGAAAAATTCTAGAGCACGTAAGCGGCTTCCTTATAGCACATTAGGTCATTTCCTTCAGAGATATTTTATCTAACCCTTTTAAAAATTAGTTGAACTAATACTCTAATCTCCCAAGCCAAGCAATAATAAAAAGCCTTTTTTTGTATAATATTTGGTGAGGGAATTGGTAATGAGCTAACCAACCTTTCACTGCAGTTCACTGGCTTAAAACCAAGCCTTGCTTGATCGTGCCTAGAAGGCTCTGCTACGTGATCAAAGTCTGATGCTCTCTGGGAAACTAGCGGGAATATAGTCAAGTTCTTGGCAAGGTATTGCCCATCTCACACTGGCACTCTTATCAGCCAGAAGTTTCATCTGAAAATACAAATATGCTCTGCAGCAGAATCACTGGCTTATCTGGGAGGAAGAGCCTGCCTTTGTTGCCTCAAGAAGTACTTTCAAATTCATCACTCATCTCTCCAAACTATAGGCTCAAGATCTAATAGCAAGGCATATTTTATGGTCTGTTTGTACTGATCTGACCATTACTGCTAGTCACTATTGCTTTAAACACAGAACTTCAATCTCCCATCAAGAGCACTGTCTTCTAATTATTTTTAAACTGTTTTCATTCACTTGCTGAAGCAAAAGGCTCCTAACAAAGCCATCCCCCTCATGCTGCTGAAACATCATCAGCACTCTTAGCAGCAAACAGCAAGAGACAAGAACGAAGCCAAAACAACATTTTAGTATTGATTTCTCTAAGAAATTTAAATCCCGCAGGGTATAAACATCAATTTAATCTGTATGCTACTACAAAATGGCCTCACTCACAGTGTTCCTCATTTCAGCAAAAATACTGCTATAACTGGAGTAGAAACAGTGGTGAAGGCAAAAGCAACTGATGGAACAAGCATCCCAATGTTCCTGATAATTCATAAGAGCTCTAGAGAATACAGTCACAGAAGCCAGTCAGTCAAAGGCAATCACCAGCAAAAAAACCCTGTCTCATAGCCTGACACAAAGCCATCTCCAGGGTGACCCCAGGACCAGTAGCTCTAGCCTTGCCAAACCAGAGAGCCACTTCATCCTCCAATGGACCAGCACTTTGCTATGAAGTGACAGCCTCGCACCCTGCCTCTGTTTCTTTGCCTCCACATGACAACATGAACAAAGAAAGACTAACTTCTGTTTTCTGAGCTCCCCTCACTATCAGACTCCCTTGCCTGAAAAAGACTCACGTATTGCTACTACCTTTAACCTGCTGAAAAGAGCATCAGAAGATACCACCTGAAGAAAAGAGGAAATTTGGCACCTTGGAATTTGCCCTCATGTAATCTTAGACTGAGTTCTTGAAAAAAAAAGTAAGTTTCCCCTCTAACCACTGAGAAGTCAGGCCCAACATGCTCTGACATTTCCCTTTCTCCCAGCACTGCAGAACTGCTATTGTGTTTAAGAATGCATTCTTTTGTATACTCTATCAGAAAGACATACTTTCACACATTTGAAATGCTGGTAACATGTAGCACTTAAGGAAAAACACCTGCCTCATTCTTAACACCAGTGCAAAGCCACAAGCATATCTGTGTCACCCCAGCCAGTACTTAAGCACTAAGTACAGTCAGCAGAATTCAGGGCACCAACATTCTTTGCAAGTGGTAGATTTATGTACGTATTAAACTATAAATTTCATCATAAACACAGACACAGGATTTTATGGACAAAGTTTGTGCTTGTAAACTGTGGCATCTTCTATCCATCTCCCTCTGATGATGACAGCTGGGTGGCAGAATCAGATTCCTAAAGGTATAAATGTGACACAAACAGCATATTGGGCAACTGGAGTGCTACGAACTCGCTGACAAACAACGTGAAGGAAGAAAGCCCTGCCCAAAGCTAACAGCTTTGACACAGAACCCACCCCAGAAAAATCAGCTTACCTACATGGCAGGACTTATTAATTGCTGCTCCAGTCCCACACAAGGTCATTCAACACAACTCTAGGACACATCTGACCCACTATGTGTAGACTCAGTGCTCAGATTACCATTGACATGAAGGTTTCTACACTCTAGACCAGCACATCATTTAAATATCTATTGACTATATGTGTAAAACCATGCAGTAAGCATGTCTGTATGACCAGCCTCTGAACTCCAGTTGTGAGATTGGCTTTCAAAAGGGGATGGCTGCAAGCAGTAAAAGGAAGTGACAAAACAGAAGGTGTTTACACTACAACCAAAATTCAGGAAAATAAAAGGCAGAACAGCAAACCTTTGCCTTATCTGCATAAATCTCTGAATCAGAGGATGTAAACAATAGGGACAGACCAAACTTCACTTGTTTGTTTCTAGATCACAAAGCTCTATCCACCCCTTAAGCACATAAGCAAAACAGGATACAGGGTGTTACTGAATGATTTCCCCTGAAATCTGATTGAGAAAGATTAGAGCAATTAGAACAGAGTGACACACACTTTTAAAACCCTTAAATCACAATTAATGTAAGGTTTAACTTTTCTCCTAAGGATCATCTGGTGACTCTGTGCTGTTTTCAAAACAAGGCTCACACACACACACAGCCCTGCCTCAAAGACGAAAACCATGAGACAGAATCCCCTGCCCTCTACTGGCACATGAGTCAGTAGAGTCTGCAGGCAAGCACAAGCAGCACCTGAAGAGTTGTTTTAAGGGGTTTTTTTAAACTATTATTTGCAATCTCTATAAGATTTGTAACGTACTGGACACACCAAACCTGGAACAAAACCTCACACATAAAACACTCTTTCAGCATCATTGCACTCCTTCCTGCAGTGCCAGCTGCAGATTCAAAATACTGCTCCTAGCAGTATTAATACATTCATTAACTGCAAGTAAATTCTAAGGGATTATCTAATGTTTGTCATGTTCACAGTGCATAACCAGGAACTCTACATAACAGATTTTTCTTTATTTATTTTTACAAAATTCTCTTCCATGTACATTACTGCTTTTCAGATTACAGTCATCCAACTACATTTGGCCCAAGAATAGAGAGGCAGGTTCATGACTGCCAAAATGATTTTCCAGCACCTTGGTGCCAGAGCTTGACAAATTCTTAGCCAGGTTTCTGAGTCATTTGCAGCACTGAGATGGCACCACACAAACCTCAGGAGACCAAAACAAAGCATTTGTTGTGACTGACCATGTCACTTCTATTTCTGTTACAGATCAATTTAATAGGTGTCACCATATAACTTTCCAGATCTTATGAGCAGTTATTACTGTGTTCTCCCATTGGTGTAAACAGCAACAACAACAACAACAGCCAAGATTTACACTGCTGTGATTATATTTCTGAATGCAAATCAGCTTGATTCCTTGAAAAAAAAAAAAAACAACCCAAAGTAAAGTCCCCATGTAGACAAGGTCTAAAACAAACTGAATAAACACAAGGGTCCTGACTATATATTTCATCTAAAAGATAAATAAGCTTTTTATATTAAAAACAAAAAAAAGCTGCCTGAAAAAACAGCAGCTGTTAAACTAGAGAAAGTCTGGCAATACCAGAGTAATTCCCACAATGCTCATCCATACCCTGAAACATTCAGAACACACCCTGTTTTCAGAGCTGTCACACAACAAATGCAGATGCAAGCCTGCCATCACTACACAAATAACAGAATATGACATTTCAATAATACCACTAAGGAAAAGTGGGAGATGCATACAGCCCACACTATGTACAGCAGTTCTTTTATAAAGCAACTCATCTGTTAGTTACCAAATAGCTAGAATACTCTTGGGATGCAAGAAAACAAAAGCATGTAAGATTCCAAGGAATCTACAGGAACATAATGCAATCACATCCATCTCCTTTTTATTGTAGACATCTATAGCATTATTAAAAAAAGGTTTTAAATCTTATTAAGCCACATCCTAAAAACTAGGGTTTTGGCTGTCATACTTAGTCTAAATATATTTACAGATAATTTCTACCCATTTGTTTCTGTGTCAGAGTTGTCTGATATCTTAAATAGTTTTTCCTCACACTCTGGTGTTTGTCTAACCCTTGACATTTACAGAGTGCAAAAGTATCCTCTTCAGCCATGAGCTTTCTGGACTATACAAGCCAAGCTTTTGGTGAAGTAGAATTTAAGAATAAAAGATAAACATTCTGTTTGAATCTCTGCCTGTCTCCAAATAAATACTAAGTAAATACCTCCCCAAATAAATACAGTTTCAAGTATATAAGAAAATATATAAGAGGAAAACCTTTACAACTTAAATTTATGAGATGATGTTCACAAGCCTTGTGATTTTTTCCAGTATCTCTATGTTTTCTCAGCTTTCAGCTCCTGGACATCTCTGTTAAAAATGTTAAGAATTAGGGATAAAAGCCTAGAGGTAGGAATCAAGCAATGGCTTGTAAAGGAGGAGGTCAGGACTGGGTTGTATAGGAGATGGTCAGGATGTAAATAAACATAATATTTTCTTTTAAAGTAAAGTATTGGTTAAAACCCCTCAAGATTAGTTAATTCAGTATTTTTTAAGACTGCATTGGCTGACACATTGACAGAAAATGCCAATAAAACATCTTACTAACTTGCCTGTATTCTTTTTGTAGAATTGCATAGCTCATAATGAACTGATCTCACTTCTACAGGTAAAATATTGGCTGACTTTGTTGTTCCAGAATGTGCTAAAATCTATTCATATCATAAATTCTGTGAAGCAGGACCTCTTGCTTTCTAAATCACAAGATAGGGAAAGACTTCTTGATTTGTTAATGGAAAACTGAGGTAAAGAGGTAAGTGAGCAGCTTATGGCAGATCCAAGAACTGAAGACACATTTCAGATTTTCTGAGTTACAGCCTTGTGCTAGAGGCAGAAAGCTGCTCTTCTCATTTAACAACTTATAGAAGCCCAAACTCTTATTTTAAAATTGACAATGCAGCTCAGTAACAATGAAGCAGCAGGAATACTTGAAAAGGAAGTCACCATAAAGTTAAACTACTGGTCCTTCTGAAGTTGATACCTGCAAAAACCTGCCCTCAACACACCCTTAAAAATTTTTCCAGCAGGCTAATTTGGAATTCATACCAGCTTCTGTATCCATCAGGCAGGATAAGAATCACAATACCAACATTACTGTTGGGACTCCTCTCTTTTTGTTTGATCTCTAGTGCCATTAGTGCTGCAGCTTTTTTATCATACTTACTGACTTTATATCCCAGCTTTTCAGCATGAATCCTCTTGGCCATGAACTGCCCTTCAATCAATGCTCGTATTTCCACCTCCTTTGGAAAGGCTGAAACCTGTATCAAAGAGGGAATACATTAAGTTAACAAAAACCTTCCAGAGTACACAATGCCAAGCTGGAGACTAGTTAAAAACACAAGACAGATTTATAGTTGATTGTCCTGCTCTCCACTCTGACATCTGTTTTCAACTAGGCCCAGTTCTTCACTCATACACACAAGATGGCCCTAAAGACTCATAACAGAGAATACAAATTCATCACACTTGATATCAATGCATGATAAGGGTTCTAGTGCAAGCTGTAAACTCTTCTCTATGCATTCCGCAGCACCAAAGTTTGCTTAAGACTCAATAGCTCAAAAATATAAAATTAAAGCAAGTAGATAGAATTCAGATACATTAAGCAATGTCACAAAAATTTAAATCTGTTTGCACAAAAGTGAAACCATGCAATCCTTTCATTAATTTATTTCGTTTCTATATATAATTTTTCTGTCCTTTCATCAATCAGAATCAGGAAAAGCAACAGCAGTCAGAAAATATTCTGTATGGCTAGGCTTCACAAATNACTACAAAGAAATACAAAGAACCTTTCACAAAAAGTTGAGTTCTCCCATGCACTACATAAGTGCCTACAACTTGCGTAACAGCTCAAAGTGATTAAGCACTCATTTAAACAGCAAACATTTGAGAGACTAGTGCTACCCTCCAAACACAAGATCGTATCAATCTCTGTTCACCTAGGTGAGGTCTAATCGACTGGAGTCATGACTGGTCAAAGCCACCTCCTGAGTTTCAGTACCACCCAGACAGCTAGACATTTAAACAATATCCATCTCTCAACAGAAAAAAAAAAGATTAAAAAAAACTTTCCATAACATCATTTCTATTTTAATTCCAATTGGACATGGGCCTGTGTTTACTTACATACCACTATGTAGCTTGGATGTTACTCCAAGCCATGCAGGACAGTAAAATGAGGTCTTTACTTTATATATACATTTAGAGAAAGATAAAAGACAAAATATTATAGCCCAATGTTTCAACACATCCTTATCTGTATGTCTGAAACTTACAAGATGGATACTAAGTCCCGTAAGTGCACTAAGCTCTCAATAAGCTTAAAGTTAATCCTGTTTCAAAATCAGTGTTCCTTTCAGTAAATCCACATTTTCCATTAAAGGAAATATTTCTCAAAAAAATAACCCATAAATTCTAGTTCAGAGTTTGCACTATAGATACTCTCAAGCTACAGACCGAATATTTCCTTATGAAAATCATCCCAGGAACTTGCATCAATGAATGAAACTTGAAAGCAAGTAGCTCAGATAAAAAAAAAACAAAAAACAAACAACAACCAAACAAAAAAAGAAAGATTTCAAGCCTTGACAGTACTCCTTCAAGGTTTGAGATGTTAACTAGATTATTACTACCTTTTGGTTGTCTCTGTTGAATCTGTGAACCCCTACTGCTTCAGGAGTAATTTCCATCACATCAAAGTAGAAACCTGCATCAAGGAACATTAAAAAGTGTCATGCTTGCTCCTAGCCAAAAGTTGGAGTCTTATTTCAGCACTCAGCTGAAATGGTAATCAATGTTTCTCATGTATTTGGAAAGATATTGGAGTCACCACACAGTTGTTTCTTAAATGTGTGGATTGAAATTAGTTATCAAATTTAATTATTTTCAATAAAAGGGAAAAAAAGCTAAGTTACTAAGAAGAGTACAGGGAACACAAACACTTCAGGACTTCAGGCACTGGATTATATTTCATGAGCTTATTACAGAACATCATGAAGCAGAGCTGGTGTCTGAATAGTTCTGATGAGACCTGAAGAAATACAGAAATGCTTCAGAGACAGCTAGACAAAAAGTGGGAAAAAGACTTCTTTTGTGTTGATAGCAAAAAGAGTTGGTCAGAAAAGATATTCAAGAAAGAAGACAAAAAATAGAAAATGAGGACAGACAAAGTGAACAAGAATAGCTAAGAAACTAAGGAAAGTTTTTAAGGTTCAGTCCTTGGAACAAAAGTGTGCTGCCTTAGGAGTCTTATGATTATTAGTCAAAAAAACCCAAAAATAGCACTGTGCTTCAGCACACAATCTTTTTGGTTAAAGATTCTGAAAACCCGCCAGAAACCAACACTGTGGGTTACAGATCTGCAGGCCCTAACAGGGGATGTATATCCCAAAATTTCCTTTCTGATCCTGCTGCCACCTTGAATCTGGCAGATGAGGACTTCAAGTAAACTTGCTGGTTTCATCGACCTTCTCAGCTACTTCCCAGAAACAACAGAATTCTCACACAGCCACTTCTCCTTACCTATTTGCTTCCCCTGTCATTCTCATTATCTCAGCCTCACCCTAGCAGCTGCCTCTGGCCATCTCCAAACCTCTGCAGGGGCATCTGCTCACACAATAGGGAGTGCAGGGAACAAGTGAGAAAAGAGAGGGTGCCTAACCACTTCCTTCCTCTGCTTCCCTCAGGAACTCAGATTAGAGAGATTACTATTTTTACACACTCACCTTTCAATAACTTATTTCAGAGCTACATACTACTCTTGTAAAATGTTAAACTATAGGAAAGAAAATACTGGAAACATTAAAATACAATGTGTGTTTATATTTTTAAATATTTGCAGCAGCAGTTTGTTTCATTTCATTCACTGCAATGTGGGGGGAAAAACAGAAATTAAATGATTGTGATACACATTTGGCAAGATGTAGGAAATCTGGATATTACTTGACATTACTGCTTTGTTCACGTGCATGAACAAGATTCTAGAGTAATGATTGAGAAAAATAATATGGAACTACTTAATTCACTTGGTTTGAGTCGCTTTAATGAAAGCCTCAGAAAATTTCATGAAAACATCCTTCAGAAATTACCAGTTTGAAATGTTATACAGCTGGGATGCTACTAAAACCCTTCCTATGACCAAAAGAGCTCCATAAATATAATTTACTTATTTAGCAAATATTGAAGGAAAATATTTTCATAACAGCCTGCCAACAGAGCATTTCTAAGTACATATGAGGAATTATCCTTGCTCTAGTTAACTTAATTCTTGGCTTTTACCATGACCCAAGTAAAAAGTAGGTGCAACACCCACTCAAGTATGTGTCTGAGCAAACTCTGGAGCCCCCAGCCCTGCTAAGGCTCATACCTAAGTTTCCATTGTTTCCAGCAACAGTAGATGATAAGGCTTTGGAGAATTCATCCCAGGAGCCTGAAGCACAGTCATCTCTGATCCTCTCTCTCATCAGAGAGCCATTCTTAAAACTGAAACACATAAACATGCCATATGCATTTTCCAAAACATTTGGCTCTAAATTCTTACAGTAATCTGTTCTTTTACTTGATATTGGTGTTTATTGTATCAGCTGAATAAATCTGGGAAAGCTATAAGATACAATCACTTCATTACAGGAAGAGATAGAGGGAGAAAACTAGATAAGAGAGAAAATAAATGTTGAAGAACACAATGTAGAGATGTTGGGTTACATCTCTCCACAGAGTCAGCTTAGATCCAGTCTCACAGGCTAGCTCTGAACAGCTAAGACATCTCCTCAGAGAATTTCAGTTTAGGTCCAACAAGACTTATGAGGTCTAGCTCCATCTCAGGATCTAGCAAAGGAAAGCATCACAGCTACATCTGCACAGTTCTGGTCCAGACCCAGCAAATCATGCTGGCAAAAGCTACTACGAGAATCATTCTCTCAGCTGGGTTTCTTGAGATCTCAGTATTTTTCACATGCACAATCTACTATGTTCCCTGAACAGCACTGGTTATACTCCTCTCTGAAAAAGGAATCTTCACCTGCCCTGTTATGTCCCCTCTGGACCACTGCAAGAGCACAGAAGTTATACAGCATGGTTAAACTTCTGACATTTTGCATTATTACATATCAGAAGATTGTTATTCCTGTACATTAAACATATTACCTTAGATTCACAGCGAACTGGCTCTATGGTATGTAAAAAAAAAATCCACCTTTTTATTAACATGAGAATTTATCCTCCACAACTCTGCAGTTTTGGTTACTCAAATTAAACAATAGGAATGTTATAACACTAATGCAAGTGTTTCAGCAGTAGATTGCCATATACTGAATGTTGAATGTTCTATTCATTATCACACTTTGCAAAAGAAATAAAAAACACTAATACAAGAAAGAAATATGTAATGGATCTCAGATGTACAAAAAATAAATGGTATTACCATAAAAGTGCCATATATGTTTGAGAATCAACAGGATTGCAGAGGATATGACCTTCTAAGGCAGGAGTTGGTTCTTGGATCCACAGAAACAATGTGTCACTTGTACCAAGGCTAATCTGGAGAGGGGGAAAATAATTGAAGTGTTATCACAATGTGCATGGAAAGCAATACAGAAATTAAATTAAAACCATTTGTTATTACCACTAATTGTTTTTAAATTACACATTAAGTCAATTGGATTCGTGTTGACGCTAGCTCTGACTTAGGTTGTCATGCCAGTGAAGTTCATACTAGATGGAGATTTAGGTTTTAATGTCTAGAGCATTAGTTATAGTCACGAGAGTTTAGTTAAAATCTTTCAAGCATCTTACAGATTGCTAGAAATAAAACAAATGTGGATCAAATAAAGAAAAATCAACACTAGCAGATAAATTTAACTGATAACCTACAGCTATTTTACTTTTCGTGTATTTCATTTATTTGGGGATATAGACAGAATTCAGGAGTATGTTTTGACTTACTGCAATATCTCCTTCTTGCAGTCTCATCCCTGCCAGTGATGCTGAAAGCAAGAAGTGAGAATGTGAGATAAAAAGTTACTTCTATGAGACATCATAATACAAGGCATTCAGCATCTCAAAGCACAATATAAATGGCCAACATGCTCATGATGGCCTTGGCCTATACACTGTAAGAGATGAGCAAAGCACTTGGGTGAAGGAGTGATATTTAACAACAATCAAAATGCTCATGACAAAAGACTACTGAACTGCACAGTTTATCTAATGTTTTCTGTATTCAGGTTTTAACTGCCCTGGACATTTACCTAACACACTTCAAAGGAGAAACACTCCCACTTACATCAGACTACTCACATATTTCTTGAACTGAGCTGGATTTGAATCTCTAGGAGAAAAATTGGACTTGGGAAAAGCAGAGTTTAATTATCTGCTAGAATATGAATGTAAAATATACCATGATGAAGACTATCTTGATTCAAACCTGCATATACCACTGTAATACAGTGAAGTATTTCATTTTCACAGTCTTGAGAAACAGATGAGTATGCTCTACAATGAACCAGATTCCAGCATTCAAAAAACTGACCCTAAATTAACACCTTCCCTTATACTGAGATCTATCAGACTGACAAAATAGCACCTCTGATTCTTACAGAAAGTCTGTGAGGTCCATCTCCACCTTTGTGCTTGAAAAGATACAATAGCAACTTTTAAATTCATATTTTCCAAGTTAAAATATTAGCAGTTCATAGTAAGAATAGTTTCTTAGAGGCAGGTAAACCAAAACTGAAGTTATCAAGAGGCAAATGAAGTCACCTCTAATTACTAGGCAAAAGAGAATTCATTTGTCCAAGAGAGACAAATGAGAGTTCAGCTTATCCAAGATGTCTCTCTCTCTCTCAGAAGAGCCAGTGATGGAAGGCTGTTGGAAAAAGGCACTAATGCAGATAAACACAATATTATTTCACTGTACAGGATGCATCCAAGAACCAATAAGATTTAGAATTTTAGTACATGCATAACCATATTCTCCAAGTCTTATACATTTAATCATCTCACCTGGATTGTCTCCTGTAAATGCTACTATTTTGCAGTCTGGGCTAAACCCATAGCGCTGACTGTAATATGGAGAAATGGGCCCCTAAGGAAAGAGAAAGGGAAAAAAACCTCAACAAATGGAAAGTAATCTTACCAGGTATGACAGAATGTGTTGTAACACAGAACTGAAAAACTCCAGAGCAGCTACAATAATAATTCCTGTGTATTTAAGGTATGAATTAATAGTTTAAAGATTTTTTTTTTTAACCCAATTTTTTGTTATTACAAACCTCACAGAAATGCCCTCAGATTGCATTTTGAAATAGGTTAAGTAAATAGGAGCATTTTAGCTTTGGGTCTTTCTCCAGTTATTCACATCAAGTAACATAAACACATCCATCTGTTTTGCACACATACATGAATATTAATACATAGAAATTAGAAATTCAATGCAAACATAAGAGGAAGCACAACATTAATATACATCACACCATCAAATGCTGGAATATGACCCCTATTATTCTAGGGGTCAAGAACTGTATTCTTTTAAGCCACATTTGATAGCCATGGAGAAAAGAACAGGAGGAAAAAAAACTATCCATAAAAAAATACAAGGATGTTTATAATGATTTTTTAATATCTCCCTCTGCCTTACAGAAGATCAGCACTGAATTCAGAGATCAGGTGATGGGTATCTACACTCTCTTAAATATGCACCAACTAAAGCAATGGCTCTTTTTGTGCTGAGTGGTAAGACTAAATTCATTTACTCTAAGAGATGTGCAGCTTGATTTGATTTCACCATTATGCTACACGTGAATTGAGGAGCTTTAAATGTCCCAAATTATTCACAAAGATTACCTCATTAACTCTAGGAACAGTTTAAAACAAGATCTCTGTCAAGAAATGCAAATGCTGTTTTCTCTTTCTGCAGTAATAAATAGTGTGCACAATTCTACAGTGACCAGGTGCTTGTGTGCCTGAGAGGGGGCCCAAAAGATTCTTATCACTGCAGCATCTACCAAATGTTTTCTCATCAGAGCTTAGGGCATGCAAGAACCCATGATGATCAGTGATGAAAGCTATGACAGACACCAGCTAGCAGTTTTCAAAGATGTCTGTTTCTGCTCTGGCATATACACTCACAACACACCTGGAACTATTAAATCAAGCAGCATAGCTCTGAGGATAACTGCATCCATGCTTGTGTGCACACACACACTCCCAGAAAGTGCTCTTAGCAGAAATCTCAGCACAAAGCCCTACTCATTGCTTACAACTCTTCTAGGCAGGCACATACCAGGACTGAATGGGATGGTACAGGGCATCCCAGCTTCTCCTCTAATCCAGGTGCACAAGCATCAAGGCAGGACATTGACCATACCTTTTCCCAAATGTGCAGCAAGTTCATGCCAGAACCTACAGGAGAGATCAAAACAGGAAGCATATATGGTTAAACATAAGGCACTACTGTATCAGAAAATTTCACTTTGTTATAGGCAACAGAAACTTTACAGATGAATGTTTTACATTCAAAGAGAATGGTTTCAGCTCTACTAAGCATAAAAGATACTGATAATTCAGCCTCTGGACAGCTTTCACCTGTAAAAGTAGCAGAAAATACTTGTGATGCACAACACTCTAGACAATTCAGTTATTCCCAAATTAAGAGTAAAAAAAAAAAGAACATGCATGCTTCCGTATCAACTCCTTCTCAAATCTTCTACCATAGATAGAGACATCACTACAACTATCTAAAGGTGATAATGCAATGTCATTTCAGCTAGTAATAGGAATTTTCCTAGAAAAAGGTTAGCTGTTGTTTTCTGTGGTTTTCCTGTTTCCCCTCTCCATCCTGCAAGCCAAGAGGAACATTTAAGCAGTATCCTCCAATGCAATTTTGCAAGACATAAGGTCAGCCTCCAATCTTCCCTGCAGAAAACAGGAAAAGCACTAACCTTTATAACTGAAAAGGTCTAAGTTTATATTATACAGAAACAACACTTCAGTTTATTGACTGGTAGATACAGTGGCAAAAAGGTTTTAATATGCCCAGAGAAAAGAAAGATGAGCTAATTTACCCCACCCTCAGAAACTCATTTAAAAGACATGAAACAACTGTTTTACAAGAACTATTAATCTGTTGGCCTGGATTCATCCTATCCAACTTCAGGCACTTGCATGAGAATCTCTAGTCAGTGGAAAATCAAAACCAGAGCTGAATGCTCCCTGGAACTGCTTCTCTTTCTCCTTTGATTATATGAGGAGTAATGTACAGTGAGTTCCTAACTGAAGCACCTCTGGCCATGATCTACGCTGCTAAGTTTAACATAGAAACTAAGTAATAATCTCAGAGCTAAGGGATATGGCTAGGGAATCAAAGGCAGCCCTTTGACTTCTCACTCCTAATGGATATTCCATCAGAAATGAAGGTCAATAGCCAAGGCCATGGCCTAGTAAGGACTGAGGAAAGTGTCACTATGTGGATAAATAGGATTCAGTATTTCACTGCAAGCAGAACTGACTTTTAACAGAAAATGGTCAGAAGCACAATCAGCACTTGCTAATATTTACTACATATACAAAAGCATAAGTACTTCAACACTGGTGGCCAAAGGGGAGGTGAAACCCAAGCACTCCGATTCTAAAGACCAATGATGCAGACTAACTGGTTTTATTAATCAATAAACTAAAGATCAATATTTGCACACATTTCTAAACAGTTAGGTGCATCTATATTACAGACTCTGGCTTGCCTTTTCAGTGAGCTAAAACCTTAAGCAGTGTACCTCTGCTCCACAGGAGTCAATTCAGCCTGAATCCTTCTGAAATGGCTTCAGTTCAAAGTACCCTGATTTGATAAAACAATAAAAACAAGTATGCTAAGCTATGATCTGCCTATGGCTCTTAGAAAGGCATTTCAAAAGATAAAACTTCTCCAGGTCAAGAGCTGAATTGCTGTTCTTTAAGGTGTCTTCTAAAAGAAACAATGCCTCTACTATTCAAGTTGCTTAGGTCCCCAATGTATCTTACTTTTAACATCTGCACAATATAAATGAAAATCATTCTTCATTCCACTAGAATGTAATTTGTTGGGTTTTTTTAAAATCAGTCACCCAGGGTGCTCAGCCATTCAACAAGGAGTGATATAAACCTTACAAGATTGAACCTTTAAAAAGAAAAAAAAAAAGAAAAAAAGAAATCCTGAAACTGAATAGCACATTTCCTACAATAAGCTTCAAATTTAGTGGAGTAAGTTATTGTGCAGAGCTAAACAATTTGACAAGGTCTTTTAAAGATGATATGACCTGAAGTTAAACCTACAGAAATGAAGAATGGGTCTATTATCTGAACATTATTTTGAGAGAGGCATTTTAAACTACTATATACAGGTGCAACATAAAAGATCAAGTGAATTGCAAGAAATTGTAAATGACAAGAAAACAAGTTTTTCAGCTGGATCTAAATAACTACTGCATACTTTATAATTATATTTTATTACTGGAATTAGAATTCTCTCTCATTATGTTAACAGCAAAAAGGAATGAACAGACAAAATATAGCTTACAATGCCAAAAAATCTTTTGTCTTGGAAAGAGAACTACAACATCCTGCTTAGTTCTCTTCTCTTTTTCATAAAAAGATTTAATAATCCGACATGCTCTGAACAGTGGATAACATTTATGCAAGTGCTGTAAATATCCAGAGGCATAACAGAATAGGCTCTCCTACAGCTCTTTGAAAAATGAAATACATTTTCTGAGAAAATTTTCCAACTAAGTGAATTTTCATTTTCTTTAGTTTAAAATGTTTTCATTTTCAATCAAACACAGAATTTTTCATGTTCTGTATTTGAAGAAGCAGAGCTTTCCCTCACTTACTTCCATGTAGAAAAAGCATTCAAAACAAAAAACATACCAAGGTATTTGCTGTAATACTTACAACTTTAAACATCTGATTCAAAATTAACACTTCACTCTCATTGAAAACAAAAAAAAAAACAACCCCAAGATATTTCTTTATCAGAAAAAGGACCTTGAAGATCTGAAGATCTTACCATCTCTCTCTGAAATACAGCATGTGGAGCTCCTTCTGTGCAGCTGAAGGGCTCAGTATTTGGGCTTACTGAGGAGCCAAGTGCAAATCTCCAAACAGTTACTGTTGCCAATAATACACAAAAAAATAAAATTCAGCTGTGAAAATAGATGGTAGCAGGACAGGACCAGAAGACAGATGCAATAATCTCACAGCTGCTACAAAATAAGCATGGCTTGTCTTGCAGTTCTTAAGATCTCAAGTATAACTGGGAGATCTGGTATTGACTAAGTTGTCCATTAGCTAAAATTGAAGTGTCTTGCCTTTTCCTGTGAGGTTTGATGGAACAACAAAGGAGAAAAAATGAGTTTGTCTTAACACATGGGTGTCAACTATGGATCTAGCATGCAAAAATTCCCTAGAGAGCCTTCTTATCTAACCTTTCACTCTGAAATATATCTTCTCAGTTTCAGAGCAGGAATCAAAAATGCTCTTTAGAAATAACTGCACAGCTCCCAGGAAAGTGGTTTCTTTTGTAATTGCCATTTAAAATTGCCATTTAAAAGCTGGATAACTGAGATAACAGACAAAAAAGTAACAAGGCTAGTGTCTCTCATTTCTGTTGTGTGTTATGATGAATAGAGAGATATGGAAGGCTACATGCTTTTTTTAACAGAGTTTAGCATTTTTTTTGCTTGGTTTATGCTTTATTTTTCTGGTTCATTCTAAAAAGATATTTCTGTTGTAGAACCATAACCCAGTTTGGTAGGGGCAAAACTAATCACAATATACATCTTGTTCACAACCTGTGCAACTCAGAGCTACACCAGCAAAACCAATGAACAAATATCAGAACTATGAAGTTTAGCTTAAAAATCCACAACTTTTTCATACTTTTAAATAGGTTTTTCAGCATTCTTTTATACACCATAAATCAATGGGGGGAAAAAAGGTACAATTTTATTTAAGAATATTTTCTGTGGATCTATGTTATAGAAATGGGAATCTTAGTATGATGGCTGACAGCACTATCAAGAGTAGCAACAAATTGAAAGGAGTTCCATAGCTTAACATCTGAAATATTTGTCATTAAAGACTGAAAATAAACAGCAGAGGCCTTGTCCCACTTGTATGTAAGGTAGGCATGGAAAGCAAAATGTTCTTGTTGCATTGCTACTACAAGAGAAGCCTACACACTTACCATCACTGTAATCAATGGGGGCATAAGCTCCTAGGAAAAGGGAAGCTGCAAAACTACTAACCAAAGAGATTCTCTGAAAGAAAAAGTGTGAGATAGTGAGTCCCATCAATATTCACTTCAAAAAATGTAAGTAATTAAGTAGTTGCAAACAGCAAATGTTAATAGATGCTTAATGTTAGGCACAGAAAACACACAAAAGTACACCTAGGAAATATACCTATTCAGTTCTGTCTTACTGCCTAAGTAACACAGCAGATATCAGCTTAAAAGTAACCCCATGATAAAGCTGTTAATAGCTTTGCATTCTAAAACATGCAAAATCTGCCTAGTATATTAGCATACTCTACATTAGCATTAATTATTTCACAACTTCAGTGTATAACAGATTCTCATTTCAAGGAAAAACACTTGCTAAAAAAATAAAAAAAAACACCTGTATGTTGACAACAGGGGAAATGATCAAAACCAATGCACTGGTCTACCCAGAGCTGTAAGCCTTTAGCAAGGCTCTGCTAGCACCTTCACAGGAATCCTTACCTTCCTCCCAGCTGAGAACTCAGGCCTCCCAGGAGTTACTCCCAGGAGCTGGTAATAATCAGCTTTGAACTGAACCACTAGCTACAGCTCTGCCTCAGGGTATGTTCCAACAATGCATTAAATCCAGCTGTAAGGCTTCTAATACTGCTCCAAAAATGCCCCAGCACCTGACAATGCACTGATCCAACATGAACTTGCTTCCACTTCAAATCTGCTATACAAACTACCAAGTTAGCTGGCTGCCCTCAAGCTTTCTGCATGATCAAGAATTACCTGTTTCTAAGAAGCTGGCATTAGAACTGACAAATTCCTTATTGGGTGCTCTCCCTAACTCAGAAGAAATATGATTGTCACTCAGTAGCTAATCAGAATCAAATCTCTACTGGTCAAGTGAACCAACAGTGACAGGTTTGTTATTAATGATCCCTAAACCACTGCTTCACACAGCAGTCAAAGCCAGACTGTAGCCAGAGCTCTAAAAGGTGGTTAGAATGGCCAGGAAACTTAGCAATGCTCTTGCTCTTCATGCGTCTCTCCCCAAGAATATATCATATTGTGCCTAGATAACGAAGGCCTAGCTTCTGTGCTGCCCCAGTGGGCAACAGCTGCCTCAAATGGAAGGAAATGGATGAAGTTAAACTGTAAGTCAGCCAGTTTAGCAAGCTGACCTGCAGAAGGAAAAACATCCACCTTCCACATGTCTTGAGACTACTGAGCTGTTACGTGCTTCTTGAGGTGCCTCAAGAGCAGCCCTGGCACAGAGATATTTTGTGCTTGGACACATCTTGCATATCCTTTATTGCTACAAGGTGCCATCAGCCCTCACAATCTGGAATTGGTTGACTAGTTCTCAGTTCCCCAGACCCACTTCCCCCCATCAGCATACATTTCTCTAAACTTAGTCTTAAGCTTGGGATCATTAGCATTCTGTTCCATCCCATACCTTACTAGCATAAAGGTTACACTATGAAAATGCACTAAGAAAGAAAAAAATTATTAAAAACCAAGCATTCTCCAACAAAATACAGAGTCAACTTTGCAACTCACTTCCCCATGAAATTAAGAGTTTCATGCAGGGGTGAGATTTTAAAAACCACAGAAAATTTATGATCAATGCTCTCAAGAACTGCAGTAATACAAGAACAGGAGCAGCCTGACTTCATGGGTCTGGATGTTTCACATATTGCTAACCACAGGACAGGAGTCCTGCTCTCATTTACATCATACTGGCACAGAGTTTTCCTCTTGCTTCAAACCATGGCATTTCAGATGCTGACTCAACAAAACAATAATGGAACTGCAATCCAATTTCTGAATATTCAAATCAGAAGGAAACCAACTACACAATGGAGTTCATCTGTAATAATAGAATCAAAGTAGCTCCTCAAGGAAAAAAACATGAAGAAAGTCTAGAACCAATTGCAGGTTTTTTCCTACAGACATCCACAGGCATGTCAGCTTTGTATAGCAGAGCAAACACATTTCTGCATGCAAATGGCTAGCTCTGAGCATGAAAATTTCAACTGTGTACTTAATTACTCATTTGTGCTCAAACTTCTGTAAATACAATTTATTACCACCCAAATTAAAGTCTGGGTTTTAAAACTTTTTCCACAATGGAGTATGCTGTGCTAAATATAACATTCAAGAAAGTACTGATGCCTAATTTTTATCTGCCTAACAATAATTTAACGTAACAAAAAATACTCAATTTTAATCTTAAAATCAAACACAAGAATCAAAATACTCTTTAGTAAAAAAGTTTGTAAGAACATCCCCACAAAGTAAATTTTCAACTGTGTTTTCCAATAAGTGTATTGAAGTTGAGCCAACCTCAGTTTGCATGTAGACCTCAGGATTCTGGCTGTAAATCTTTGCTATCTGGTTTCCTGTAAAACGCTGAGAAAGAAATGCAAATGCTTAGAAACACAAACCTTAAATGGAGTCAATAATCATTAACTCTGTGTAATGAGTTCAGTACATTGCACTTTGGATATTTAATTTGCCTGATACATGATGAAAGTCAGTGCACAGCAGGCAATCTGCAGGAAACAGGCTATAACACATAGTCTCATTATGAGAATTTTGCTCACCTTTTGAAAAAATGCATGTGAAAAAGCATTACTGTCCATAATTTACATTTCAGAAATGACAGTTCAATGGAATGAATCATACTTATTCTGTGCACAGGAACCAGCACAATTCAAATGCTGCCTTCAAATCATTGAAAAGGTTTAAGCCATCCAACCTCTGTACCTCTCTATGAGGGAGGTGAATTGGGAGCAAAGCAGGAAGTTCCATACTCAAAGAAGCAACTCCAGCACAAGCTAATACTAGTTGTAAGAATAATCATTTTTCATTGAAGCATTATTTCAAATAATAAAAAGCTTGTACCACTGCAACCTTAATCTTTAGCAAGTTAAAAAATAAAATGCCAGTGGTATTCAGTCTGGTATCAACACTGGCCATAAACCCTGCATGAGGATTCAAAACTAGAATTAGCAGTTTGAGAGGTTAGAACCTGATTCTGTTGAACCAACAATAAGAGTAGCCAGGTGCTGAGAGGCCTGGAGGGCAGCCCTGCTCCCACTCTGTAACTCACAGGTACAGTTACAAGAGAGGGAAGTGTCAGATAGAGGAGACAAAGTGACAAAGTACTCTCTGATAGTGTCCCAAACTTCTGAAACACTTCTTTTAAGTCAACAGCTGCTTGTTAGCCTTCAGGGAACATTAAAAAGCCAAACTTAATTTCAGAAGTAACCTAGAGCAGTTATCCACAAACAGGGTAGTCCTAACTCCAAGAAAACCTGTTACACAAACTGGATTGCCATCCCAATGGAAATGTGGCTGCACAAGAACTCCCAGGGGAGAACCGGGCCCTGACACTGTAAACATGGCCACCAGAAGCTGTATTTTGGAACCACTAGCCAAAGCAGCTCATTCCAGCTGCTTCCTGTGCAAAATTTCCACGGTTTGCCTAATTTCAAATGAAAATTTCCACATCTTTCTTTACGAGACTACTGCAAAAGCATAGCATCACTGAGCTTCTTCAAAAACTCTCTCTTTGACAGTTAATGGCTGATCTGCTGCAGTACCACTGCAATGGCAGCATTGGTCCTATCACAGATCTGTTGAGGACTTTCTTCCCACCTGTTCCTTACCTCATAGGCTCGAGAACCAGTGATATTTGCCAGGTGCTGTGCTCCCCCCACGGCTTTCTCCAGAGCGCTGCACTGAGCAGCTGTGCTAGAATCCATCCAGATGGGGCTGTTACTGACAGAAAAACAAGCCTGCAATAAACAATAGGGTTTATTGGTAAGACTGACCTAGAAGTCCCTGCTAGTGTAAGAACAATACAGCAGACCTACACAGCAGCTCACAGTTCAGTTCTGTGACAATAATTACAGGAAAGCCAGTATCAGGCAGTGTGTTGGTCAGTGGTGAAATATTGAACCCAAATTTCACACCAGAGGGAAGCAACAGGGTTTTTTTTCTGCTGTTACTTTTCTTTTTAAATAGTTTGTCAAAACTTCCCAGCCACCACATACACAAACATGCAAAATGCTGAGATTCAGCCACATACTTGTTAGTACACACAGCAGTACACTTTCATCTTTGCAGAGAAAAGAGTAAACTGCTTGTCTTTTTTTTTTTAATTTTCTAATGAAGTCACAAGCACTGCAAGGAAACTCAGGTAAAAAAGTATTTTTCACCACTATATTTTCTTAATACAAATATATATTTTTAAATATAAAATATTTACAGCTTGTTTACAAAATTAGTACATTTCCTAAAAGAACCAACAGGCTGTTACTCTGACACAGAAAGATTCTGGGATGCCCACTGGCACCTGTAAGCTTTTAAAGAAGTGTAAACTGTCATGCAAGAGAAAAGGAAATGTCAAAAGCCCTAGAGCTGAGGAAAAACAACCAGTGTATTTCACTTCATGCTGCAGGGGCATGCAACTCAGCTAAACAAGAGGAAATGTTCCAAGGAGAAAAATAACGCATAAAGATCAGAAAAAGGGCAGTGTAGCTCTTTCTTCAGAGCTCTTCTATGCACATTACCTTTAGTGACTGATGTAATGGCAGTTCAGATGACGCTTTCTTTAAAATTTGGATGCTTCCTTTTTTCCAGTACACACTTCCATGTTGCTGCAGAAAGTACAGAAACAGAAGTTGGAGATGCCCTCCCAAGCCACACTGTTCTACCTGAAAGACTCTGAATACAGCACCAAGTTGATACCCCCAACTTGTTGGAGGATAGGTAGACTAGGGAATAGTGGCAATCTGGAAACACACTTCCTTTTTTTCACTTGAGCAAGCTAGGCTTACTTGGCAGTCCCTAACTTCTGTTCCACTGAAGAATTCATAACAGAGCCTTGATATTGGCTATGGTTTTCAGACTCTTTGCTCAGACTTTCAACTAAAATCAATGAAACATGGAGATCAAAGAAAGAGTTTTGATTAATTAGTCCCAGATATATCAGGATGAATAACCTAAACCTCATGTATGATAATTAGCTATTTCTTTGGTGCTGTCCTCACTGTAAGTATCATCTGTGAAAGTTACAAAAGATTTCCCTGCTTCACCAGAGTACCAGGAGACTGGCTAACTGACCACACCTCAGGATGGGGTTATAAGCCTCAGAAGAAAGGCATGACATACTACAGGCAAAATCATGGCACCAGCTTTGGCATTTCTGCACTATAACTATATCTATATAACTATAACTATATCAGTTATGCACTATACTCATCCAAACTACACTGTAAACCTCATCCTCCACTCCCACTACCTTCTAGTGGTTGCTTTGTGATTCTAGGGATTGCTTCAGGTTTTAAGCTCTGCTGAGGAACATGTCTTTTAAAGGATGCTTATACAGAAACTTTGGTCTTAGTTGAAGTGTAACGGCCATCTGTAATACAATTATTTAAATGAAATTTATCACCATACCTTATACTCTGTTGAAGTAATACAGTAAGACTGATTCTTCTTTCTTTATAAACTAACCTGGCCAGCACCAGACAAAGCTCTGACTTGGGAGAAGTTAAAGCCTGAAGACTTCATCTTTTCCAAAATCATATCAAGAGCCTACAGAACAAAGAACAAACAGAATCAAGAATGACTGTAACGAGCTACCAAATTATGCATATTCACAATCTCTGGAATTAAACAGTAAATTCTTGTCATCAGTGATAAAAGTTCGCTGGCAGATAATGAAAAATTTGCTAATGGCCATAGAATTCTCAAGAAGTTGCATAAATCAAGTTACTAAGTAAGAGTTCATAAAAGAAAAGTTGAACCACGCAGAGACTGAAGAAAGAAACAGAAAAACCAAAATGTTAGCAAATTCCACTATGTTTGTTAAGAATGTTAACATCTGCATACCAAAGATATAGAGAAAGACTGAAGAGAAACAGAACACAAGCAAAAAGACTATGTTGATTTGAATTATGAGTTTCACCATTGCTTGGAACACATTTCCATTTCAGTAACAGCAAGAAAGTAATTGAACTACATAAAGCTTGTTCATACCTTGACCCACATTAGCACAGGGGAAGTGACTGTCAGTCTGTCACCATGCAGATAGACTCCACCCTGAGTCCTATAGAAAAATGGTATTTTCTCTTGGTAAATTTAGCAATTTTTCCCCACCAAGCAAAGTTATTCAAGTTTATTAATAACCAAAGAGAGTTTGTAATGCTTTTATGTTAACAGTAAGAATACAATCAGTGTTTGAAACCTGAAAAAGTAAAATTCATCTCCCAAGACACAATATATATGATATGTTTGAGCCAATTGCAAAGTAAATAATTTGCAAGGAAAGGCTCTGATCGTGCAATAAAATCTGTGATCAACTCCAGTACTGGTACTGCTCATTGGAAGCATATAATTTATATTTATTTCTAAATTTCTTATCACTATTAGTGCTTGAACCTAGATGATGAAATTCCATTTTTGCTATTAACCCATCGAGTAAATAAATTTAAACAACAGGAAACCAATGAGTTATGCAATATACTGATCCAAACAACTACACTGTAAACACCTCATCACTGAAACTTGTGACCATGGAGGATGACATTTGTAAATTCTAGTCTGTTAACTGAAGTTAACATATACTGTTACTCTACATCTTATTGTGAGATTTGGAACCACTGAATTTGGCTCCAAAAGCCCTTCAGAAGTTCCCCTCATGCAATTTACTTGTTGTTATAACATTCCACTCTGACACAAAGGGAGTGCTTACTTCTGTGTCCCAAAAAGAAAATCATGCCCACAAGTCTAAAGTCAAAAAAAAAACAACCAAACAAACAAAACACCAAAAGATTGGTTTATTTATGCAAAATACCTTGGGGTAGATTTTTAACATTCATTTCCTGTTGGAAGTTCTGGCCATGTTCACATACTAAGGTAAAAGGAAGGCAAGAGCATATACTACCCTTGCTAAGTATGAAATATGAACATAGCATGAACTTCCTCCATGCCTGCACATGCCAGTGAGGCCAAATAGGGCAATAATCCCTCTGCCCAGATCTCCAAAGTTCTAAATTATATCATCTAAGTTAAACATAAAAAACCTTACTTAAATTCTGGAAGGTCTTTATCAAAGTGAACATTATCCTCATAAATGACTCGCAGCTGTTCATCAATAGCAATGACTTTCAACTAGAAGATATAAAACAGGATGTTAACAAAAACTAACAATAAATTGCACTGATAACTCATTTGTAGTAATTCAATTCTCACATAAAATAGGAAAGATCACCCTACTCCATCCCACTCATGAAAGTATGTGCACAATTCTACATTAAACAAGTTATTATTTGAATTTCCAGCCTGCCATCTATTCAGTAACATGTATTTTTCTTTGTTTGCATTTCACACACCACACTCACCCCTTGATTTTCTCTCTCCTTAATTGCACATGATCAAGATACAGACATATGCTAAAGAACAGCAAACAAACTACTGGGTTCAGGGCCTGCATCATAGATTTTCCCAATTTCTCCAGAGAACACAGTATCTTAGATTAAAGATGCCATACACTTTTTTCCCCTCCTCTCTTTTTTTTTTTTTGCTCCATTTTACCAAGGAATCTAACAGACTATTAGGGATACCTTGAGGACCCTCCCTGCTCCCCACATGCTGAGTAAACCAAACTATCAGTCTAGAAAAGCTCAGAGGACATTACCAAGTGTATTCTGAGCTTCTGCAACATATGGAAAGCAGTATCCCAAATGGGTAACTCCATAAAGGTGAGCTTTCTGTTTCACCAAGGGAGAGAGTGCAAACTGCAGCTAAGGAAAAATACAAAAAAAACCGCCAACCCTACAAAGATCAAGTAATCCCAAAGAATTGTTTTCAAACAACAAAGCCATCCCCATTTTAGCCACACCACAGTAGGGCCATTATTTATGCACTAGCACAACTCATTACCAATCTGATAACCTGCACTAGCTTACGAAATAGTTCTGATCCACTGCAGCTTAATTGGCTTTCTGCCTGCAGCAAGTCCCCTTAAAAACACTTGATCAACCCAACCTGGATGTGTCTTTTCAAGCTCCTAAACTTCAGCACAGCACAATGAAGTGACTTAAGCTCATTTGCCTATTTTAAACACATTCAAGCCTACGCACAACTTCGGCAGAGTTTTGAGTCCCAGTGTAGTAATACCAATTGTGCTGACAAATCAAAATTTCAAGTAGCATCCTGAGCATCAAGGTTCACAATCCTACTGCTCCTCCTTCACACGAGGACACTGGAGACCCTGGATTTGGGTGCAAATCCCAGCTCCCAGCCTGCTTGATGGTGCAGGCAGAGGAGTCTCAATGCAGTCTGCGTGTCGAGAAGGGTCACACTACTACTTTTCCAGGATAAACTTGTATCCCTAGCAGGATAGGGAAGCAGGACATGGTAAGAATGCATCTCGCAGCTTCAGACAAGAGATGTGAGAAACAGAAAGGGAAAAAGGATTCGCTTATGCACGTGATGGGAAGGAGTCATGCGAACAGGCAGGCATACACAGTGCCAGGGGCCAAAGAAGCTTTAGGACACATGAAACGCTGTGAATTCCTCAGCCTCAGATGCGGCAATTTGCTGACATGAGTGACTCCTGGGCACCAAGCGCAGCACAGCAGCCTGCAGCGCCCAGCCTGGCGCTGCTGGAGCGGAAGAAACCTTGCAAAACAGAGCCGTCGCTGGGAGGAGGCAAAGAGGCGAGGAAAGGCGCTGGGGAGGAGGGAGGCCTGCAGGACAGCACCGAGGCAGCTCCCGGGTACCATGGAGGGGAGGGGGAAGAGGAAGGCCAGTGCCTTGCAGCCCCGCAGCTCCCGAGGCCCTGCTGGGTGCAGTCATCCCCGCACCCCCCGCACCCCAGACCCTCCGCGGCGGCAGCTGCGCAGGACGAGCCTCTCGCAGGGCGGGAGAGGCACTGAGCAGGCACCAGAGCTGCTCCCCCAGGCCCCTGCTCCCCTCTGCCCTGCGCGCAGCCGCCGCCGGCCGAGGGAGGGGAAAGGAGGCGGCCCCGGTACCTGCTGCGTGCTGAAATCCCAGCCCAAGTAGCAGGAAGAGGCCATAGCGCGGCGGGTCCAGCCCGGCCCTCACGTTTGCGCTGGGGTAGAGGAGGGGGTGGCTTTGGAGGCCCGTCCTCCCCGGGCAGGAGCCGCCAGCCCGGCCCCGCCGAGCGGGAGTACCGCGGTTAATGAGTGCTCACGGAGCCGGGAGAGCAGTAACCTCTCATCTCTCCAGCCCTCACTCGCAGAGGCCTGTGCGAGAGCTGCCGAGCAAGGGAGAAGCTCGGAAGGTGGTGTGGTGGTGGCTTGCCCAGTGCCCCAGGGCTGTACTCGGCAATAATCGTGTACCAGTACGCGCGGAAAACCCAGCCTACAGGTGCCCAACTCAGTGAGAAAAGAACTGTGGTGGGTCGACCTTGGCCGAGTGCCAAACCCAATACTACACCAAAGCAGCTGTACAGTGACAGAAGCAAAACAAGAAAGGAGCAACCTCAGCTCACAGTCCAAAGGAATTCACCGAATGCTAATGCTCCATTAATATGTACCAGTGCTGTTGGTGGTATCGCACCTCTGGCTTGCACAAACACACTTCCACGGTATTCCATTCAAAAACGCAGATTTGTTACTTTGCCTGAAGTTTTGGTTTGTGGTTCACCTTTTTATTTTTTTAGTGGGGAGGTTTGGAGAGGTTTTAGGGTTTTGCATTACCTGCAAGAGCATGTGACAAGCAAAGCAGAATTGCTTAATCAGAAGGTGGTTCATCTAAAATATGCTTTCATTCTGCAATCAAGGCAGTATCTCAGCAGAGGCCTAATGAAGTCAAATAGGTTTTGCATGCCCAGGATCTTAAACTGTTCTAACAGCACAAATACTTAATTTGTAATGCCCTTTAAACTATAAAATATTACTAGATTTTTGTCATGCACTGATCATTTTAAATACATTTTAAATAGCCCCAGTGATTTCTCAGCCCTAAATCCCAGGTTTATAGTTTTAAGATTTATAGTTATTATTGCAAAGAAAAAGCTTTAAAACATTCATCCTGAAGACTGTCAACCCACAATGCAAACAAACATCCTAATATACTGACTTTTAAATTGATCTTACTCTGTCATATCAGCTTTGAATATTCTGTATTGACAGTACTTGTAGTAGAAATGTGATGACAAAATCTTCAAATAATAGAGCCTGAATGCCTGAAAATATTGTCCAGAAAATATGTACAACATGAGAATCCCTTCAAATGCATAGTGTTGTTTGCCTGCATTTTTAAGTCTTATCCTGAAAATTTATCTGAATAGTCTGCAACCAGGAAACATCCAAATGAAGTAAGTGAAAGTACCAGTCCATTTACAAACAAAGGTATGTAGAACTATCACCAAGTTTGTAGGTTCTTCCATCAGGCAGTGATGGAATTTCCCTACCCTAAGGAGCTCATGCTGGATGGACCTGTCCTGAACAAAGGTCTCACTTAACCAAGAGGCTGTGAAGGAAACAAATGTTTTGAAAATGCTACCAAGAATAGTTAAGTTAGTGTAACTCTTACAAGAAAACAAAAGGAGCAAATAACACCTAGAGGCTACTTCTCCATTAATGCAGAATGTGGCTGCTGAGCCAGGGAGGAGAGGATTCTTCTGTCCTTTCACTTGCTGCATATTCTCTATAAGCAAGTAACAGATATGGAAGCTGAGGCTTGAAATGCTACCATTTTCAAAATATAACTACTCACAAAAATGAAGAGAAACTGAGGTCAGTTCTGAAGAAAGCCATAAGAATGATAAATGACTTCAGAAAAAAGAGACATTAGTGATTTTTTTTTTTTAAAGAAGGTATTGGTTAGTAGAAAGGAAACAATAGTGAAAGCAATCTTATGACAATGTAAGAAAGATTCAATTATATTCTTCAGCAATCAGATCTGAAGAATAGTCCTGAATAGCAAGAAATACTTTGCTTTAAATAGCATAAAAAAGACCAGGCTGGAATAACCTCCCTTGTGTTATCAGATCTCCTTAAATTAGGAACAAGGGTAAAACACAATAGGATAGCAGAATCCACTCAAGGACAGAATGGGAATGTTAACGTTGCTGCTTTCACTCTTAGCGTTTCTCTAGAGAAAATTGGAAAGTTTGGAGAACCATTGCCTTACCTAGTCACCCTGTTGCCCATCCTTCCATCAAGGCAGTGTTCTCACATTTTTAGTTGTTTGCGTATGGACAATGTGCACTGCTGCTGTTCTTTCTGCATTAAAGTTCATGCTTGCTGATACTGCTATAGCCTTTAAAATTGTTTCTTGAAAGCAAACAAGGTTTAGCTGTGCAGTTATCTGTGAAGTTGCATTCATGTACTAGTGATTTTTTAGCACTGACAAATCCAGGATTTCCAGAGGGGATGGACAAAATGCCGTTTATAATTGAAATGTCACCACTGCAGATTAACAGCTTGAGGCAGAGCACAGATTAATCACTCAAGACACACAGAGCAGGGTAAAGGGAAAAGAGTTTATTCCCCTTTTCCTATTAACTAGTTTCTGACCTAATGGAGAAGCAATACTTCCATGCTCTGCTAGGCCCTTGGCTGTTTTGGTAAGTTATAACTAGTATGCCAATTAATGTTTTTTCCTTCCCCCACTGTTAAATTTCAACTGCACATTCCTTTCAATTCATTGCAAAACAAATTATTTTAACTGTATTCCATATTCCTACATACCTGAGATTTTTCAATTTTTATTCTCAACTGAAGTATCAAAATGTCTCTTTGATCTCCCTTGCACCCTGAGAAGAATTTAGATTTAACTGCATTCTTCAGCTTTACATGGGTGAACTCCTTCAAAAACAGTGACAGCCTAACTACTATGCTTCACTGTCACCACATCATCTTAGATGTGCCAACAAGCTACAGAACAGATAGACTGGACCTTTGATATAAATTAGCCAATAAAAAAAAAGCCAATCTATTTGCCAAATGCGCTGACAGTCACGTGCAATGCTGCTAATTAGGTGGGAGATGTTTACAATGTTAAGCTCCAAGTAACACAACAATAACACATTAACACATCACCTGAAAAAACAACCACCCTAGCTCAAGCACTCGACCTACCTACTGGAAAGATATCTGAACAAGGCTAATGTTCTAAAGGTCATTCCCTTTCTACTTAGCATTGCAGGTACTCTGTTATCACAAAATCTCCAGCAATGATTAACAAAGTACTGATAATGTAAAATACCACAGTACCACATTTAAAAATGAAGTTGCTGTTGTTTTTATTGTGGTGGCATTATAACACCAAAAATGTTTTCCTTTATCTAAATATGCACTTACCCGTTGAAGTTACCTTTACACATGATTTTGTGGTAATCACTGTTTGTCCATATCTCCAAATGCTGTGGAGAGTTTCATTATTCACTCTGGCTTGAGGTGGCTGTTATCCACTGTAATTTTCCAGACTGTACTGTGAACAGATAAAAGTATGTATAAAGATCAGTGCAAGCCCATGCTATGGAGACTGAAGACATAGCTTATCAGGTACAGTAATTATTCCCACAGACTTATTGGTTGATTTAGTTCTTGACATGTGAATATTCTAAATCCCAGATGTGGTTCTACATTAACAATTAAGGCCCTTTACAGAGAGCTCATAAAGAATTGGTACAGGACTCCATACAAAAGCACATAGGTGCAGATGAACAATGGATACAAGAAAAGAGTTTACATGATGGCTCAACTACACAAGCTCAAATATACTGTCAGTTTCATAGGTATCAGTCAATTTGCAGGTTTTATTTAATCATGTACATAAAGTCATCCAATTTCACTTCTATTGAATTCAGCAGAACACGTGTTGACTTCAGTGGGTTCTGAATCAGGCACCGTGGAATTGTATCTGGTTTTACATACTCTGGTTTTACAGATGTAATTTCATTGACTCAATTAGGCTACTATGATTATGAAGTGCAGCACAAATTCCTCAGGAGATCTCTGCATGCAAGTGAAGTGAAGGATGTTTCTGAATAACAAATTATTTTTAGGGTACTTTCCTCTCCTGCACAGATTTCAAGTCCAAATTAATTTTCACAATAGTAACAGTACTTAACTATCCTCTTTGGAGGACTATCTTAACTAAAGTCATTTGCAAAGCTTATTAAAGTTAACTTATCCACCCAGCAGATTTCCTTGAAGATGAATACTGAAGTAGTTTGTGTCCTAATGCTCAAAACAAAATATCTCAGAAGCAAGATGTTGTCATCCAGATAAAACTTTTCATTAACAACAGATTAACCAGTTCTTTCATGCTGTACTTGATTCTTATCTAACTCCACTTACAGATAAGTACATTTTATTGATTAAAAACAATCAAAGATAAACTCATTCCTACTCAAACAATGCCTGAAGTGGAAACTGATGAGGACCAAGTCTTGCACTTTCCAGCACCATCCTGCAAGGACCAAAAATCATTGTGCAATCAAGAATTAATCAAAAGTATGTCGTTTATAGGTGTAAAAATCAAAGCAGAAAGTTTATATAGCTTATCCAATTCATTTTGGATCCTTCTTGAAATTCTCCCAGAGTTGATAGATGCAGATTATGTCTGTTGAAATAATGAATAAACACAAGTTGCTGTCACCTACCAGAGTTGTAGCCATAATAATGCCACAGATAGGAAACAGTTGGAGACACAGTTGGTATAGAAGAGATACTTAGATAGCTGTACCAGAAATGTGAACTCCACTTATCAATAACTGGAATTTAATAGGATCTGTAGGATCAAGGAAACTTCAATAAATTTCCAAAATCCTCTAAAGAGGACTACTGAAGACCTTTCAGTTCCTTCTCACCCTTTTCTCACAGACAGCCTTATGAGCTCAAAATGGAATAAAGCTAACCATCTTGTTCACCACACTCATTTAACAAACCCAAGAACTAAGAAGGAAACAAAGCAAACTGTAAGGGAAGATGTCAAGGAACATTCATTTAAAACCTCCAACTGGTAAAAAACCTTCCGTTTCTTCTTAGACTTACATCTGCACATTGTCACTTCTAAAAGGGAATCTCAGAAGTTCTCACTGGGCAAGGACAGCAGAACTACAAAATGAACAACTCCTGATCCTAAATTTTGGATGCTGATTGTTTGCACAGGGGGAATGATTCCAGTCCAACCAGGTAACCTTCTCAGACTAGCAAACAAAATAACAGTCATGATTTTTTATATACAGATATATTGATATAGACCTAATATACACACACATTACCCTATTATATTTACAGAAAGACATCAAGGGATAAAATGGGAAATAGAATCCTATCAAGGAAATGTGAAGGTGGACTACAGAAAACCCAAGCTCACCAAACCTTCAGAGGGACTTGAAGGACAGCTGGGACACCATCCCTTTGACACACTTGAACCCTTTACGTATGAAAGCACATGACAGGTTAGATTAGAGGAAACATCTCAAGATCATACTAAAAACTTGCATCATAGGCTTCTTCATCCCATTAGCACCAACATGCAGGGAGCACCCAAAAATAATCTTGCATCATCAGAAAGTGTTCCAACTACTTCCACCAGTCCCTAATTGTGGCATGCTTTAAGGTTGTGCTTTCAAATAATAGAAATCCTCTTATCAAAAAATCTCATTTAAAAGTAAACAATTGCTATTGATTCTACTAATGCTGCCTGGAACCCAAATAAGAGTAACCACTCTGTTTCTACCTTTCTTTTTGTTACTACATTTTCTAACAATAAAATAGTCACTTTCTAACACTTCAAGATTGTATTTAAATAATAAAAAAAATCACAAAAACTAGATGATGGGGTTTAGCACAGTAAGTTTGATTTTCCTTCTCAGTGCCAGTTAAAATCTACAGATATTGTATTCTGTCTTTGTAACCTGCACGAACAGTGTTGGACATGCCTGTAATTCTGCACCTGAACAACTGAACAACATGAATAATCATATATACCTCTGGTCTCAGGTGTGCAGCTAAATCCAGTGTTACAGGAAGTGCATTCAGTCAGTTAACCATTATAAGCATTTTTAATTATCTTTAAATCAACAACTATTCCTACAAGGCCCTCCAAACAATTTTTTAATAAAAAACTAATTTACTACTCAGAAATTAATTAGTATGAGATAAAATTAGTTGCATCTTTTTAAATGAGTTTTTGCAGCCAAGGTCAAGGGCAGTAAACATCTACTTCACATTCTAAAAGTCATTGCTTTTGGTTTATGAAGTATTCTCACATTTTTTTTGCCTCAAGGAAATGAAGAATTGCTTCCACTGTGTGATGGAAGAATAGACTTAAGGGAAATATGGCACTTCAGACTTCAGTGGATAATCAAACAAAAACAACTCATAGATGATGCTTGGACAGGAGTCTGTTCAATTAAAGAAAGACAAGTTTTTACACAAACTAATCATGGTAATAAATTTTCAGAACCTATACTAATGTCAAGAAATACGTGTGCCAGTGCTAGGAAATGGCTTGACTGCTTACAGTCCTCAGCAATCTACAAGCCAATACGTGGCCTCTAACATTTAAGACTCAGACACACAGTCATACCACTCCAACAGTGCCACCTGCTGAGGATTTAAAAACCATACAGTGCTCTGTAGATCCAAGTAACTCAATTCAAAGGCAGTTTAAACAGAAGTCACAATTTTATGTGTATGTATGACAATACAAAAATTTAATTTATTTATTTTTATTAGCAATACTTAAACAGCCTAGGTGTACCATTATGGTAGAGTATCAGAACCCATGGGTAAACCATTTTCAAGTGTATCTCAGTGTCATAAGTCTCAATTACATCAGCTCATTACACATCAAAAGCACAAATAACCCCATGTTCTTTGTGATATCATGTAGATTAGACCTGCAACTCACTTTATGAATCACATCCTGGCTGCAAATTATTCACAAATTGCACATGTATATCCATGTGCAGACACATACCCCTGGATAGCAAAGCAGACACTCAAACACATATACACACAAATGTATATATACACACACCTCTTGGGACTGAATCAAGATGCTTTGTTCACAGGCTTTCCCTGAGAAGGGAACAAACTGCAATGTATTTGCTGAGCCAGTCTCATAACAAAAGTTAATCTGTTCTTGATTCCTCTGCTCTGCTCTACCATCTGGACTCATTCACTCCATTTCACTGGTTTCTGGTTTTGCTGCTTATCCATGCAACTGTTTGGGAAGAGGCTGCCTTGTACAACTCATTTGTGTAATTAAGTGTGATGGCTTTTCCACGATCCTGAGGGAATCGTCATGGCTAGGCTTTGCAAACGAAGCTCNCCAAGTGATTTTCAGACGGTGCCTACCTGAGGGAATGGTACACTGCAAATAACTAATAACAGTTTCTGATCAGATTCAAACTCTGTACTTTAATGCTTTTCTAATGAGAAGTGTACTTCTTTTAAGACAGAGCCTCCATTTCATGTTTAAGGATGCTGTCCTGGTAATTCTGCAGAACACAGTCCTGTTGCACAAGTCACTTTCACAGGAGTTCAGTGAGTCAAATAGTGTGACTGGAATTTTAAAAAGGTTAGGTAACATTTATGACCATTAACGATAATGAGGTTAATTAAATCTCCTGCCCCAATGTATAAACCAACTGCCTGAAGGTCCAAAGGAGGGCTCCATGTGCCACCAACTCAGAATGCTGAACAAACAAGGCAATTGAGGTTCTCCTTCCTACAGAGCACTAGGTGTTTGTCACTCCTGAAGGCAGATTATCAAAGTAGATCTACCAAAGCCTCAATACATCAGAACAACTCTAACATGATGTGCTTTTCCAGGGTCAAGAGAGATGCCACAGTGTCTGATAAAGCATTGTGTTTACTGTACTTTCCCTGACTAAGGCAGAAAAAGACTGCAGTTGAGGTAGGCAACATGATTTGAAAGACAGAAGCATACTTGAAAGGCAAAAGCGATTATTAATAACTGAATAACAGCAGACTTACACATGTGAGCCTGCTGAGCCTTACCAGAACTCTATGCACTGCATAACTAGAGTCTTGTCACCTGCATTACACACAACTTCCAAAGGGATTCCCCAGATTTGCTGGATTTCAGCCTGATTCAGTAAATCATTTATGATGCAAATCGTCACATAATTTCTGCCAGTAACTGGAAAAATACAGCACCTCAGCATTCTTTCCACACACTGCCCTTTCACAAGGTTTTTTTAATGCAATGTTTTTCACTGTAAGAAACCTAGCAGATGCATATTTATATTAAAACTAGTGTTTAACTTCATTATTTCTTCACATGTTGTTTTGACAGCTCAGGCACCTGGGCCTGAATACTTTTAGCACATTCTTAAAAGGCAGCAATAAGCACAAAATTAAGGTATAACAAATCCTTCCCTCCCACCGCACTGCCCCAAGAAGTGGCAGCAAGAATGGAAATGGATGCAAATTAAGGGAGAGTGGAGGGGAAAAAACACAAAACACGTGGAAAGAAACCTGAAGAAAGATTTCCTTGGTGGAACTGCTGACTCCAGGAGGTCACCACAACAGCATCCCTTTAAGAATTAACATTACTACATAAACCAGTATTACCCAGCTCTTTGTGCACCTGACTCTGTTCAAAGAGGCTTTGTATTTCACTGTTTTTCTTGGCAACACTTCACATGCTCACAGCCTTAAGTCAACATAAAATCCAACTATCCGGTTAGAATCACAAACTCTGTGCAGTAGCTGCAGACACAGATGAAGAGAAGCTGACTGAAATCCACAACTTCAGAGCAGACCACACAACTTCTGAAAAAAGTCACTCTATGTAGAAAAAAGTTACTTCTTCATTTAGGAATCTTTCAGATGCCTCATGCTTGATTTGCCTTTTTTTTTACCAACACAATGAAGGAAATGCCCTGCTTCTGCATGACTTTTTCTTCCTTGTTGGAGCAGATGGTGAAGGCTTACAAATACGTGACTGGTATTTTTTTAGTGACTCATACCTCAGAGCAACAGGCTTCAGATTGTGATAAGCAGCCAACCAAGATGGATGTGAGCTTACTTGAGGAGCAGTATGACCATATGAAACAGAAGCAAAAACTGCAGTCACACATGATCGTATTTAAAACAGGTATGCTTATATTTATAGGGGGAAATGTAGATGTAGAGATTGCTTCTTGAAATCTTGAGTAGCTCCTAGTTACTTCTTTTTATGCTCAGCTTCCAGAAAGGCACAATGTAAATTTCTTTTCTGTCATTTTGGGGTTTTGCTAATTTCACTACAACATGGTCATGTTGATATCAATTAGCTGCACAGCAGTGAAACACTGACATGAACTTGAAACATGAACATATTTGAGATAAGGTTTTACAAATTTTATGTCAGTAGAATTCCAAACATAGATGGCAACTCTTACAGGAGCCATGTACTTCATATCTATCATCAGTGTATTTGTGCAATGTATTCTATAAAGTTTCTGCTTTCTTGAGTGCTTCCATCAGAACAAGCAATTCTGGGCCTTCTGTCTCTTTTTCTATTCTCTCTGTAAAGAAAAGCATCCTACAAGACCACAGGAAGCAAAAGCAACTATCAAGTGACTAGCACATGTTGGGGTTTTGTTAAATAATAACTTACACTGAGAGTCCTAGTGGGTACCTAAGATAGAAGCTTTGAAGAAGAGGTCCTGTTTCAAAAGTATTTTCATTACATATTGCTTGAAAAGTATATAAATAGAAAAACAAGTAACAATATATATCACTTACCTACCTGCTATAACAGACAGATTTTATCTAAGAAGCTTTCAAGTATTTAAAAGTTTTTACTTAGACTGTTGCTTACTGCTGGGCAAGGGAAGATGACAATGTTAAATCAGTGTAAGATTGTAAGCAGTAGCCTAACTCAAAATTTTAGAATACTTAACTAGATAAGAAACTTTCAAATATTTGACAAGTTAAAGTGTTGTTGAGAATACTAAGCCAATTAATGAAGTTTTCTGAATTCAATTGCAATAAAAAACATGCTTCATTCACCTGTAATATTAGTATTTAGCTCAACGAATGCAGAACTTAATTTCATTCTTTACATTTTCCTCTACATTTTTCAGCACTTTTAGATTTTGGCTGTGTCAGACCATATCATCAAAACAATTAAAAAATACATGATTATGAACTATACAACAGACTCTCACATGATTATGAACTATACAACAGACTCTCACATGATTATGAACTATACAACAGACTCTCACATGATTATGAACTATACAACAGACTCACTTCTTCAATATTCTTTCATCCAAATATCTAGAAATTCTTATGTTAAAAGAATTTAAATCTCTAAGAAATATATATATATATACACACACATACAAACTTATTTTATTAGGTATAAAAAGGTTTGAAGAAAAAATAGCTCATCTAATCACCTACAGCAAAAATGTAAGGTAGTTAAAGAAAGGAAGCAGAAGTCTGTATTCAGATTAAATTCAAATGAAGCTTGAGACATAATGAATGTAATCAGAGTCATTTTTTTGCAAGGACACCATTGGAAGATTAAAGAAAAGACCTGAGAAAGTAGGAGCAGAGAGTTTCCAGGAAGTTTAAAATATTGTAGTGCTGGAAATTTACATGCAAATATTTTCATACACCTAACCCAAAATAGTCACAAAACCACATAACCTACTGCACTGAACATTTATCTTTAAACAACCTGTGTGGAAAGGATTCATGTTACTGTTAGAAGCAGTTGATGTTTGGGAGTTGTTTGTTAACACTGTGCTGAAAGTTGATTTTATACATTCCTATGGTTTGGAAGCTGGGAAAACCTCTTCTATAGCTCAGCACTTTGAACTTGTTATGCACATGCATAAGTTTCCAGGAACAAGTCAAGCAGAAATGAACACTGCCATATTGGGACAGCCTACTGCCATACACTCTAAGTTGTGAGCTTAAACTATCCAAAAATTCCAGCTAGTCCACACATATATCATATATTGTACTGACAGCAAATTCTTTCCTACCTAGAGAGTAAGATTACAACTAGGCTGGGAAGTGGATGCCAATGGCAGCACCACCACAACCCCAAACATACACACAAACCTCAAAGACCAAACAAAAACCTCATGAGATTGAAACCTCATGGAAGGAGGGCACCTTCAATCCCTCATGGTCTTAAAAAACCCTGATAAAGGTCTTTGTTCTAATCAGTAAAAGCCTAAGTTGTTCCTATCTGGCAGCCCAGCTGTCCCTCCATGATACCACAGGGATTTTGAGCATTTCCAATTTTTTGCACCACAGTTGGAATGGTAACTCCAAGTTTCCTTAAGGTCTTTCAGCTTTGTCTGCCACTACTTGTTTGCCAGAGTCATGAAACTGGGGACCCTAGAGAATTTAAGATTCTCCAACTTCTCTAGGTTTTTGACTGGGGAATTAGTAACTGAGAAGTCATCTGAAAAAAAATTTTTTTCTATTTCTTCCCTAATACACACAGCCACTTTCCTGATTATGTGAGAACAAAGATTTGAAAGTCACCAGCTAGGGGATAATATAGCAGTGCATTCATTACTTATTAGCCAAGAAGCTGAAAAACAGTATTTACTTTAGGAATTAAATGGAAGCATTCAGCACAACCAGTCACAACCAAATAAACCCAGGAACTCTGACTGCAGAAATCTCTCCCAAGCATTTGCCAAACTAACTTGAAATAAGATTAACTTTGGTAACTTGAGAACCTTAGAAGTGTCTATGATGACAGCATATGAAAAAGGCCAGGTGGTAAGCAACCCTGTAACAAAATAAAAAAAAGGGGGAAGAAAGAAAGAAAACAATAAAAGATTTGTCTAATTAAAGCTTGCTTTACAAGTTTAGAAAGTGGTGAATGTGTGTTAATTCAATACACATTGTTTCAGGACTTTCACATTTCTAGCTGAGGTCATTGCTCAACTTTGTGTTACACACCTGTAGCCAAGGAATCAAATCAAACCTGAACTAGAACCAGTCCAGACTATTAAAATTGGGCTGGATGCAGTAACTGTTACAGCTACTCCATACCATTCATAAAGCAAGCAGATTTTTCCTCTAAGTGATCATTCAGGCAATGCTAGTGTGATAAGCTATTTACCTTACACCATTTTCACTCACTACAACAGCAAAATTGCAGTCAAATATTAAAATATGAGCCTATATGTTAATGATCCCTCATTAAGAAGAAAAAAATCACAACTTGTTTCATCTGGAAGCAGTCACAGTATTTTTAAGTTCTGAATACAAACATCAAACAGTATCAAACAGAACATTTTGCCTTTCAAATCATAGCACCTACCAACACAAGGGGCGAGTTCCTGCTCACCTTAAGAATTTTTGCTTACACACAATTAATTACTGGAAGTCAATTCTCAATCTGTGTTGTTAATGAGTCTTAGAGTACCAGTTAGATCAATATTGATAAACCTCCATTTTCATTTGACTAACCCTAGGGTAACATCTATGTCCTCAGAACTGCAAAACAGAGTGAAATATTTCTACTCCATAGAATCNACCAGAGCAGAGTAAAGTGGCAAAATCACCTCTCTGGATCTGCTGGCCACGCTTCTTTTGATGCAGCCCAGGATGCGATTAGCCTTCTGGGCTGCCAGTGTGCACTGTTAGCTCATGTCGAGCTTCTTGTCTACCAGCACTCCCAAGTCCTTTTCTGCAGGGCTGCTCTCCATCATCTCATCCCCCAGCCTGTATTGATAGTGGGGATTGTTCCGACCCAGGTGTAGGACCCTGCACTTGGTCTTGTTGAAGCTCAAGTGCCTGGCATCAGAAGAACTTGCACTACTGTCAGCCACAGACAGAAAGAATACAGATAAACTCATCTGTTAAAGCTCTTCATTTGAGTTTATGCCACAGAGATTACACCCTTAATTTTTGCTGCCATAGTAACATGCATATCTACATTTCTGTTGTAGGTGAACATGAACCTTCTCTCCCAGAATCCATGGTCAATGCCGTTTTAATTAATAAGGCAGTTAGAAGATCAAAGTCATTTACAGAACGTGTTCCTGTCAGAAAGGTCAGCCTGGAGATGAGCAGCAGTGGCAATGGACAAGACAACTCACCGTGGCATACCCACCTGGGAATTCACCGCCTGGTGCAAGCCCCTCACCAAGGAGTTCCCTGGCATCTGTGCCAGTGCATGAACAGACCATGTCGTTTTGACAATCAGAGGCTGATTGCAAAGGCAAATGATACACTGCAACAGAAGGAATTAGAAGGAGCAAGTGAACTATCCACACTCAGTCAACTGGGAAGTTCAAGCACATTGAACAGTTTGAGCAAAGAGAGCAGCAACAATACTTCAAGCACTGGCCAAAAGCCTCCTCTGAAATCAGCCACTTGTGCAGTTTGGACGCATCAACATATTTCTTCTACAAAATGCATGCCAGCTTGCAACAAACTAAACTTTTACCCTTTCCCCAGTAAAAAGGGACCGAGGATTTCTGAAGCAGCAAGGAGGCTTGGATTGTATGTCTCACAGTGAAGACATCAGAAATACATAAACTCAGTCAAAAACTTGAGTAAACTTAAAATAGCAGAATAGTCTTCCTACTTACACTAATCTTCCTGCTGAAGGTCTACTACTCTTATTAGCCAAGAAAGATCCTCACTATATAATCTGCTGTTTTACAGTACAGTGTGAAATGAGATATTCTCATGAAGATGCTGGGCTGCAGTGACAGATACTCACGTTATTTGTGATACAGGAGCAATTTTATTGTCTTTTTTTCCTCTTATTTTCAGGTTACTCATTTTAGAAACCAAGTTTTTATCACAGCAATATTTCAGATTTCAAAGAGCTATATATAGCAGAGACTAGTGGAACTACTGATGAAGCAACTAGACTAAATTTCAGTATGGAACTATTTAATTAATAATAAACAAGTAACAAATGAAACAATATTGAAAGCAATTTGTACACTTAAAATATGATTTCATAATTCATTTCCCTTAAAAACAAATATTTACAATGCTTTCTGAAGCATGTATTTTTAAAATTGATGAATAAAAACTCTGCTCATTTCTGTTGTTGTTTTAATGAGACTTAGCAAATATCTCCTTTTTCATATATAGAAATTAATTTTTTAATACCATATTGCTGGTTCCCATCTATCTTCAGTATTTCATTAGAAAATAAGAGTATGAAATAATTACTCAGCTCCCCAATGCTGCAGCTCTATGTACCTTCCTTACCAGAAGTATAAAGCATCTTTCTGCTGTTCCAACTGTATGTGCACAAAGGGGATATAACCATGTCAACTACAGAAATATAACAGTAGAAGCACAACTATTTTGGATAGATAGGGTTTAACATTATCTCTTTATATCACAACTGTACCATAAACTTGTACATGTTTTTAAACACATTAGTTATTGCTGGTCTCCCCTCCTGCAAGACCTTTAGAGGAAGGAGACCCTCTTTCACAGTTGCTTTTCAAAGCCCCAAACACAAGTAATGTATCACCCACTTCTGGCTGCAAGTATTGAGACAGCTCTCTTTCTCATACAGGCTTCAGAAAAATGGAGAACTTGAAATGTATCCCCATTTCATGATGACTTTAATTCCAGCTATACTGCTGGTAGCCATTGGCTTTTCTGAATCATTCCATATCTACAAAATCCCTGAAAGGACAGCAAAATGAAGATGAGGTGAATGGCCCACCAAGCTGTTCCTGAGCCCTGCAAAGAGTCTGCAAGCACACATCCCCAGTTACCACCACTATCTCAAAAAAAAAAAAGAGAAAAAAATGCCAAAGATGCTGTGGGAAAATAACAGAAGATTGGTGAGGAGGATTGTAAACATGCTCAAGTGACATACAGTTGGAGTGCCAAAAAAATCACATAAATCATTCTAAATGTTTTCTATCCTTGTGTGTTTGACAAGTAGAACATCTGTGTTCAGATAACGCAGGTCTGCAATAGACTCAGAGGCATTCTATCAAGCATGCTTGAGATTCCTGCCCTGCTGTGGGAAAGATCAAAACAGAGTGGCAAACTAAGTCTGCAAAAGTCCCTGATATACATGTGAAAGCATCAAGTTCAAAAGCTTTATTTCCCCTCTAGCAAGGGCCAAGCTTCACAGGGCCTGTGTCCCCACTTCCATGCCTCCACCCAGGTGCTGTTGCAGAGATCCTCCAGTTTGCATGATAACAAGAATAAATTTACTCTTTGCATTTCCACCATGCTTTTGTGGCTGTTCTGTGTCCTGCCTGTGCAGGCTCACACAAATGCTCTCAGCTGTGGTTTATGCCCTTCTAGAAACAAACTTTTCTCAGTGAGAAAGATAAACTATCCTCTCATCAGATATCTTGAAAACAGTATTAATAGCAATGTGCAAATAAAATCCTCCTGTCAGAGACACAGCAGTGTTATCCATTTCTAAGAGAAACTACCATTTTCTTTGCATCCAACACAACTTCAAACCATTAATTCTTCACACAATTCCACTGACTTTTGTTGTGCTTGATGGAGGATACTTAAGTCAGAGATGTCTGCACAGATCTGTCAGAGCCTACACTTTCATTGCAGGAGATTCAGAGCTGTAAGTGTACCACAGCACTTCATTAGCTCCACAGAAATAGAGAAATGTCATGACATGTAATGCTATTTTACTCTCTCTGGCCAAACATAATTTACTCTATGTCACTCAACACTTCCAGACACAAACTCTGTATTGTCCCACACCAACCCAGTCATCATCAGCAGGAAGGTAAGCCCCTTGTCTCCTGGAAGTGACAGCCCTTAAGAGAGTGCTGAAAAGCACTAGCTATTACCAATAGCCATGAGCACACCACAGTAACTCCTGGAGAATTTTATTTATTCTCAGTAAAAGCAGCAGAATGATCACATAGGTTTGAAAACAGGTGTTCTTTGTGATTTCTCAGGGTTTTTAGTGTTTTCAATTAGCTGGCCTGCCCTGACTAGTTTCCAGCTCAGATGCTGATTTCTGTTTCTGGGTAGGCATGAGACATTAATAAAGAATATCTTTTTTTCTTTACAATGGTTACAGGATTTAAAGAAAGTTTAAAAATAAAAAAAAAAGATAAAACACAGATATGGATACTAGCTATAGGTAAAATAGGGAGAAAATACTAGATAACCAGCCCCATATGAAACAAGAAACTACTTGGAGGGAAACATCACAGTGCAATGAATTTAAGTATGTGGTACACTTTAGTGTTCTATTTACTTGTCTTGCTGAGTGCAGAGTACACTGATTTCTACTCCTGCCTATCATTATACTGGAGTATTATTTTTGCTATATCTTCAAGTCTATCAGCTACAAAAAGCTAAAGGAATAATTGAAAGAAAAATCCCATGTTAGCAAGAGGCTGCTATTAAAACTACTCAAAAATTAATTCAAGGTCATTTTGCCTGGATATTTGCAACAATACACTTTAAGAACATTTAAATAAGTGCAACTTAAGCTTTTAAAACTTTTCAATCCATATCACTGAAAGTTTATAACCTTATCTAGCCACATACCTACTCTATAAACCCACTTGAATGATATTAGTGATATTATTTTCTGCAAACATTTTTAATTGATTTTAAAGTGCTTTGAATTAGTTATCTTAATTAAACACAGACCTTAAATACCTGGATTTAAAACACAGTGCATGTTTATGCAAGGACTGAGTAATTAACTCCTTTGTAAGCACTTTTATACAAACATTTTCTCCTTTCCTGAGGCTTCTCTAGCATATTACTGTGCTTTGTACTGATTGGAATGTGTTTAGAAAAGGCATTTTGCCTTCAGAGAAGTCTTTCCATTTAATTCCCAGACACATTATGGAAGAACAATTTCAGTAAATTTTGATTTATTAGTAGAATAGTTATGAGAAAGGTTACTATACTTACATTTCAATAGAAATATTACATAGGCACATTGTCTAATGAGAAAAATATTTGTTGGGACAGTAACTTTTATCACTCTGGAGGAATAGCTTTAGCTTAAGTTCCAATCACTGAACTCAAGACTGCCATAAAAGCAAGTTTAGCCGTATTTTATCAGTAAGCAAACTTGACTGACTTATGCACGTAGGGAAGCCTGGAAACTTGAAATTCCAGTTCAGTGTCTTGTTCACAAGCTCATGATACCTGTGACATTCCCATTTCCAAAGCTGCAGTATGCGACACCCCCACTTAGTTTGCATGACTGCCTAAGGAAAATATTTTACATAAGGAAAGTCCTGCAGGTCCATCCATTCTGGAAAAAAATAATACTCCGGTGCAATGATTTCAGTCACACATCAGAGCATATGGGACAGCTGGTCACATAAAAGAACTCGTATGAGATAATTATTTCTGGCATAACTCATTAAAAGAGCACTTATGTCTTTTACAGGCATTAACAACATTCAAGGAACAAGCACCAACCCTTTGAGGGCCTCACATACAAATACAACATTGAGCAGCCTATGTTATACAGCCAAACATCTGTCTAGCCTCATACCCTATTGCCACTCTCGGCCATTATGGTCCTATGTCACTAGAAGTGACCTGAGGACCACCTCAGTTTTTAAGTGATACGTAGAACTAGATTGTTCCCTCTACCATTTATTTTTGAGCCCAGCCTCTGAACCCAGTCTAACTTTCAACAGTCCTACAACAAACAGTGAACCTCTCCACTACCTCTGAGGGTGAAATACACCAAAGCTCACCCTGAACACTGCTGTCCTCAAAAAGCACAGCAACAAAACCCACATATGGATGCCACGTAGCACCTTCCACAACACTTCAGCCTTTCCAGAAATGCTCCCTCGCAGCACCGAGAGGAATTTCAGCCTCTCCTGCCTCGCAGAGTGGCTACAGCTGAGAGAAGCTGCAGCATACTCAGCCTCCTCTAGACTCCAACTCCTGGAAACGAGAGTCACTCAGGTAGCCAAGTGCCTGGAGATTCCCCTCAACATCTCCCAGAGAACAAGCAGACCAGGCAGAGCTAGAAGACAGTAAGGGTACACCAGCACCCACCACTGAACCACAAAACACTAACAAACACCTCGCCCAAAAGAGAGGGCAGGACACTAACACGGCGCGGGGAAGGCAGCGCGACGAGCTCCCGCTCGCTTCCAGTTCCTTGGGCCTTCCGGGCTCCCGTAGGAGCCTGGCTCTCCCGGCAACAAACGGCTGGAGTGACGTACACGCAGGGCCAGACCCCAACGGCAGAGCGGGAGCCTGCCTCTTCCCGGCAACAAACGGCTGGAATGACGCACACGCAGGGCCAGACCCCAGCGGCCGCTCTGCGGGGTTGAGGTTCTTCCCCGCCCGCTCAGAACTCTTTCGCCTCAGAGAGGGGAGACTCCACCAGTCCCTCCGCCGAGCTCCTTTAAGGCGCTTAGGACGGGGCGGAGGAGCTGCGTGAGGGTCAGAGCTCCCCTCAGAGACTGCCTGGGTCCCGAGGGCCGGCCTCCGTTGCGGGGTGCAGGTGGGTGTCCGAGGGCCGAGGCGGCAGCATCCCTGTCCCGGCGCTGTGCCGTGGAGCGCCTCTCTGCCCGCCCATTCCCCGCCGTGCCTGCTTTGCCTGGCCGCTTCCAGGCAGTTGCTTGTTCAGAAGCGGGGGCCGCTTTTATCAGCTCTGCTGTCGCCGTGGAAGGCTCCTGCTGTGGTTGCCTGAATGCAGCCCAGCCGCCATGGGTTGGAGGCGCTTGGAAAGGGCGGTGACTTCGTAACCATGCTTAAAATCCCCTGGTAACACCGTGATTGGTGGTTTCGGTGCTGCTGTGGTAGAAGAGAGGTGGGATGTGCGCTAGGGGAGGCCTAAGCACTCCCAAGGTCTCCGGGCTGAGTGACAGTGTTCAAATCTCCATCCTGTCGTTGCTTCTGACTCATGGCTTTGCACATGATGATGCTTCAATTTCTTACCCCTCTTTTAGCCATGGAGGGATATATTATTGTTGTGCTAGGTAGATTTTCTCCTTGCCTTTAGGAAAACATTATGCATAATACTTTATTAGCAAACCATTACGAGAATTCTCTGTTCCTTTTGTCAAAAATATGGCTTTTGAACTTTATTTCTATTACTTGTTTCCTTATGTGTCATATACAAGACCAACTGGCTTTACAAGATGACATTTTAGTTAAAAATAACTCAGTCTTGTGTTCAGAATGGCTTTTGGGAAATACCCCTGGTGGTTTATTCAAATCAGTTCTGGGAAAGTCCCTTTAAACTTACTGAAAATGAAATTGTCAAGGCATTTGTGGTATTGGCTGACAGAAAGGTCAGTCATAAATGTTTGTGCTAAGGATTATTTTGCAATATAGTTATGGTGAAATAGTTCATGATAAATGTTAGAAGTGTTGCATATAAAATTATAACTTCTGTGCTTTCCAAAGCAAGGTATTTTTTGATTGTTATAGAAGGTTGGAAAGAATAAGTATAATTGGTGATTCTAGTGATGTCTGTTTTAACAGCTTAGTAACAATTCACAGACTTACAAAACTATAAAATAGTATTGATAAAAAGATTAATGAGCTCTTTATAAATGCCACTCATATTTACAGTTCATAGTGTTAAGCGTAGGTTGTGATTTATTTGGGTGCCACATGGATACCTTTTTATTTCTTTAATTAACATTAAGTAGAACTGTAGCTATAAAATGGTTCTTCAGCATAACCTAAAAGTGGGAAAGTGATGATTACAGGTTGGTTGTGAGAGTTGCCTGATGTGTTTTGGCTGCATTAATATCTTAAATGCAATCTTTTCAAAATTGGATATGTTTGTTGCTTTGTGAATGCCATGTTTTGCCTTGGCCCTAAAATAGTAACGTCATCCCAGCGTGGAAAAGAATATGTGGTTGTCTCTCCTAGTTTGGACAGACAGTGTATTATCAGGAGAGATTGGTAAACCATCCACTTGCTCAGTTAATCCTTCTGACTCCTTTTTAAAAGAGATTTATCTTTTCAGTGTTTGAAGATTCTTTATAGCTTGCTAAAGCTGAGGTTGAGCTAAGGTTAACCAGTAAACTTACCAAACATTATGTTTGCCTGTGGTATTTTGCTCTCAAATAATGCATTTCTAAGCAAGGAACAGTCTTTGAAACTAGAAAGATTCTAGAAATGTTTAATTCTTCTTTTCTGTCCTTTTTTCCTGCTGAAAGCAATGTGCTAATAAACAAGAATGAGAAAATGAAACCACTCTCAAAGGAAAGTGAAACTAAGTGATCAAAATTCAGTGCCAACCTCAGTGCATATATGCCAGTGTTTTAAATGTTTTTGTGTATAAAGGACATCTTCCATATCATTCCCAGTGCCCAAGAGCCAAAAGTCTCCCAATCTTTAATATCCACTAGGTTTTGTTTTTTCTTCTGCTGAGGTGACTGCATCTGCCTTTGCTTTGCCCTCTGTGCTTTTCCTATTTCTTGCTTCATTTTGTTTTTTCAGAGGCAGGTTGATTCAGTGGTTGCTACTTTCTCTGAATTGAATGAGAATAACTTTCAGTGATGAATTCAGCCTAAACTCTTATGTCACTGTCATATCATAGAATCAAAGAATCATAGAATGGCCAGGTTGGAAGGGACCTCAAAGATCATCTAGTTCCAACCCCCCCGCCACAAGCAGGGATGCCAAAACACTAGACCATGTTGCCCAGTGCCACATCCAGCCTGGCCTTGAACACTGCCAGGGATGGGGCAGCCACAACCTTTCTGGGCAACCTGTTCCAGTGCTTAATCACTCTCCTGGTAAAAAACCACCTCCCAATCTCCAGTCTAAACCTCCCCTCCTTCAACTTAAAACCATTCCCCCTGGTCCTATCACACTCTGATCTCCTAAAGATTCTCTGTCCCTCTGTCCTATAATCTCCCTTTAGGTACTGAAAGACTGCTATCAGATCCCCTCGAAGCCTTCTCTTCTCTAGGCTGAACAACCCCAACTCTCTCAGCCTATCCTCATAGGGGAGGTTTTCCAATCCCGTAATCATTTTTGTGGCCCTCCTCTGGACTCTCTCCAGCAGCTCCACATCCTTTCTATGCTGAGGACCCCAAAACTGGACACAATACTCCAGGTGGGGCCTCACCAGGGCAGAGTAGAGAGGCAGAATTACCTCCCTAGATCTGCTGGCCACACCTCTCCTAATGCAGCCCAGGATGCGATTGGCTCTCTGAGCCGCAAGTACACATTGCCGACTCATATCCATCTTTTCATCCACCATGACCCCCAAGTCCTTCTCTTCCTGGCTATGATCAATGAGTTCCTCACCCAATCTATACTGGTACCTGGGATTTCTCCTGCCCAGATGCAGGACCTTACATTTAGACTTGTTAAACTTCATTTTGTTTTCTTGGGCCCACTTTTCAAGCCTGTCCAGGTCCCTCTGAATGGCATCTCGGCCTCCTGGCGTGTCAACCACACCCATCAGCTTGGTGTCATCTGCAAATTTGCTGAGGATGCACTCCATACCCACGTCCAGGTCATTAATGAAAATATTAAAGAGCACCGGTCCCAAAACCGAGCCCTGAGGGACACCACTAGTCACCGCTCTCCACCCAGACATAGAGCCATTAACCACAACTCTCTGGTTGCGTCCCTCCAGCCAATTCCTTATCCACCGAACGGTCCACCCATCAAACCCATACCTCTGCAGTTTTGAGATGAGGATGTCATGAGGGACCATATCAAAGGCCTTACAAAAATCCAAATAGACTACATCAGTCGGTTTCCCCTCATCCACCGCTCCAATCACTCCATCATAGAAGGCCACCAAATTGGTCAGGCACGATTTGCCCTTGGTGAATCCATGCTGACTACTCAGTATCACCTCTTTATTTTGCATGTGCCTGAGCATCACATCCATGACTATTCGCTCCATGATATTCCCAGGCACAGAGGTGAGGCTCACCGGCCTGTAGTTCCCCGGGTCATCCTTCCTACCCTTTTTAAAAATAGGTGTAATATTAGCCTTTCTCCAGTCTCCCGGAACTTCTCCTGACCTCCACGACTTGTCAAATATGATAGAGAGCGGTCTCGCTACAACCTCAGCCAATTCCTTCAGGACCCTAGGATGTATGTTATCAGGGCCCATAGATTTATTCTGGTCAAGGTTCAATAGGTAGTCCCGAACCTGTTCTTCAAATACAGCGGGAGGCTCCTCTGTCATCTTGTCCCCAGTGATGGCACTTAATGGCTGGGGCAGATTTACAGGACATTTCACCTCTGATATCAGCCTCTGCACGTCATGTGGCTTGTGTCCCATGTGTCTTTTCTAGCTTTGCCTTGGGAGTGGGAAGAGTGGTTCTTGAACTGTGAGAAGTGACATGCTGCTGTTTCATTGTTGTGATATTGGAATTTTCCAGTTGCGTTTTATGATGCTATTAAACTTGTTTGCTTGACAGGTGGTTGAGCTTGGGGAGGGAGGTGTTGATCATTGTCTGCTTTTTGTGCTCTAGCTGATCTCACTTTGCTAGAGGGCCATGGACTTTACCTTGTGGTCTTCTCATGGTGGAGCTTGTGGTTCTGAGATGTTCTCTCTTGACAACTCTTTCCTGTCCTCTCAAAGAGAGTAGTGAGTCATGTTCAAATATCCACTGGTGGAGAAAGGCTGTTGAAGTAGGAAAGAGGGAGAAGCAGGAAGGCAGAGGTACAGCAAGGACATGTTTTAGAAGGGGTGGGGTTTGAGCCATTCTTTCCAGGGGCTTCTGAATTATGCCTGCTCTAATTCGTGTTTCACCTACTTTCCAGTTTTATAATCATCTGGACTCAGGTTCCCCTCCTCACCAAAATGCTTGGAATCCGTTTTAGACTCAAGTTTTGTGTTGTTTTTTTTTCCCCCCAGAATTCTGAGGTGTCACTTAGAATTGCTGAAAAAGTACAATATCATAGTATAGGAAAGCTGTATTAAAAGACTAATTATTTTTCTTTCTTTTCTAATTTTGCTTTTGTTTTAAAAGAATGGCACAAAAGAAGTATTTAATAGCAAAACTGACAGATTGCTTAAGAGGGGACAAAATTCAGCTATGGAAACCACCATACACAAATGAAAAGAAAGAAGCCGGTAAAGAGATGAAGGTAAGTATTCTCTCTGGGTTGATGTCCTTCATCTTCCATGTCACACTGCTGTTGCATTTTCCCAGTTTTTCTTGCCTTTTTTTTTTTTAGGAGCTTGTACAAAAATACTCATCCAAGCTGAATATCAATGAGAGTGATACAGAGAATATGCTTGAAGAAATACGCTGCAAAGCAATTGAGCGTGGAACAGGAAATGAACATTTTAAAGCGACTGGGATTGCAAGACTTGATATATATCTGCCTCGTAGAAAAGTAAGTGCCATTGCAGAGAAGTCAGGATAAGTAGCCTTACTTTGGCCTTTTGAGTTCTAGATACACATCTAATGCAAATATTTTCACTGACTCAACTTTTTATGTGTTTGCTATGAGAGATACGTGCTAGATATATAGAATATGGTGGAGGGCATTACTGAGGTGTATTTCAGCTTCCAGGGTATGTCAGAATATCATGGCAAATGAATATAATATTGGGAGACCACTCATTGTCTTCTGTTTAGGATGTAATGAGAAATTACCTTTCAATTAAGGAAAGTAAATTAGATTTAAGTGTCTGTCTTGTTTGGTTTGATTCCTTCTGACGTGACTGTTCACATTTATAAAGAGCACAGGTGTATTTTTCAGCTGTAGAATACCTAAGGTTGGGTTAGCTCATCGATATCACTATTACCACAGCTTTTGTTTACATGACAACTTTAACTTCAAAAAAATATTCCTTTTAAATGCAATAAGCAACTTGAACTTGGTGTCATCATAGGCCACATATTGCTGATGACACTGAAAAGAACACCTTTAGCTTTTAACTGTGGCGTGTAGCAATGCTCTTACAGTGGATGACTCCATCCTCTTACTCCAGCCCAGGCAGCTAACTAAACTTAATTTAAAATAAGTATGTCCAGTATTTGAGCTTGGAAATGAGAAGCAGAATTTTCTGTTGTGGTGGTAGTCACCTGTTCTCTTCTAAGTCAGGCTCCTAAAAGCTTCACAAAGATAGAATTTAATGAAGTCTTGCCCTTATAAAGCCTGGCCTCTAGTTTCACACCTAAACCATGCCAGAATAATGATGTGAATCTAATGAAATCAGTGTCAGACTGGTCACCATACCAGATTCTGTGTCTACATCTACCCTAGTCAGGAAAGCATGGGTGGGGACAGGCTGGCTGCTGATGGACATCCATGCTGTCAAGCTGTTAGCATCAGCTCTGATGCAGTTTAGCCCAGGCCACCCAGTGTCCTGCCAAGCAGTGTTCAGGCACAGTTTTGGGGCTGATGTGAGCTAGGGACTGATCTCCATTGACACTTCGGATGCAGCTGCTCTGCTTTGAAGGTTGAGAGGGTTCAACCACATGGCTGTGAAGTGTGCTGTGCAGGTTGGTCACAGGACAGAGAGCAGGCCCTTGGTTGGGTCCTTACTAATGCAGAGCCTCTTAACTGGGAAAATTTCCATCTTAAAACCAGTCTCCAGCAAGCACAACAGCTATCTCCAGTCACTTCCTAGTTCTAGTCATGCACTGGAGCATCATCTTCCCCAGTGCTGTATGTCTTCATCCACTCTGATAACAGCAACAGAAGTGAATGTTCAGTCTAGAAAAGGACAATGTTTTGTCTTTTTTTCTGAAGATGATCTTTTGTGGTAACCTATGCTTCAGAAGAATTATATATTTTAACTGAATACTTGCAGAACCCCAACACACAATCATAGCTGTTCTCTCCTGTAGTGAAAAACAGTTACCAGGACGTGTGATGGGTTAAAGGGTAGAGGGTGTTAAGTGATTGCCATGCAGTTAAAACAAATGGTTTCATAATTTCTCTTTACAATGCTACTGGGCATAAGGGAATTAATTAATTTAAACTTCCAGTTTATCTAATCTGAGACCAGAGACACTAATAGGAATTATTCATAATTTAGCCACTCACAGGTGAGTGACATAATTATATAGCAGAGTTAAGATTGGAAGTGCATAAATTTAAATTGTTTGGTTCTGAATTTAGATTTATCTAATTCTGAATCTTTTGCTGTTATAATGCTTGTTTTTAGCACTAAGTACAAAACTCCCTGCCCAGAAATTACTAATATGTATGCCCTGTTAACATGGTGATTATTTGAAAAAGACATTGTAGTTGTTGTAAAACAATTAATTAAGTGTCCAAAGTATCTTGATATTGGATTTTTTTTTCTTCTCTCCTCCTTTTCCTCACCCTATATAATTACTGCAGAGCAGAAAAATCCCACTGGAAACTAACCTGTTCATCACAGGCAAGGAGCTCAGATCACAGTAAGTGTAATCACCCTTAGTTCTTTAATGAGATAGCACTGTCACACAGGTCTAAAAAAAAAAAGAGCACAATTTGTTCAGTTTAAGCTTTTTCTTCGCATGTATATTTGTTCAGAATGTCCAGTATCCTTATAGGGCAGTTCTCTATGAAAGAAACTGTAGAAAACAGGAAAGTTGCTACTGTGGAAGAATATAGTTCTCTGTAAATCCCCAGGAAGTAAAATCCCCAGGAAGTACCTGAGAAGGCACTAGTGATCAGTATTCCAGATCTGTAACTGGGTAGGTCTTCTGAGCAGTGAACATTAACTTCTTCTCCTTTTGTCTTTTTAAGCTTAATAAAATCAGCTTCTTTTCTCTCTGTTTGGCTGGTTTGCTTTCTGTATCCTGAATTTTCCCTATACAGTATACAATTTTCCTATACAGTATACAAAGCTTTCTGATGAGTTAAGAGCATATTCATTTTTAAGTTTTTATTGCTATTCTAACTGAAATATTGTATAGCCTTTCCAATCTGTATTTATGAATGAAATCATTTATTTCACAGGATAGCACAGGAACATGACTTAGAAGAAAATACTATCAAAATAATCATAAATAAGAAGCAGCTTGAACTGGGTATGTGTTTCTAGTTTGAGTATACTTTTATGATAATTTTCTAGTTGACTGATTCTCAGAAGAAAAATGTCTTGCATCTCTGTTAATTTCAGAAAATATAGCAGTTATGTTTGTTAGGTTCTGCTCTATGGGAGTGTAATAAATCATAATCAAAAGTCTCAGATAGAATTAGAGCAGTTTTAGGAATCCTGTAATAAATGTGGAAAATACATTTTTCAAGTGTTGAAACACTAAAAGTGCTGTGTAAAAGAAACCCTGAATTTCCTGAAACACCACACTGTGTAACAGCACATTAAAAAACTATGTAGTGCTTTACACACATTCAACTTGTCAGACGTGTTGTGGGAAGTGATGACCACAGCTTACTCTGTATCATAGGCCTAAGCATCTGGCATGTTTATTTCCCTTAGAATATGTCAGAATTAGAGGGATGGAGTTGACAGTAGAAACTCAGAGTTAGTTCCCATTTCCTCTGTCTTACTGCTATTGTATATGACCCTGATCATGTTGTCCCAGTTTTTGCCTGCAGATCAGTTAACTGAAATAGAAGCAATTGTATTTTTTGAATGTTTTGAAAAAAGCAAGCAGACAATCTATCATTTAGAAAGCGCTTTTAAGATGCAAGTCTGATTCTGATTGAGTTTCTACTGAACGTGTCATTAATTGGTAGGGGTTTTCATTGAATCCTTTAATAACTACTGTATTTTCAGTACAGTACAAGTAAAACAAGGGGCTGTTCAGGTTGTTTTGTTTGTGGGTGTTGTGGTTCCCATCCTGACAGCAGCAGTACAGTGTAAAGAGGTCTCCCTTTGGAGAGGTATTTGGATTGTATTAGTCATACTCTGCTTTGCAGGCAAAACCCTTGAAGAGCAGGGTGTAACACACAATGCAAAAGTGATGGTACTGCAACTGGAACAGAGTGATGATGAAACCAGAAGAAAAGTTCAGGAAGAAGAACTGAAGTGCAAGAAAGAAAGAGAAATAAATGAAAAGATGCAAAGAACTAAGAAGAGTTTGGAAATTCTAGCAGAGAGTGGTAAGGGAGGGAGTTGGTTTTGTTTGGGCTTTTTTGGGGAGGGAGGGTGGAGATGGATGTGCTTTAATTAATACATCAAAAATTATCTTCTCAGTGGACTTTCAACATAGATTTCAGTTTATACTCTTCTACATTTCTCTCTAGTTGAAAACTAAAATTTCCTCTTCTACTCCAAATAAATCTTCTTGCACAACTAGAATGCTAGAGAACACTTTGAGAAAGATCGAATATGAATCGGTGATTATTTAATTGGTACTTGACAGTTAAGGGACTTCCACAACTCTTGAGAACAGGCTTTAAATGTATTGTAGACCTAAGCACAGTGGAATCATGTATTGGATGTCATTCCACCCTTTTTTTTGTGGCTGATCTCGGATGTGACTGTGTGTAACCATGGTTATCATTGTCATCTGTAACGTGGCTGTTCTGCTTTCAGTGCCTTTGATGTTGATTGCTGGTAACTGTGGATTAAATTAAAGGGATGTAGTCAATCTAACAGTAATATTTTTTTCCACAATGAGATTGTGTTTGTGAATTGCATTGCTAGATGGTGAGTTTAAATCACCTCATTGCTTCAAAAATTCACAAACGAGAAGCTGCGAAACTGACTATATAATGAATTCCTGCCAAATGCAAAAATACCTGAACAAAGCTTCTTTTAGTGGTCAGTGACAGCCTGTTTCTTACTGTAATATCAGATTTAGAACAAATGAAAGAAGTGATTCCTTTTATGTGCTTAAGAGGTGATTTAGACCCCAGCCCTTGAATTCTGTATAGGGTTTCTTTAAGGTATTTACCACTGTCAGTTATAGCACAATACCAGAGGAGAGTGGAGTCCATAATGGGCTCACAGGCTGCAGGTTCTGTGTGAAGTCTATAAAGGATTTAACAACCCTTTTGTTTAATCTGAGAAAAATTGCAGGGCAGAAGCTTTTAATCTCAGCAAACTGCTACTTAACTGCCTTGTTTACAAGAAAAGCATCTTTTCATTTTAAATCAGGTGGAAGTGAAAACAAAATTGATAGTTTGGTTATAAGCTTTAAAGATGTGGGAACAGGGAAATACTAAGCTGTGGGGATTTTTTTTTTTTTCAGTTTTATCAACAGTGCTCAGTTGTGTGGATTTTTTATATTCTCTGCTTTATTTGATACGACATTTCAAATGCTTTATCATGTCAAATGTAGCTGTTCTGTCTTCTGCAAAAAACTATTTACAATTTATGTAGCTTTTAATGTTCTTGCTCAGTTTCTGGATGGGTAGGGCCTTTTCCTTAGTGACCTCTCTAAAATTCCTTATGTTTGTCTGACCAGGGCCATTGTTGGTAGATATGTCCAAAAAATCACAGCCTTTATATGTAATTCAGGGGTTTTGTTGTTGTTTGTTCGATTGCTTTTTTTGTTCAGCCGTGTACTTACTGACATAATCTTACAACAACAGAATTACTCTGTTGAAGACTATGCTTAAAATTTAAAGTGTTTTTTTCTTACATTTTAGAGGAGTACTTGGATGAAGATACTCATCCATATCTAGATATAGCTAATCAGACTGGAAGGTCAATTGAGGTTCCTCTTCGATCTAAAAAAGTAGGTAAAAGTATCTTACAGAGCTACTAAGATGACTTTTTAACATTTAATTTGTGAAGCATTTCAAATATGGGTTTGAAATACAGTCAGACTTTTTTGGGGCTGTAACCCTGGGCCCATTTCTTAATAGAAATAATTTTGAAATAAAATTAAGGTAGAACTCTACTGTTGGGAATATTTCATTTATCTGGATACAGAGCTCTGATTGCTGATCTACTTGCAGGTCTAGTCTTGCATCAGCCCCTGTGTTGTCCATTTCTTTTTTGTGTATTAAGATGAGCTTTAACTTTGTTAAATCCTAGCACCTATTTTAAATTTTGAGTGCCCTAGAACAACATGGAAATAACTTGTTCATTAGGCCACAGTTTCAGTTGGAAACTCAATGAGGTCTCAAAATCAGACTTTTTTTAAAATAATTTTGACATCTTTTTTGCTGTGATGCCTCTCAAATTTTTAAGAGTTCCATATTCTCAACTGAAAATATATTTGGTTGGGTGCATGGATTGAATTACTATAGAAGTGACATAGCTGATATTGGCTGCTGAAGCAAAATAGTGATAGATGCCATCCTTTAATATTGCTGGATTTTCAGAAGATAAATAAAAATCTTTAGAAATACTTGAATTGCACCCAGTTACACAAAAAAAAGAGAGAGAGAAGAAAGGAACCAGCCCCAACATGTGCTAACTGCTGCCCTAGCCTCTTCTGAGGCATCTCGTGTTTTCTGCATCATCTGGAGGTTTTGGATGATTGAAATAACTCTCCATTCTCACAATGCATGCTGTCCTGATGAAGTGCTGGAAGTAGTAATTCACCTGCAGAGTTAAAGCATCAAGTTTTCATCAGTATTGAACATGGTGAGAAGAAATATTGCAGGTTGTTTCTATCCAGAAATACTGTGTACATCTATTTGTCATACTGCAGGAACTAGAGTGTTTTCCCGCCACGTTCAACATTTAATTTCCAGTTCTGAGGTATTGTAGGAGGTGAATTGTTAGGTTTTACAAGAGAGTTATGATAGCAAAGCAAAACAAATTTGATGCTGTTGAGAGGTGTAGCAGTCAGAAAAATGCTTTGCTTGTTATCACTGATTGTTGAAAATCTATCCAGGGTTGCCGCCTTAAAATAAATTTGGTGCAATGTTTCATGTGTTAGTAACATTTATTGTTTTTAATTAGACAATATTCTAACATGAGCAGATGAGAGAAAAATACGAAGCAACGTGAAATAGCACTGCTCTTATAGACCTGATAACAAGGGTATTTTGCTGACAACAAGGGCTTTTTATGGATTACCTAGATACTTCTCTTTAGCTATAAAAGTGAGTTGGGGAAGTGCAAAATAAGTGTCAATCTGTTTTTCTAGGCCCTTGTGCTGGCAATGGGTTATCATGAGAAGGGAAGGGCATTAATGAAGAAGAAGGAATATGAAATAGCACTGCCATATTTGTTGGATGCTGATAAACACTTCTGGTAAGAACCTTTTTGTGTCCTTGTATATCTTTTAGTGTCAACCAAATACTAGAACAGCATTAACCCTACCTATGCCTGTAAATCAGGGCCTGTTTTGCCTGGAAATGCTTCACACTGCAGATGGGAAATAGCAGACAAAGGCTCCAACTTGTAGTGAAGGTGGCTTCAGGTAGAAGAGCTGAAAGTGATACTGCCCTGGGCAATTGAATCTTTCATGTCAACATAAACAGAAACTGTCAATATTCATGTATTAGTCTATAAATTGTATTAGCTTGAGAGACACTTAGGGATACTCATTTGTAATTGCTCCTGTGAAGTAATTGTTGTAAAACGTGGAGCAGATAGCTGAGCTTAGTAACAATACCAGAGTTTCTGCAGGTAAACTAGCTTCCTGTCAGCAGGCAGATCCCTAAATTGGTCTTTTGAGATCCCCAAAAGTAACATTGTCCCCATAGCAGGGAGATTGGGACAGGACTCTGCATGCTCACAGGCACTGAGACAGTTGATCTGTCCTCTCAAAGATTATACAGTGCTTAATTTCACTCTGCTTAAACAGTAACAAAATGAGTTGTGGAATTCTTTGAGATGCAGCGTTATCATTAGTGCCAGTGTATTAGTGAATATGATGGGAGATGAGTGCTTCATTAATTTCCACTGACCTCAGTTTGCTACCGCAAATACAAAGTCTGTGCTTCCTCAGATATGTGAGTATGTGTACTTGTAGCATGTTGCTTCATTAGTGTTAAAAGTGTGTGGAAAAAAATGAACAACTCTTCCCAGAAAGCCAGTAACTGTTTTGTTTTCCAGTGAGTGTACTACAGAACTGCTGAACACTGTTGACAACTATGCAGTCCTGCAGCTGGATATAGTGTGGTGCTACTTCCGCCTGGAGCAGCTGGACTGCCTGGACGATGCAGAGAAGAAGCTGTGCACAGCACATAGATGCTTCCAGAGGTGCTATGGGGAGAACCATGAAAGACTTATTGATATCAAAGTATGCTGGCTTTTTTATTTAATTAGGGTGGCATTTTTCTATCTGTGTTCAGTTATTGTTCAAATATTACCAGACTGACTTTTAGAAGTTTAAAGTTTTCTTGTGTCTCCTTAGCCTTGTAAAGTAGCTGTGTAATTGTCAGGATAGGGAAAGTGTCAGAGCTGACAAAAAGGTCATGGCAAAAGTGTTTCTATGCACAGGCATCAGTGTTCTAGATGTGATACTTTGCACAGTAAATACCACATATTAGTAGTGACAGTCTTCTTTAAATGAGTGAAGTCTTCTGTTGATAATGATTTAATGTTCTACCATGTTCTTCTATACTCACATGCCCTCTCCCTGTGTGTAAACAATTCTTTAGGGAAGCTATGGTCGTGAGGCGGTTTTATTTCTACGACTTTACCTCCTTCAAGGGATAGGGCACTATCACAGTGGCAGAGAAAAGGAGGCTGCTGAATATATTCAGAAGGTAAGAAACCATTAGGTAAAACTTCAGAGTTGTAATTCCTGTGTTTGGGCTCTGTCTTGCACCTGTGCTTACTCAGAAAAATGGGGAGACTCCTTTTGTTTGTATGTTAGCAACAGTATAAATAGTATCATTTTGTTTTTTCTATCTACAGGCCTCTCGTTTATATGAAGAGCTGTCTGTAGATCCTGAGAAAGTTGACTGCCTGTCACTCCTGGGTTTCTCCGAACAGGAAGCTCGCCTTGCCCTGCGAGCGTGCCATGGGAATGTGGAGTACGCAGCCAATCTTATCACCAACAGGAGAGAGGTATGGTGCAGTGAAGTATTAAATCAAGGCTTATATTAGCTGTAGTGTCCATAAGATCATGTGTTGTGTGACTAGTGCAGCATGGTGCCAATTGAGGAGTTTGATTATGCTGCTTTGGCACTGTTACTGTAGCTGACAGTCTGACATCTGTTGCCACAAGTTTGAAACCAAAACTTAATACAACAAGGGAAGCTCTATCCCAGAACAGATGGGATAAGAGAACCAAAGACCTGTGGCTGTACCACAGAGGCACACAGGAAGACTTTGCACTAGTGTTTGCTACTCAGCAGTGCTCCATATGGGAATAAAAACATCATGATCAAGCTGTCACTCCTGGGCTTGACGTCTGAAAGACAGAGTGCCATGAGGGTAATGATCAGGCTGCAACTTATTTTGGCTTTGGACTTGGAAGTTCCAGGAGTAGAGAAGAATTTTTTTGTGCTAAAGTGAAGACAATGTTGTAAGTTCAGGCACTTCAGATTTGGACATTTGGTAAGCAGAGGTGGCACTTCTAGACTTCAGACAGTGAAATGTGGATGGAAAAGTCAAATGGCTGAGAGCAGGGCTGAACAGAACTCCTTGGCTACATGCCCAGTTCTGACTGTATGTCCTTGGCAAGTCTTGTCTACAGGCCCATCTGCTAAACGAGTTTATCACTTACCACACAGGGCCTATAATAGCTGTGACAGCGTAAGATCTGATCTGCAGAGACTACAGAGCAGAAGTATGGCAACAGTGCTAGCTCATGGAAATGCAACTTCATTTAGTAACGACTGTCTGGCAGCCCAGTCTGTATTTAAATAAAGAAAATAAAATCCCTGTTCCTCAAGGGACTGAAATTCAAAGATATAAAGCCAAGAAATCTTGTAGGCACAGGGGAAGGCTGAAGCATTCCCATGCACAGTGAGCTTTCTAATGGCTGTGCTCTTGCAGGAAGCAGCACAGATAAGGAGGGAGGAGAGAGCTAAAAGGCAGCAGCGAAGGGAAGAAATCAATACCTTGACAAGTATGGGCTATTCAGAGAGAGCTGCTCAAATGGCTCTTCGTCATACACAAGGAAACGTGGACCAAGCTTTTCAGGTAAGTGACTTCCAGGAGTAGTACTTCAGCACAAAAAGACTTGTTTGCTTTTTTTGTTCACTGCTTGGTAGGTTCTTACTTTCTGCGGTCTATATTTGTTAGTTCTTAGCAACCTTTTTCTGAACTGAACTTCTCTTTCCTGACCTGATGACTCAGATATCATCCATGCTGAGGAGAGGAGTATTATATTTCTGTTGCTCTATTCTGATCCTTTTCTGTTTTATTGTAGTTTATTCTTGACAATCCCGAGTTACTGTTGGAAGATGATGATCTTGTGGCCATGGACCAGTTTCAGGTTTCCCAGGAAAGTATTGACCAAGTAAGTTAGAGTGCTTGCTTGCTTAGGAATTGGTTGTCTTGTTTCTGAATTATGCCTTCAAAAACACCAGATCTTCCTTAAGCAAAGGTGTATAAATATTCTCTGACCCATGTGTCTCAAGTTGTCACACTTCCACTGTCTGGCATCTCTTTTCACAATGAAGTCACACTCAGGCTAAAATGTAATCTGTATGTACTTCCTGCCCATTACACCAACCTGTCCCACATGGATGCAGAGGGAAGTATGTGCACACTAATGGTCTATCCCCAAAAAAGACAGCAAATGAGAAGTTTTTTCAAGTCTCTTTAGCATTGCAGTGCACAAGGGTAAAAGTTGGCATGTGTCTTTCTTGTTGTAGGCTGTCTGAATAGCTCTTCAGTAGTTAGTGTGACTACACAATGTCAGATAGGCAAGAAAACTATACTGCCTAGAAGAAGTAAGCAGCACGTGCACACTCCTGATACGCTGGAGAGCTTTGAAGTTACCTTTTGAAAAACAGAAAAAGTTGTTCTGATACTAAACAAGAGGCACTTGATTCTGCTCAGAATCCCCATTCCTTTAATAGGTCGCTGCCCTGTTGTTAACTGTTCCAGTAAACCAGAGTCAGTGTCCTGGAATTCCTGGCATTCAGTGCTTCCCTCTGTGCATGAGGAATAACTGTCAGATTCCTGTCAAACCCTGGTGCTAGACAAGCTTGGATTTCTCCAGATCTTGTGATTTTTTCTTTTTTTCCTCGTCCTGTAGCTGATGTATATGGGTTTCAGCCGTGAGTCTGCAGAGCAAGCTTTAAAGGTCTTTAAAGGCAACATCCACTTAGCTTCCCAAACCCTTGCTCGTTATGGGGGAGTTCTTCCTGCTTCACTGCTGCTATCTCCAGAGGCGTCTAGTCCATCAGAAGAATCAGCTTCATCAAAAGACTCACCTACAGAGTCTGCAGGTAAGAGTGTTGCATACAGCAGGCAGAGGGCAGTGGGAAGGCTGTTCTGGCTTTTGTACAAAACAAACGATTTCTGCCTTAATACTGGAAGAGGACCTTGAGTATTGCCCCAGGCTACTTTGATTAGTAACACAGTCACAGGCAAGGCATCCCCTTAGCCCCAGGTAAGCTATAGCTCCTGCAGTCAGTAACTGCTATCAGCTGTAGGCAGTGTGTAAGATGGGTGCAGCCCGGAAGAAAGGGTAGGCTTCAGAAGCATCCTGGGAAGGGCTAAGAGGAAAAGGCCACTCAGTAGGCTGTGGGTTTGGCACAGAAGGCTGGAGGCACTGGGTGTCTGTGTCCTTGCTTCCCCAGTGAGGAACACGTGGCTTCTCTAGCCCACAAGCAATTTTAGCTTCTCCCATCTCATTGTACTGGCCCACACCAGTTCTCTTCAAAAACAAAGCAATCTCTCCCTTTCTGTACCCTTTCAGAGAGCAAGTAATAAGATGCTGGAGCATGGAGCATATTCTCTGGACCTACAACTGATAACGATGATATTTTGGCTTGCTAGGATATGTATTCTGACTGCTATTCCAAACCTGTGCTATAGTCAGCTGATTTGACCACATACTCCTTCCTCATGTCCCTTATGTGGTAGAACTGTAATTGATACTTGCCATTTAGCAAAGAGGAAACTTGCACATACTTCTCTCTTCCATTATTTGTAATAGCTGTAGTGATCCCTGTTGTACAACAAAGGGCTTTCCTACAGCTTTAAGTAATAGGGGAAAAATGACCATCCTTTGCAGAGCTATTGTAACTGAGGTAGTTGTATATTACAGACTCACAGAGCAGTCATGCTGGTGAAAGAGGGAATGTGCCAACTTTGAACTGCTACTTTTCTTTGTTGAAAGGTTCTTCTAGTTCACCAACAGATGAAGATGTGGAGATTGATGCAGTCAATGAAATCAGAGATGATATTCCTGAACATGAAGAGGATTATCTGGATTTAACACTGGAGGAAGAGGGACAGATCATCCATGAATACTTATCCTATATACAAGTACCACAGCATTAAATCTCATTACATCTACTTGAGTTATATGTATTTACCTTGACAAATTGAGTTTGACTTATAAATGCACCTTCAGCTTATCTCTTACTAAATGCCTTGAATTCAGTTAAACTAGAGGTGGAACACTTAACTCCTACTTATTTATAAATCTGCTTAAAGCCTACATTTGTGATACATTGTAATTTATTGTCATAGCAGAAAAATAGAAATGTTTATTTTCAGAAGAAAATTTAATAGAACTAAACTATATTTTTATTGTGAAATAAGTTAATTCACTTAGTACTCAAGAAACATTTCTATACCACTTTAAAGTACCAGCTTTAAAAAAAAGTTTGTAACTCAGAAGCCTAGCTCATGAAGCTACAGAGGTATCAGCTTTCAAATTGTTCTCTTTTTCTCCTGTTGTGCATGGGTTATACTGTGTTCTGCTTGTCAATTCCTGCAAGAGTTACACAAGCAATAAAGGTAATTATGTTCTGCTTCTGTGTTTGTGAAGAGCCTTTTATGCTCTGGTTTTAAAACCAGTAGGAACTGCCCAGCAGGGCCCTGTCCTCTCACATCCCCATGACCTGGGTAGTGGTATTTCTTTTTACAGTTAAATAACCAGTTTCCCCAAGCAGCTCCTCTTACAGTGTGTGGCTTAATATTGATGGATTTCGTGGGAACTACAAGATTTTAAGCAGCTGTTGAACAGACCTTGAGGGAGGCACTGGCTCAGTAGTTGTACCCAGGAACTCAGCATCCCGCAGAAATACTTGGGGTTTTGTGTGTGCTTTATACCATTCAGTTTTCTGCTGTGTCAGCAGCCCTCCACTGCAAATAGAAGTTCCCAACTTGTCAGCTTTCCTTAACCGTGCTTTATTTGCTGTCCATAACTCCATTCTGGCGGCAGATGGAGCTCATGCCTTGTCTGTGCCAGGTGCAGTGCTGGAGCTGGTGGGAACAGGGCAGGGACCAAGGCCTAACAACAGCTGCTGGAAAATGAGCCTTCCCTCTGGGAACAGTTGAGCCTTACCCAGCATTTACCAGTGGGGAAATGAGTGCTTGAACTTCTTGCTATGGCAAATGTAGAGGAGGAAGCAGAGCTTTGGCCTGTGACATGACTGCTCATTAACTAGCAGATGGGCTTAATGGTTTCTTTTCCTCCAGCAAAAAGCAGGAACTGCTTGCACTGTTAAGGAACTAGTTCTATTTGCTACGTCTGTATCAAGGCAAGTGCTATAAAAATTGAGTAGTTTTGTGTCTCCTCCCAGAAGATGTGAAGCACTTCTGAAGGTAGTAATACTAATTCTGAGTTAAAAACAGCCCTAGCAAGCATTGTATCCTGTCTCTCTACAGGCAAGCAATGAGGAACCACTGGACAAAGCAGAGTTAACAAGAATATAAAGAATTTAAAATTGGAAATATATAAAGTGATGGGATGTAGTAAATCAAGAAGTAGGTGGGAAAGCACAGATTCATTTCTTCCTTTAGTCACAGGGGTTCCCAAACCTTCTGGCATTCTGACATTACCTTATGGTAGCCCAAAGGCAGCACTGGATGTACAGGCAGTATTTCTTCTCTTTGAAGTAGCTTGCATAGCAGGCTGGCAGTGACAACTTGAGACATGAGGGTTTGTCCTTGGGGTATTTAAAATTAGCATCATAACATGCAGTGCTTGTCAGAGAAGCCATTCCTCAGTGATGTAATTCTGCCAGTGCTGCCTCCAGTAACCGTGTGCAGGAAGCATTGGCTAAAACTTGGAAGTTAATTTTGATCATGTATTTGAAGACACTGTGATATGTTTAGCAACAGGCAGAAGTGTGATGACTCATTAATTCCACCCTTTATGAAATCTATGTCTATTAAAGCCATTTGCTAATTCCATGTGCAGCTGCTGTATGGCCAGATCAGCTTTTATGTCTAGCATACCGTGTGCAAAGTTCCAAACAAAAAGTATAGCCCAGACCATCTGTGCAACTCCATCCATCTCTGCTCAGGGCCTCCCTCCTACTTAGCACTGACCTCATAAGCAAAACAGAAACAAAATTAACTGCATAGCAAGCCATCACCCCAGCAACCACAAGCCACCATCTCTGAAACACTTCTCACAGGGCCAGTACTGAGCTATGATAACTGGACCAAGAGGTTGACACTGGAATTAAACCTACACTATGCAGACAATCTCCCAAATTTGTCTCTCTTTGTAGGCAGCTAACAATTAAAATCCTGGTTCCTACTGGATGCAGAAACCTGCCAGCTAAGAGCTAACAAAGCTGCTCAGCAGGAGAGGCAAGTAGGGTATGAAGCAATGACAGGCCTGACCCAAAGATGCAGTGTTACAGTTTCAGAGCAGGGCAAGCCCTGAGCCAGCATGTGTGGCTCTTCACTGTCCCTGCTCTCCCTTAAGACTGGACTTTAATCTGTGGCTGTTCACTCCTTCCCTTGAGCAGGGAAACAGAGCTCTGGCAGTCTGGTGCTGGGCAGGATGCAGGACAGCTTCACAGCATGCCTGACTCCAGCCCCAGCAATGAGGAAAAGGCAGAAATGTTTCCAGAAGCATATTGGGGGTTTTTTTGTTTTCTGTATTCCATCCATTCTTAACTACTGTGCATCTGCAGCCAGTCAAATCCCCTCTAACTGAGAATAAAATAAAAGCTAGACAGAGTTGTCTATAGATGCCACATGTTTATTAGTCCATTATAAAATAGGATTACAGCATTTTTATCTTGCTGTAGTACAGAATAAATAAAGCCATAAAAATAAAACATGTGGTTAGATATTTTTGTACTTGTTCTACAAAGAGTTATATCTGCAACTAGAAAAATATAAGAACCCTTGTTTATTCATGGCTCAGTGGTTATCAGGAGGGGTGAACCTGGAAAAAGACTGGGAGAACTTCTCTGGAGTCTGACTGCTTATCCAGTTCTAACAGCCTAGCAAACCAAGGCCAGACACAGCCTCATAAAGAGGAAAGATAATAAATGTACACCACCCAGTAAATCCTCCTGTTCTGCACTCCTTTCCTCTGAAAAAACAGTCTGACATTCTTAGTGGATGTAAGGAAAACCTTTCCCCAATGAGGACAGTCAAGTAGTGGGCCAGGCTGCCCAGAGAGGTGGTTCAGTTGCCACTGCAGACCTGGTAGCTAGTGAACAGCTTCTGACTCCTGCCAGGCTGAGACAAGGCCCTTCTGAGGAGCCCATCAGGAGCTTCCCACCTGGGAAGCCATGCCTGAGGATAAGCATGTGGCCCTGGCAGCCCACAGCAGTCATGCGAGAGCTCTGATCTTCCTCTACTAAGTGTGAGATTGTAAAAGGTAATTAAAAGTACACACTAGGGTGCTGGGAGGAAGACAACTGCCATGCCTCAGCAAACAGCTGACCTTGGTAAAAATGGTCTGAGGCTTAGCTGGTTCTCTAGCTTATGTTTATTTAAGAAAATGTCTATCCTATTACTCCCAACTTCCCAAAGAGCTGGCCAGTTTGCTTTAAACTCCTGCCAAGCCAGACCATCCTGTGTTAGTTGGTCTGATCAGCAAAAAACTGACCCAAAGGTCAGCTGTGAAAATTGAATTTGTAGTTGTACTGCAGGGCACCTTTCACTGGCATGTCTGGCTGAACAGAGGCAAGCGAGCAGGCAACAGAACAGCAGAAAATATTTCTCCTTAGCTACTAGACAGGCAGAAGTCTGCAACATCCCTGTGCCAGAGGAAACTGAAAACAAGCAGTCATATGTAAAGCTCTTAGTTACACAGACACACACAGAGGTACATCACCTGAGCCACACTGCAGTCCCTCCTGACTCCAGTGCTGCTCAGCTGAGAGTCACCTGTAGCAACAGCATCTGACTTGAGCCCATCTGACAGTCACAGAGAATCCTGGCTCCTGTAAAAGAGATTCAAGCAACGCTGTTTCCCATCTCTTTCCAAGTTCTGGCTTACATGGAGACAGTGGTGCAGAAAACAACAGGTTCAGCTTTGGTCACCGATGGAAAGTCTGTTCTAGAGAGTCACATTAATTCAACAGCCTCATGTTCCCCATTTTCTTGTTGTACCATACAGCCAACTTTATTGTTGAAGAGCCGAGACAGACTTCCCTTCTGCGAGCTCCTGCCCTGGGCAGACCTCTCCTTCTTTAAACGCCGCTTATTTCTCTTGCATACTCCCCTGATGTCCCAAATCCTTAGTGTGCCATCATGGGAAGCTGTGTAGAGCAACTCATTGTGGATCTGGAACAACAGGGTCACATTTAATACCAAACCGTACAGCTTAGAATTGGCATAATCAAACCGTCAAAAATCAGAGCAAACACAGCTTGATCCCAACTCTTAAGGCCTGATTGTTCATTGCAAGAGCCAGTATAAATTATCACAAAAGCTGCTGAAGTGGGATGAGACATTACCAAGCCAAGCTTCATGTCTTTGCCACTTCACAGAGCCATAAAATGTAAACAGCAAGAGTTATTTATAACCTAAACCCACTAGAAAAGCAATGGGGAACTAAACTTAATGGCAGAGCAGGCTGTAGCTGGGAATTTCAGTGCTGGTTTCAGACTGCTGGTTTTGAAGATGAAGCTTAAGGAGGCACCAAACTCAGGATCAGTGGGCAGTGGCAGGGTCAGAAATGCTTTCCTTCTCACTTCCCTTCCTCCTTTGCAGTTAAAGATACAGTTCTTCCTTCAAAATTTGTTGTTCTTCCAAACCTGCAGCAGTTCAACCTTCATTACCCAAACCTCCCTGTAGCTTCATTTCCTTAATTAAACACATTTCCATTTGCTGCTGTTGTAATGTTTCCAACTGTCCTCAACGCACCCTAGAAGCCAACCATAGGTCTTGATGATCTTCCCCTGCCTGCATCAGTCTGCCTGCCTTGGGCACTGGCAGTCTCCAGAGGCAGGCTGTGCATCCCGCCGGCTTACGTCAGCACGCAGCACCACACAGGCACTGCACAACCACAGTGCCCGCATCAATAGACCTAAAATCATATTAAAGTCACCATTTCCTAGTCCTCAATCTCTTCCCAGGATTTTTTTGTCCTTTACAGTTGGAAATGAAATTACACAAAAAAAAAACCCCAAACCAAACACCAAAACCACACCCACAAATAGCGACAAAAGACCACAAAGTCAAGCTTTGTTCTGGGCAATACTTAGGGCTGCCCAGAGTGACTGCGTCAGTTATCACCCAAACCCATGCAGGTGACTGTCTGCTACACAACCAATTGCTCAACATCCCAGAGTTTGCAGTTTAAGACCAATTAGCCACTTGCTAATTCAAAAATACATGCAAAAGACAACTACATTTACAACTCTATATGCTTGGCATCAACTCCACAAGGAATTTTATCTCTTCTCCTTTTTCTTTCGACTGTCAGCCTGCCAGCAATACTTACAGTGTCTCTCATGTCCTTAATCAAAATTCTCATACTGCACACAGCTTTTACCAAGATCCTGATGTAGGGAGATGTGGATTCTTAAAACACACAAAGCATCCAAGTAGTCAAGCTTTCCCCTAAGGATTCCTTGCATAATACTGCTCTTTGTATTGCCACCAAGGATTACTAATTCCTCCCCTTTAGACTTCTAAACGCCAGTATCACTTGAGTCTAGACAATATGCAAGCAATTTCTCAGGGACCTAATTAAATTTTAGGAAATTTTTAAGCCAGTAGCAGACTCTTCCATTTGTCTGGTAGGATGTGGCTCAGACAGTAACACACACAAAAAAAAAAAAATAGAGAAATCTTTGTCATCTTTATACCTTCATAAAAATAAATCCTGATGGCAGTATTTTACATAAACTTTTATATACAGGGTAGCACATGGAAGCAACCACTAGCTCTTTACTGAGATCAGAAAGGATGGTAAGCAGTTGCTAGATTGTTGAGGGATACCATGCCCAGGGGGTTAGGGGAATAATGCTAAGTATTTCTCTACTTGTATAAGGCAAAAACTTCCACCTAGAGCACTGCAAATGTTTAGCATCACTGTCTTGTAATGGAAGGAGTCTCATGAGGTCAAGGGTCCATTCCCTGCCCATGATCCCTTTTATCTGTCTCATTTCTTACAGTTGCTTGTCTAACCTGATCTGAAAAACCTCCAACTACAGACACAGGACAGCCTCTGGGGACTCACTCTGTGACTTCACTTATCTTTATTATTATAGAGTTTGTCTAAAATTACAAAAGGAAAAGTCCAAGTCTGTTACTTTTTCCCTTACCCTAGAACAACATCCAACACAGAATAGCTAGCCACACCAACTCCCACAAGACAAATGAAGGAGTGATCAAAAAAGATATCCCAGCAAAGAAAACACTTCCTGACCTGGATGCAGTTGATGATGAACTTGTGTCCTCGGAAGATCTTCTGTAGGACACCACTCTTGGAATTGAAAGCTCTTGCACAGGCATCACCACTTCCTGTGAACACTGAAACACAAGCACACAGCATATGGGCAGATGTGAGCAGCCACATAAGGTCAGTTCATGCGAGTTCAAAACGCACCTAACAGCAGTTCACAGAGGAGCATGACCGATCACTTTTAAGCTTGATTCTCTTCTCAGTTATATCAAGTTCACATCATTTTCAATTCACTGACACCAGCATGCTTGCTTCATATTTTTCAAAACACTGAACAGCCTTAAGCCTGAAATTCCTACATACATCATATTTCACTCCAGACACACTTAAAATATCCATTTCTGCTGTTCTCTTTCCTGCCTAAACATGCCTTAATAATTCCAAGTAGGTAATTTATCTCTGGTCTGGATTTAACAATTTCCACTAAGCCTTCCATTTGTTTTACCACATTTATTTCCAGGTTTTCATTCAGTACAACAGTATCTTCATCACTTCTGCTGCTGCATTAAGTAGCAGGTGCTTCTGTACAGTGGAGCTGTGAACCACAGGAGCAGCTCTCCCTCACATTATCCCCTCTGACACTAATGATACATATTTGGCCTTAGCTTCATTAAAACATACTGTGGTTTTTTCCCCCCATTTTCAACAAAATCTTACCATCAGAAGTTAAAGCCATCACTGTTGAACCACCACAGTTCAATCTGTGCTCAGAGGTGAGTGGCATGTGTAGGCAGCTTTACAAAGAAGCTTTAGAAATTCTTTTGGTGTGGTAGGTTTCTTCAGCTAAATCCTGCAGCTTAGGATCTCTGCAAGCAGTAGAGCCTTTAAGTGATTCAGGACCCAGGCTATAATCTCTGTTTCAGTATGGCACAGAGTTATTTGAGGGGTTTTTGGCTATAACTCCTCTCTGAGCTATATTGTACATGTGCTACAAGAGGGGGCAGGTTTAAGTAAATTAAGCATGACCAGGGGTTTTGGCTGTTCATCAGGTTTCCTTGGGGTATCTTAACATGTTTGTGGAACAATTTCTCAATGCTTCAGGATCTTCCCATCAGATCCTCAGAACTGCGGCATCTGGAAACTGTGAGACAGTGTTGAGTATTTAATTTTATTCTTAGCAATATGCCCCCAAAGGAGCACATTTCTGTGCTTTAAGGGTTCCACAAACTCTCTTCATGAACACTCACTTTCCTTCACTTAACCCAAACTCCTCAAGTTTATCTAAAGAGAAATATTTCAGAATTGCAAAAAGCAATATACTCACTGCTTTCTGCTTTTCATGTCTTTGCAAAAGCCACTAACATAGAAAGATTTTGACAAAAATTAAGTGCCTGAAGACAACAGATTCCTTATCTTTTGGGAGAAGTCAGGCACTGAATTCCTAAAAAGACATGAAGAAATTACCACAGCAGTAAAGTCAGGACTACAACAAGAGATGAGAGGATAGGCTACCTACTGCCACCAGCTTTTCAACTTCAAATTAAACAGCACGAGGCTGAGTACCTCCTGGGTACACCTTTAGGAAACATCTGGATGTGGAAAATTGTTATTTTATATGGGCCACTATAAATTCAATTGCCAACACAATCCTTAAAATGCACTGCATCCCATTCTGCAAATGAGTAACAAGCAGGGAACAAGGTACTGATTTTTTTCCTAGTGAATGGAAATCACTTAATAGTATTACACACATGCAGAGAGAGCAGGAACCAATTAAGAGCTGTTTTCACTATGCAGCTGTCAGTTTTCTTTAGCTATTGCTCTCAGGATTTTGCTTTTGACAGCCATCTTTTATGTCTTTTGAACTGTCACTCTAGATTTAGGAAGTCTCTTTGGACTTCTGAGTTTCAAACAAGAGCTGTTGATCTAATACAGACTTAACATTTAAATATATGCTTATATATGCCACCTGTGAAACAACAACAAAAAATAAAATCAACCATTCACTTCAAATTTTTACTTAAATTTCATTGACCCTTGGGAGGCAGAACAGGTTTTAAACATTCCCTTGGAATTTTTGCAACATGAAAAATATAAACTGCATTAAATTTTCAATGACTGTGCACATACAGCAGGAGAGAAATAATCAGCATAATATCATTAAGGAAATTAGATTGAGAATCAGCTTTAATATTCCCCATGCTATTAATTACATGAGCAGACAGAAAAGCCACTAGAAACACATTCTGATGGTTTAAAGCTTGGTTCTCAGATCTATCTGGACTCCCTGTACACTATAAAGCAATTTGGAAACCACACATACATCTTTTATTCTCATTCTAATACTTTATTTTCTTATTCACACCATAAACTCTTGGGGCAACAAGGCTTTGCATACTGAGCAGATAGAAGATCTTAACTCTGGTGCTTACTAACAGAAAGTTACCACTTCTCAGCTGAGGTTCTTTCCATCTTCTTGCACTGGTGCAGATGTGACATAAACCATAAAAATTTCCTTTTTTATAAATTAAACACATCTAAATTCTATTCAGACAAGTCCCAAATATTTTTCCATTGCATCTTTCCTACCCTTCAGGTAGAACAATTCAATTCTCCCTGATGACACTTGTAGTAGTCTGATGATACTTGTAGTAGTTTTGCATTTGATTTAAAATGAGATCTTCAATAACTCTGAGAACACTTCTATCACACTACCAGGATATTATTCATAGGTCTGACTAAATGCAGCAATATTGCCTGCATTTTAAGGAAAAAAAAAAAAAAAGAGTGTTATGAAAATTAATGTATGTGTGTGGCAGGGACAAGGTGGTAGGATTAAGAAGTAGGGCGAGAGCTGCAGTGATAATGAAAGCTCTGTTTGAGCCTACACTTGCTTTTTGATGGTTTCAGTGAGTCTGGTCAAATCTGTACCAGTTGCCAACATCTTTAAGCAATAATGTCAGGATGCAGCATAAGCTCAGACCTTTTTCCCTTCCATTTCAGCCTTCTAGCCAACTGCACAAGCTGTTAAGTTTCCAAATATAATTAAGAATCAGTTCAGTCACTGGGTTATAAATGGAGTCAGTCAGCCTTATCAAGCATGGTGCTAGACAAATGCCATTAAACAGTAACCTGCCTGTGCAAGCACAGCTCTCTTGTAACATCTACCATCTTGCATTTGTCAGCCATTTATCACCATCAGAGTGATGATCTGTAAAAAGAGGTATTAAGGCCCAAATAGCAACTATTCATTTGGTGTTACACGCTCACTTCATAGCTGAAGTACAAAAATTGCAATCAGAAAAGCATTGTGAATTCCTAGACCAGCTTCAGACAGGCACTGCCATCCCTGAAGGAGAGAAGTACTTGTTTGGAAAGCAAATAAAGGCACATCAGGCCTAACATCAGTGGCAGGACAAGACCAGGATGACAAAGAGAGGTGCAGGCTGCTTAAAACAGAAGTGCAGTCCTGGAACCCAAACCCAGAAATGGACAGAATCATAGAATGGGCAGGTTGGAAGGGACCCTAAAGATCATCTAGTTTCAACCTCCCCACACTGAGCAGGGATGCCAATCACTAGACCAGGTCACCCAGGGCCTCATCCAGCCTGGCCTTGAACACTGCCAGGGATAGGTGATGTGCAGAAGGAAAGCCAGCCAAGAGAAGGATTTAAAGAAGGAGGTTTGATGCTCAGAATATACTGTTATGTTAACAACAGACAGTTATGTACAGATACCACCATTATGAAGACTACTGATAGCAGGGGAACTGAGTCCCAAGCATTAGTAAGGTAAGCAATGCTTGGCTGCTGCAAAAAAGTGGTTTGGGGAACACATACACGACAGAGGACAGGCAAAGGGAAAGAACTTGTGGAAAATGAGTCTAGGAGATGGTCAGAATCTGAGCAGGAAATCTGTTAATAAGAAGCAGCAAGCTTCTGAGATGTGATTCTGGCTAATGACAGTTCTTACAAGGTATTAGAGGCAGCCACAAGACAACATATCCAGCAGCAGCACTTGCTGTCCCCAAGTACGGAGCAGAAGCAGACTGACAGACATTAGACTAGCAAGATTAAACCATCACTGTACAAACAACCCACAGACAGCTCAGGATTTAAGCCACTTCCCTGAGTAACCAAAATAACAACTGTCCCTTCATTTGCCTGAAGAGGGAGGTGGAAAATGGAAGGAAGATCTCAGTTTTCCACGTGGAGTCGTGCAGCAAAGTTTGATACTGAGCATAAACAGGCTGGAGTTGAGAAAAGTGACAATCTGACAAGCTTTCAAAATTAGATTACTCTCTATTGACAATCTTCGATCAAAGACAAGCAAATACTGAAAAGGAGACAAGATTGCTGAACACAGGAAAAGCAACTTACAGATCCCAGCGTGGTATTTCAAAGTGCTAACGCTGTGTTTGTGAGCCTTGTACGTTTGGATTCGCTCCCCAGTGTCTACTAACCAGCACTTCACTGTCCTGTCCGCGCTTCCTGAGTACAAGTGCCGATTCACTAGCTGAAGGGAAGAGAAAATCAACATCAGCAAGAGTCTCTCAGGCACATTTGTGAGAGAACTGCTCCAAAGTGACTCATCCAAAGTCACAGTTTCCAACTCAACAGCCTGTTACAAAGAGCAACAACTACTACACCTTGAAACAGAGAGATGGTGAGCAAAACCAACCTCGCATTCTTCATGATCACATCTCTCATTGACTTCCAGGCCTTAAAAACAGCTCCCACATGTCAGAATTTAGCCCATCTGCTGGTGCAAACAGGCAGGATCTCAGTGAGCTTAACAATGCTAACCCTACTTCCATAATTAGTTATATTAATACAGCCTCAAAAAACCCCAAACCCTGCAGTGTAAGTTTTGTAAAGTGTATTTGACAAGAACTTTTATCAAATTGTAAGCTTTAATTACAACAACAATTTCAGAACCATTTTGAGTAACAAAAAAACCCCATAAATTGAAAAGAAAAACCTACACAACATAAGCCAGGGTTTAACATAATTAATCTGCACAAGGTCAGTGTTTGGAAACACTAACAAATAGCCAGCAGAACACTAATCCCTTTTGCTTCTCAGATACCTCCAGGAAACCAACTGCAGAACAAATGACAAATCAACTTGACATGGGTCTTGCTCTTAACTCACTTTTAAGGGTCTAGTTCTTCCACCACCTTAGATCATCATAAGCCTTCAGTCCCCACTCTTTGCACACTCCATACCTGTAAAGTTAGAATATTTCTCACACTCCCCCATCTGCAGTCCCACTCCAAAAAGAAAATATCCCATTCCTGAAAGCCATGGTAAGTGAGCTTTGTGCAAAAAAACATTTGTACTGTGTTACAACACCATGAAATGAAAGGTATTTTAAGATACAAAGCACTACAGCAACAGCACTATGCTAACCACGTTAGCCTGAGGGAGGTAACCAGACTTCTAATTTCCAAGCTGATCCTGAATGGGCATGAAAAGCGTTGTCACACTGCACCTGCTAAATGGAAGAGGATGCTTTGAGTTGAGATCCTGCTGCATTGTTCTTTGCCAAGTCACTGCACTTCTTTTTCAGACATCTTGCTAGCAGCATCAACCCACCCACTGAGAAAGGAAACCACTATGTTATAACCTTCTGCAGGTAAATGCCACTCTGCATTAATGGCACATTAGGTTATGCTACTTCATTTCTACATTTAAGTGGGTGTATAAATGCTGAAGTGAAACAGAAAAGCTGCAACTTGCCTAGACTTGCTAATTTGCTAGATATAAAAATGTGTTAAATGATGTGGGCTTACTCAGGCAATTTATAGCACTGGATTGTAAGAGCCAGAAAAGCTTCCGATGCCCAGTCAGAGATCTGGCGAGACAGCCAGCACACCAACCATCTTCATTAAGCCTCTGTGCTTCCCAGCCTGCCCCATGATACACTTCTATGCACCTTCCTCATCCCCACAAGTTTAAGCAGGTGAGCACAGATGCAAAGCATTCCCAGCCTCGCATGAAAACAGAAATACTAACAGGTTAAACAATCTCCCAGCTGCCACAGAGTAAGCCTGCAGCACAGCCAACAGCAAAAGCCAGCACAGGCTCCAACTGTCACACAGCCTCTCATTTCCATGGTATTTTTAAAACACAGAGCACGAAACAGCTATTAGTGGAGAAAGCCAGCAAGAGCTATCAGCCCAGGTTGAAGTTGCAAATCAGATCTGCCTTTAGTGATATGATGCAGGCACCATCTCATCAAAACTGATGCAGATATCTCCAGCTTAATAGTCCCCTTGTAGTCACTGCAGTCTAGGGCACAATTCATCTCATCCTGAAGCAGATGTCTGAAACAGATCATGCCTTAGAACTCACTGTTTCTCCCCTCTGACAAGGACAACCTTCTTGGTTGTAGCCATCTAAATCATTTAGGTGAGATGTCTTCTTCAGTTGACTAAAGCTAGGCCTAATTTACAGCTCTAGCCTAAGCTACAACACTTCAGATATCTACATTTAATCAAAATAATAATTAGCACCACATGCTGTTCCCTTAGCCAAAGCATCTTACAAGCAGGCCCCACACACTGTGTAACATCAAATAAACACCTTCCCTACTTTACAGATGGGGAACCATGATATTATTCAACTGAAATCCACCCAAAAAAGGACTTGACATTTATAGCATCCTAACTTTTGACTGTCCAAATTCCAGAGTGCAGTCCTCATCTGGGAGGCAGACCCAGGCTGCAACTGTCCCTTTCTATAACACATAGGAAGGAAGCATTGTGTACTTCAGGGCAGTTGTGATAAGCAACAGTGCACCATATCCCTGAAACTGGTCAAGGGAGAATCTGAAAACCAGATGGGATTCTGTCTGAGAAGAACAAGACAGAGGCACCAATCCAATCTGACCCATGTTAAACAGGTATTTTCACTCTAGAGCCTTCTTTCAGAGTTTCTATCCAAAGGGTGTGGCTATACCCCAACAACACAGGCATGGGAGCCTGAGCTCTAAGTTGTCAAAGCTGGACATACTGTGCAAATGCCCTCATACTAGCTAAGTGCAAGCCACCTTTGCTGTGGAAGCAGTGGAGGTTCTAGGGTAAGCCAGCAGCACAGGTGCTTGGCTCCTGTAGTCATTTTTCTTAAGTCATGACTGTATTGAAAACTATCTAAAAAGCCCAAGAAGGAGAGACTGTGACAGAGCTCTGCTGCCCACCTCCAGACAGGTCCCCAGAGCACCAATTTCTACTTAGGTCACTTCCTGGTGACTCTCCCTCTAAGGCTCTTGCTAACCTCCTTCTGGCTTCTTCTATCCAGCAATTATGGGATTCTCCAAATGAGTTCAAGTCTCCTCAGCCTGCAGAAGCCATTTAATCCAGATCTCCCAGTTCTGTTAGAATACTGGGCAAAATAGTATGTTGCTGCTTCTTGGGTTAAACAGGCCCACTGACACATTAGGCTCAGCAGATCTGTCCCCTTTTGGAAGCTGGACAAAGTATACTGATTTCTTCACCCAGATGCAAGAAGATCATGCTTCTCTGCTGCCAAGACTCGCACCCATTTTTGCATATGGACATCCAGGCACAGTCATTTTCAGCGAGTACATGGGGGCTAGATCCCTAGGTTCATAACTACTGGGCTTTTCTAGACCAAAGGCTCCAAACCTTTACCCAATCCCCTATGTCCCAGTCCTATTCTTATTAAAGAATTCAATTTTCCTATGATTTAGAAGGAAAAATGTAAAATTTCACAACAGATTTTTCCAGATATACCCAAGTCTGTCAGCTCTTGGTTTAAAAAGGATCAGCAGAAACAGTTACATGTTCTAATGTGCAACTGCCTGGTGGAGCAGTGATATTTTCAAAGCTGTATTTTCCTTGGCTGGCTTTTGGGTACATTGTTCACTTTGGCTAACTGCCCAAAAAAGCTCCTGACAAGGAAAAGCACGGCAAGGCAAGGACACCTGTAGTAGTGCAGACAACATGGAACAGATTTGCAGCTCAGATACTAACAAGTTAAGTGGACATTTCAAACCCAAGGAGCTTCAAAAGAATGCAAAAACCTGATGACAGTCAGATGTTCAATTCTAAAGCCTCAGCCAGACAGCAAAAATCACTGCATTGATATCTGCAATTCTGGACTGATATTTTTTTCTCATTACTCTGAGGGACTTTGCTTTGAACCAGATGAAACAGTGAGACACATGAATGGAGCAAATTTGTCTTTATCCTCAGGCCAAAGTACTGGAGATGCACTGTTCCATGACAAAGTTCAGACAGATTTGCTTGTGAGTAGCAAAGTAACAGCAGGAGCAAAATACAGGTTATAAATGTTAAAGAAGTTACAGGTTTCACTATTTTAACATGCCAGCTCTATGCAACTCTGACCTTGGCTGTAGCCCCCAGACACACCATAGCTTAAATAAAAAGAGGAAAAAAACCAAACCAAAATCCATCACACAAAAGACCTCCCCACAAACTATCACATCTAGGGTTGGTCTCTCAAGACAATCACAACTCTACTGCTCCACAAGCTTTGCTGAACTGAATACATGCAGCAGCCTAAGAGATTTTCTACCTGTATGAATGCCAAAAATGCCTGTAAAAGAGCTCTTTAGCAGGTATTTTAACCTTACAGGAATGAACTTTGCTTCCCAATTAACTTTTGCTGTAAGAAACAATTTCACCCTTATCCAAGGAGAGGCAATTGGCTCTCCAAACATGTTTGGACACATCCTCCTTCTTAAGGTCATTGCACTCAGACTGGCTCCCAGGAACTTCATGACGAGTTCACATCAGCAACCACATGTCCCATTACCAGTTTATTCTTCACATGGGGGTCAGTATTCCTACAATCTGCCAGCTGGATCTTCTGTTCACAGCCACTTCTAAGTGAAAAATCACCAACTTGGACCAAGCTCAAGTTACAACTATGTAAGCCTTCAGCCGAGTTAGACTTTCAGGATCCTATTCAAACCACATTCATTTTAACAAGCTAATGAACTCCCTGTGGGGAAGAAACTGTTTTGGTTTTTTTTCAGAGAGTCCATCTAGAATGAGCTCTCTGGCCTGGCTGTTAGAGAGTATTTTTCAGGTTTTTTTAATGCAGTGCAAAGTAACAGTCCTAGAAATACTGTTCTTTTCTACAGGTGTTGTACACATTCATATTCCTCTAATACACATCTTCATCCTCTGATTAATTATGCAAAAAATACAAACACAAATTACAAAAAAATACATGCACTTAATTGCTACAACAAGAAAAAACTTCTGGTGATCACAACAGTTAAGCATACAAAGGGAGTTCAGGCAAGGGCTTTGTTCAAAGCATTCTTCTAGTCAGCTTGAAAAGGCAACTAAAGGCAATGGCCCAAACAAAGGATCTTTTGCAGGAAAACCAGAAGCAAGTCCTTGCCCACTCATGTTCACTTAAAACTCCTTTTGCAAGAAAGGAGTTTTCTTACAAGAGTTTGCTATAGGATCCAAGCTAAATTCCAAGCTGGATCATTTCTCTCTGCCAGCTTTTGGCAGCACAATTTTGATAAATACTCAGAGGCAGAACAATCAGCAAAGGACAAAGCAAGCCTTGTGAACAGCTTGCAAAGCTGCTTTGGAGACATTTAGAAAAATATACACAAGTAAATATTTAAGTCAGGGTTATTCAGCCTATTGCAGGCAGTCACAGCAATGATAATGCGTGTTTGATTACTAATTGCAAATACTGCTCTTTATCCAAACCTTAAACATTTAAGTGGAAGAACTAGCATGAGCTGTGGGATTACACTCAGCCCACCTCTGCTTTTTCCCATCGCTTCCTATAAAATCTCATCATTGCTTCTTATATGAAGAGGGAGCTCCCAAAACAGCTACTGTCCCTTGCCTGCCAAGCTATCAATGCACACAGGAGAATCAGAGTGAAGAGTTCTGGCTGTTCCACTGCTGGTTACCTTGCCTGACTATGAGGCTGAAGTAGTCAAAGCTGCCAAAGTACCTAGCATGCACACAATTCCCACGATTCCCACTGCAGACAGAGTTTCCTTGGCAAAACCTTTGTCAGACTAATCTAGAGAGTGGAAGCAAGAGAAGAGTAGCATTAGAATAAGCTCAAACTACTTTGACAGGAGACCACATGCAGTCAGTTCAGCTAGTATTATCACCTTCAAGAGACTGACCCTGGGACAGAAGGCAAGCCCTGGGAAACCGCTGAACAGCTCACTCTCTTCACTCCACGGTTCAGAACCACCAAGGGCAGGGGAAAAGGGAAAACTAAAAGCTCACCAGCGCATTCCATTCTGCCATGCTACAATAGAGTTGCTTTCAGGCTCCTCTAACTTATGCCAACTGGTAACAACACCTAAAGGATCTTAGAGCAACTGATGAACATTCAAAATCCAAACATGCCTGTGGCATCACCCCTCTGGTTCTCACACACCAGCACTGTGGGAAGCAAGGTGGAAAACATGAGTGTGCTTTATGGCTATCCACCCAGAAACACTCCTTCAAGAAGCTCCAGGAATTTCCATTTGCTGCTACAGCAACACTACTGACATTTACTGGAAAGTAATGGGAAGTGACTGGAACAGCCCAGATCTAATTTGCAGCAGTTTAGAACATCCTGGGGCATTCCTGATCATAATAGTATTTTTTAAAGTTAGGGAAAATATGGTCTCAATATCCAAATTTTTCCTGATCTGTGTCCAGGATGAGAGAGCACAGTGAGCATTTCTCAAACTTTTTGAAAGGTCACCCTCCCTTAGGGATCTTTACTTGAATAAATAAAATGAAAATAAGCATTTTTTCCCCTTTATTCTGTCCACAAAAGCATTATACTACCCAGAGAACAGGTAACCCTTAATTGCTGGTACCAACTCAGCTCCTCCAAGACAGGGGAGTGAAAATCTGGTGTAATTAGCTGCTCCTGCCCTGAAGAAAATGAACTATTGTCAACAATTAAAACTGTTTGCCAGCTACTGTGAGCGACTCACAACTACCTCCAAGCCCTTCCTGACCCACAGTTTGAAAAATACTATCCCAACTCACTGCCACAGATTCTAACATTGTCACTAAGAAGCCCTAGGCAAAAAGGTTCCAAGACCTTTTTGAGAAGAGAAGAAAACAAAACAAACAAAAAAAATCCAAACACGTCTAATTCAGGAAGTTTCCCTTCTGTTGCATCATCTTTGTATGGATTCTGGTGATTGACCCCTTTCTAAAAAGAATGAAAATACCATGCAGGCTGTGCTGAGAGGCTGCCAAGTGGAACAGAAGGGCTAGTGTTGAACCCAGTAAGAAAGAGGAAGGAATTAGGAGAGATCCACAGCAGTAGAGTGACTGCTTAAGCTGGATAAGTTTTAGAAGCCTAGAAACTAAATGCTCTCTGTAAAGGTAGTGTGTACCTCAGTTGGACTCTCCTAGCATCAGCATCATGAGAGAAGTGAGGAGCTACCAGTTACTCACAGCTAGAAGATCTGGCCAGGATTCTTGCTAACAGTCTTGGCAGCAGTAGTCTTATGTACTTTGAATTGTTCAGGTTTTCCAAATAGATGTATTGGTTTTGCTTTTCTTCTACAAGAAGCTCTGTTTGTTTAAAACCATTGTTTAGCTCCATGCACAAAAGCAGAGCAGCGTTGCTCATTCCTGAGCATTCAAACAGCATAATTGAATTTCCCAGGCTTCTGGGAGACAGTTAAGCCAGTTTTGTGTAACAATTTTAGCAGGAACCCAATTCAATTAAAGCAAGCTCTGTTGTTGCCAATCTGTGCCTTGGAGAAGGGTTACAATTAAACAGCAAAACATAGTGTGACACTAACTAACAGCAGCAGCAGCAGCAGACTTACTTGTGCATCCTCAAAATACATTACCACAATATCATAAAAATAAGCTTTAACACTGGGAATTTACCCAAGCAAGACAAACATCACTCCAGGGCAACATGATTTTGAGTGGGGATTTTTTTTTTCCCTTTCTAAAACTGAAGGAAAATAAATTCCTTTAGTACTATCAGGTTTTCAGTCTGCTAGTGGCCACTGTGACTATCTTCTTTAGAAAAAAGGAAACATTATACTAAACAGCTACTAAAAACACATATTGTAGCCTCTATAAAAAAAAATGCACTTATGGACAACAAACACAAACAAGGAGAGTAGTGAGACAAACTACTGTTGTTAACTTCTGTCAGATATTCATAAACATAAACATTCAAAGTTTGCTAACCTGCAACTAAGTTACAGACAATCATATACATTCTTTAAATACACCACTAGTGTTTCCTGATGGATAATGGAGTGTGCAGGGCAAACTCTTGTGTGATGGTTCTCCTTTTCCTTCATCTGCCTAACCTCTTTCTTTCCCCTGCAATATTAACAAACCTGGCAGCATTCACCAGAGAAATACTGCAAACAGAAAAACAGGGAATAGTGTTTCAGGTCACATTAATTTTTTTTCCCCTCTCTCCACCATTTCCTGATTTCTCTACCCCATGCTCCACTTTTCAATTTTCCTTGCCCATTTTCTTGTCTTGGCTCTCTCTTCCTCCCTTTCGTCTCTCAAATTATGTCTGTATGGTTTTTAAAGCAGGATTTCTTCCAGCTATATGCTTTTGCCCACAATTTTGGGGTGGTTTTAAGTATCTGGCTTACTCTGAACTTTATTCCCCCCTCTCTCTTTTAAGTTAGCAGACCCTATGTCTGTTTATTCGCTCAGGATATTTTTCTTCAAAGTCTGGTGAGCCTGTGTACACAATCCTACTTAGATGAACAGTTCTCCCAGCAAATCTACTCATGAGTTTCAAGGCCTAGGAGGATTTAAATAGATAATAAGCTAGAAGTTAGACAAGGATAGCCACTAGAAGACAAGAGGATACCAGAAAGTGTTTTAGGGAAAGAGGATTTGTCTCAAGACCACAGATCACTACTATTTCATTACATGAATGTTTAAACTTACCATTTATAACCTGTTTCAGAAGACCTTCTCTATAAATGAAAACACAAATCAGACCCACTAGGATATGGATACCCCCTTCAAGCAGCTCTTGAAGAAGCCTCTGTTCTTACCTCTAGGCAAATTACTGATCCTTGATGCTCTTTGAACACTTTCAGCTGCTCACCAGTGACAATATTCCACGTTCGAATGGTATAATCCGTGCTGCCAGAAAACAGCTCCCTGTTCGCTGCGTCAAGTATAAGGCATAAGACAGCCCCAGTGTGTCCCAGCAGAGTCTGGTAACAGCGTCCACTGGACACCCACCAGACCTTAACAGTGCAGTCTGTGCTACCTGTCACCAGGAGGTCTCTGCTCACTTTCTCCTCCTCCTCCTCCTCTTCTTCCTCTTCTTCAAGAACATCCCTGGAGGAATAGTGAGCTAGAGTCAGGACACAGTTCCGATGGCCCCGGAATTCCTGGATTTGTTTCTCCTTGTCTACACTCCAACAGCGAGCTGTCCTATCATAGGAGCCACTGAAGAGATAGTCTTTGGCAACCAAGATCCTGAAAAAAAAAGAAGTTTGTGAGTACGAACAGTATCACTCTTTTTACATAATGTTTTTTCCTCACAATTTCAATGCCAAGCACACTGAAGCTGGAAATAGTAGCATGGACACAACACATAAAACCTCAACTCAGTGTCAATGTTTAATATACATTATTAACAAGCTTTTTTGTTTCTACTTTTAAAATTGAGATCCCCTCATTCAGGTACACTGATTATACTATAGCATTGTCAATGTGGCCATTTGTGTTTTTCTAAAATCCTCACCAGCGGCACTATTATGTGATTTACATAAGGTACAGACACTAGCTAAGAGTTTCTTGTGGTTTGGTTTTTGTAGTTTTGGGGGTTTGGTTTTGTTTGTTTGTTGTTGTTTAAAAAAAAACAACACACCTCATTCTTCATAATTATTTATTAGTATTTCTTTACAAACAATTATTTATAAACTTATCTATGAAAATAGCTTGACATTAAAATAACAAAACAAAGTAAAGGCATTTAAGGAAACTGAACTGTAACTGACAGTGTGTAAAGACAATTATCCTTCCATCATCAAACAGAGAGGGTGCAGGAAAGAATATACACCTAATTTCACTTAGCCCAGGATCTCAAAAAAGTAGAGCAAGAGCACATTTAGCACTCAGTTGAAGAGCAAATCAGAGATTACTGAATTAGCTCAAGAATTCAATTTACTGGGTCTCCAAAATACTGAGTTGTAGCTGCACAAACATATAACAATTCTCTACAGTTTCTATTTCCAAACCAGAGAGAGGGAACATCATAACCTGTCTTCTTTGTCAGTTGAATTTGGTCCTCTGGAACCTTTCACACTGGCAATAAAATCATATGTATAGGGAACACATTTCCCATTTGCTGATTCAAGCAAAAACTAGGCCAGTGCCAAAATCGAGGCAGAGCCAGCCTTCCTAACTATTTACAGAATCTACTTACACATTGTATGTGTTTGGAGTTTAGTAAGAAACAAAAAAACACCACTCACCCAAAAAGAAATGCAAAAAAATAAAACACCAAGCCCATCTTTGACTGCTCTATTTGTCATTAATTAAATCCAGTCCAACTATTAAGAGAAATTGACAGGCCAACCAGTCACGCATAATCAGTTTAATATTAAACTGCATTTGCACAAACAGGAATAGTAATTCCAGAAAAAGCCCTGACTTTATCCCTCTTACTGACACAAAGACTTGACGTGATGTTTTTAAATCTATTTATCAGAAGCATCTGTTATCAATTGAATAATTTCTTCTGGAATTGCATTCCTAGCCCTGGATTCAATTCCCCTGCTGTGTGCCTTTCATTTCTCTCCTATCTGCTGTCTATGGATGTGTCAGCACTGTTGCTAGGAAAACTCATCATTACAGCACAGAACACATGCAGCATGAACTCAAAGGTTTACACAACCCATTTTATTAGTGTAGTAATGGAGAATTGCAGTAAAATGACAATATATGTGTAATAGATTACAGGAAACACAAGGCAAGAACTCCATGGAACCAACCTGTTAACAATTGATGTGTGTCCTCGGTAAATGGCCAGGCACTGACCTGTCAGCACATCCCACTTTCGAATGGTATGATCTGCACTACAGGTGAAGGCAGCCTCATTTTCTAAGTGGCAAAAGGTGATGTAACTTTCATGTCCTAGGAATAACAAAGGATATAAATTCAATCACTATATCTGCAAGCACGACAGACTCATCGAGCGCTTTGCCTTGACTAAAAGAAAAATACAACCAACCATCAGACTGAAATTCTAGTTTTAAATGCACCACCATGTTCTTCACTTGTAAGGATTTGTACAAAACACAACATTTTTAATTAACAGCAGGAAATTCTGCTTCAGTGATGCTCATTTATATTCAAAGATTAAGTGAAAGGGTAAAACAGTTCAGTTTAACCAATCAGGTAGATTGAACAGTATTATAGAAACAGAATGAGCTAAATTAATAGCAGTATAAGAAAAATCAGACCTCTGAAGTTTAAAACCAGGTAAAAATCAGCTTATTTTTTAATAAAGAAATAAATTTCCCTCCTTCTTCTGAAGTCCAGAAAAAAAGACTGCATTTCAACCCAGCCCATTGCTTGTCAGGACACAAACAGCCCTAAATTAAAGCATGAAACTATGAAAAAAGGAAGCAAATGAGACTTACCAGCAAGTTTAGTTTCATTGTCCAAGCAGAATGAAACACAAACAAAAAAAACTTATCTGGTAAAAAGTCAACCAATACTTTCCCCATTATGACTAATAACATGTATAAACCTCCCAATTTTCAGAATATCAGTATACCTTTAAGGAAATGACACAGAAAAAAGAGTAAAAGCACGACTATTTATACAGTGTTCAGAGTATGCTGGGATTCTACAGTTACAACAAAAACAGACACAAATGCTACTCAAAATATTTCATGCTGAAAAAGGAGGTAATGCTAGCAGAGAAGAATCAGTATTTACAAGCCTAAGTTTTGTTGTTGCTTAGCAAGATGTCTCATTTTTCCATTGTATTATTAAATGCAATGCATTTAAAAATCACCTTAGGATTCAAGTCCCAGCTTTGTCCAAGATCCCTTGTGTAAACTGTTGTCATCTATCTAATTGTTTGGACAGTATTATCTTGCATTCTTCTGTTCTAATTATTTAGACCATAAGCTTCCAGTATCACAACTGTTTCCTCTTAACTATCACAAGAGAGCCTCAGACTTTGCTCAAAGCTGGTGGGCCCTACTGTGATTTAAATAACACTATTCTTTGAGGAGAAAAGAAAAAATGTAAGGGCAAATGTGTTTAAAGAAAGACAAATGCACAAAGATACTCCAAAAACAGATTCATGCTGTAGAATAAAGAGATGGTAAAAAAACTGAGGGAAAGCAGACTGCCCAGTAAAACACTTCATTTCACTAACTGCAAAAAAACAGATTTTACTACAATTCCTGTAGTTCAAAAGCCTTGTTGTAGTTCAAAAGTGAACCAGAATCCATGTTACAAACACATCTTCTTTTCTCTTAAGCAAATTCATCAGATGCCAAAAATTAAACAGGGCTTTAAGCAAAACTATACCTATCTTCACATTTTTGTGAAAACTTTTTGCAAAGCAGTTTAAATGGGACAGGTTTCAACCACCAGGATTTTTCTCACAGTATCAAGTAATCCTGCTCTGAGAAGATCAAAAAAGCATCTTGGTTACTGCACCAGAGTCCATAACCATCAATAATAGTTGAACCTCACAAAGGATGCCAAAACCCCCTGTGGCAGACGAGGTCTGGTGCTGGTCTGTTCAAAAGCAGCCACCACAGAAGTCTGTTGGTTATGCTGTGGTGGAAGCTTCAAACTGTGTTATGAGATATAGGTTCATCAGTAATTATAGCTTTCATGACACAAATTTACACAACAATTGTGTGCATGCACAAATATAAAATGCATACAATCATCTGATTTGACTGACAGATCCCAGACCATCTAGCAAACCTTCTTTAAGGTTTTACCCCAAAGACTAGCAGTATAAGGCCAGATTCACAATACTATCCAATACATTTCCCTTTCTAGTTAAAAGTTGATTAGTGGTTTAAAGAGATTTCTAAGCCTAAAGCAAATGCAGTGAGTTTTCCAGGAGCTAGAACCATGGCAGGATGTGGGGAAAAAAAACAATACTCCACAGTTAAAACCAAGCAAGCAAGCAAACAAGAATTATAGCAATGTAATTTCTTCATTGAAAGAAAAAAAGGATTAGAAATTCCAAGTTTAAGAGAGCTTTTTTTCTGAATTAAGTGAAAAGAACGTGAGTGAGAATACAAACATCTTTGAGTGCTAATACAATCAATCTACATCTGACTACTTTTTACAGAGTTTTAACTTTCTTTTTTAATTATTGAGATGCTAGTCTAAGGATAATTTTTGTTTAAAATGCAAAAGCTATTTAAAATTAAAAAGCCCAGCAATTAACATTTCAGTATGTCAAATGTGGGGGAAAATACACCCTACTTAGTAAAGTTTCTTTCCAGACTCCTAGGTCAAGAGATTCTAAATAAAGATTGTCTTGAAAATGAGAAGATTAAAAAGACAAAGAAAAAAAAAAAAGGAGAGAGAGAGAAAATTTTAAAGTCAGTATTTCATCGGGGTATAAAACAGAGAGCTTCCAGAAAGAGACATAAGACTGCTATGTTCCACATCCTGAGATAACAGGATCCATGCATGCAGTAGCGCTGGTAACCTGTTTGGGGTTGTAACAGCTTCTGCTTAACATTACTGTAACAAATCCTCAGAAAAACACAAAACAAAACAAGCATGATTTTGGCTCCTCAGCAGGCTGCAGGGACTGAAAGAGACGAGAACACGCTGTGTGGCCTATGCCATGCTTTAGACTCAAAAAGCAGGCGAAAAAAAGCCGTTGTACCTTGGAAGTGGCCGTGGCACTGGCTGTCGGCAGTGCTCCAGAGCCGCGCAGTGCCATCCTCACTACCCGTGAGCAGGCGCTGCCCATCCGGGCTCAGGCTCAGCCAGTTGATGCCTCCTTGGTGATCTGTGCAGACCTTCACGGCTGAGCCACTGTTCCCCATCCTGGCTGTTCTTGCCCAGGCAGAGGCTGGAGGTCAGATCATAGGCGCTGTGCAACCCCCAGACCGTGCTCTGGGCCTCCAGCTGTCTCCCACAGATCAACTTCAGCCATTACCTCAACCCCGAAAAATCAGCAGGGTAGTCTCCTGCACAGGGACACAAAGGAGGAAGAAAAGAGCACGTTAAATCATTTCATCTCCCCCGTGGATACATCATTTTCTCAGTCAGGGTGTGCTGAAGCCATTCAGCGCCTTATTCTCCGCAGGAACCGAAGCCCTACCGTAGAAGATGACCCTGCCACCACACGCTCACTGATACTCATTCTCTACGGGCACAGAGGTACGTCCAGTCCCTCGGAGAGGACCCAGCCCGGACGGCAGCGGTGCCCCTACCTGGTGCCCTGCTCTGCGGCTGCCGGCACGCTGCTGCCGCTGCTGCTCCTTAACAATTTCACGACTTCAACTTGGGGCACGCTGAAGAGGCAACGCCTCCGAAAGAAGGGAAGCCCAGCCTCAGGCGGCCCCCAACGCCCCAAGGGGCTGCATGCCCTTCCCTCGGCCGCTGCGGGATCACCTCAGCGGCCCCCAGCCCTCCCACACGGCCCCCCGCCATCTCCGCCCTCAGCACTTACTCACCGCCCCGGACACGGCCACGGGTGGAGGCGCGGGGCTCGTCTCCGGCAGAGCGATCCCGCACTCACCCTCTGGGGAGAAGGAACCTCCTCCCGCCGGGGCGGGGAGCCCGGAGTCGGAACCAGAGCTAGAGCTAGAGCCGGGCGCGGAATCCCCCCCACCGCCGCCTCCGCCCTGCGGGGAGGCAAGAAGGGCTCCCCTCCGCCCCCGCCGCCGGGCAGAGGCAGGCGCCCTGCCACCACCGCCGTGCCTCTCTCAGGCCACCTCGGGGCGGTTCCCCAACCCCCAGCGCCGGCCCTCCCTCCATCACCTCCCCCTTCCATGTTAGAGCCGCTTCCAACCGCGGCAGCCCCTCTCCCCGGGGCGGGAAGTCTTGGCCTCCCCCTGCCTGCGCTGCTTCCTCGGTGCTAACGCTCCCCGCCTCGTCCTCCCGGGAGGTGCCAGACAGCTCTGCCCCCTCGCCCGCGACGGCCTCCCCAAGCAACAACCTCCCTTTTCGGGAAAAAGAGGTATCCCCTACCGCTCTCGCCGCCCGTCTCCCCAGGGTTGGAGCCGCCCTTACCTCGTTTCAATCGGCGGTAAGAGGAAGAAGAGTTACGGGGCGGTAGGGTCTTTCCCGGTTGGGGACCCTTTACTACAAGCAAACCAACCCGACGAGGCTCCCACACCACCAGCGGAGTCCCCAGGCTTGTCCTCGGTGAGAGGCAGCGCTTCCTGCGGCACGTTTCTGCCCCTCAGTCAGCCCGCTTGCCCCGCAGCACGGCTGCGCCGGCCCGGCCGCTTCAGGGCAACCACCTCGCGACGAGCTCCCCGGCGGGCAGCTTCTCAGGACGGTGCCTGCTAAGAGGACACCGACGCCTGTGCTACCGAGCTGGGGACTGGCTTTGAGGGAAGCCATCGCCTTTTGTTCCTCCTCTCCCCTCACGCACTGGGCTAGCTCCTATCAAACTTCTCCGCAAGACCCCTCCCCAGGGGAGTCTCAAACCCCTCTCTCGATCTGCACCTAACCGAAGCTTTTTTGGGTTGCTTCTTGTTGCTGCAGCCCTTTGCCCCATCCACCTCTGGTACCCCAAGGGCTGGGCTGGCAGCGAGGCCCTTCGGTTTGTAGTGCCTCAAACCTCGTGGTCAAAGACTCCTACATGGTGAGTAGCAGGGTGGAGCTGCTCGAAAGCAGTGCCCTACTGCCTCAGGAGATGTGCAAAACATGGGCCGAAAGGGGCCTGTCTCGACATGGTATTATTAAAAATACAAAGGATAAATCCACTGGGCATAGAGAAGTGACACAGGGAGGTCAAGAGTCCCCAGCAGAGCAGCAATAGGGTCCAACATGGATCCCACCCATAAGAAATGAGCAGCTGTGGCTAATTCACTACTAAAAAGATGTTGGCAGTGGTAGGATAAATCACGAAACCCATTTGTCCCAGTTCCCACCCCATTTGGTCAGAAAAGCACTGTTTTGTGTCAAATCACCAGCCTCTAAAGGAGCCCATTTCACACCCTCATGTTCAGTGTAGGGGTTCACCAGGCCCTTGCAGCCCTGCTCCAGCACAATGTACTTCTTTCTGTCCACGGGCTGTACAGAAATGCACGCATTAAATGGATACTTCACAGGATGTGTTATTTTGCACAGCGCATTCTGGCAGAGGCAAAACAGGCCTAATATGTCACACCCAGTGCAAACACAAAGTGTTCCCAATTTGGCTGCTGGTTGTAGCTGTGCAACCATGAAGAAAGTGTGCAAGACACAACTGTCAGGCTGCAAATTTGGGTTTTGAGAGGATCAGGTCAAGCCCTGTGATGTATCATCACCAGCCAACCCTTTACTGAAGACAAGCATTTCCACACAACCCCTGTACATTCAAGAAATGACCAAGAAGTTTTGGTATGAGACATAAGCACTAAATTTCTTCCCTCTGAAAATCACATTATCCATGGAAAGATATTTTTTTGGACATGGAGGCCTGGGAATCGGCTGCTTTCAGGGAGTGTCCCTCACCATCTGCTCATACATCTGTCAAATCCACTCACAAACCCCTGCTCAGAGTCCTTGTTCGGGAAACTGTAGGATAGATTAGCACTCCTTTTTATTTTCCTATGCTGCTATGATGTGAACGCAAGGGAGAATTCAGACGGAAGGGGTATTATGTTAGGTTTGAGGCAGCTATGTGCATTTTAAACACACACAGTTTAAATCTCCAGGGGAGGCTGAGCTAGTGGGGAAAACCTTGGCCACAGCTCAGCCACGCATTGGCTGCTGGAGCCCGTGGGATCAGACTGTGCTGTTCCTTCCCCAATTTTTAAAAGCCTTTTCAAGGCTTTTTTATTATTATTTCAAATCATTATTTCCCTCCTGTGGTGACTGATGAAAACAGCTGAACTTTTGAATACTTTTGAGTATTTTAATGATTATTTATTAATTTTCTAAGGGTTTTTAAATATTCTTTGTCTATGGGTTTTACTGCCTGAATTTTAGACAATTCTTCTTTATTGCACTGGGGGGGGGTGGTGGTTTTGGTTTGGGGGTTTGTTTTATTTTTATATTTGTTTCAGTTGTAGTACAATGAGGAAAGAAAAAGAAAGTTATCTGCTGTTTGGTTCTGCTCCTCAGGGTTCAGATCCTGCAATGAATCCTCCTCCATCTAGAAATGAAAGGATTAGCAAGATTCACAAGTACAAAACCCAGGATTGCTGGTATGTATTTTACTTATCATTCTCCAACGATTTTCTGTTAGCTATCTACATAAATACAGATCTATACATCACAGATCAATGAGCTGCTCTTATAACATATAGATAAATGTATAACCTTGAGAAGGCATCTAGATGTTTATGGCTACACTCATAAGTATATGATTTGTGGGATCCAGTGGCTATTACTAAGTTTGGAGCCAAGTTTAAACTCTTGGCAGTCAAAAGAAGTAAACAAAGGATGTGGAGTTTAGATCAGCAAAACTGTCTTTTGGAAGGGGAGAGGGGTGCCCCTATCCTTCACCATGGACTATGCCAGGAGTCTAACACCAGCAAGTTCCTAATCCTTTTCCATTAAGTAGAATAAATTGGGACCTTTGCCTTTGAAACACACCTTTTTTTCCACCAGAGATTCAACTCATTCTCACATCTCTGATCCAGAAACACAATGCAGGGAGACTCCTTAAATCCTCCCTCCCCCACAAGACAGTAAAGGTCTTACGCAAAAACCTCTGCTAGCAGCTTCATCCCAAACTGTATTTAGACTCACCTGACAGACCTTGAGACCCACAGTGTAGGCTCCCAGCCCTGCTGGAAGGCTTAAGTCATCAGTGCAGCTACTGATTTAAACATTGAAGAACATTTCCCTTGAAAAGATTTCAGTAATGATTCAAATGATTTTAATAATTTTATTGATGCTCTTTGTGGAGGAAGGCACACAGGCAGCTCCTCTACATTCACCTCCCCCTTCTGGGGCCTTGGGTATCTGGATGGATTGCAGTGGTCTTTGATGGGCAACAAAGGCTCTTTTGTTCTGTCAAAGAAGCAGAGCCAATAATGCCCCAAAGAAGGAGCAGCAGGAGAGCTCCACTCACCCACTAAAAACAAAAGAATAAAGTGTGTAGCAATGCAAATTATCTTTCTTAGTAAATTAATCCCCTCTATCATTCCAGCCCCTCCAAATTCCTACAGAAGGACCTTTCTGGCTCACAGAATCTTTTCACTTTGATCCTGTTACTTGGCTTCAGGTTGTCAATCCCAATCACTGTCAGTATTGCTGATAAGTATTACTTCCTCTTTCTTCACTTAAGAAAATCACAAAAGCCAACTAACTTTCTTAAAACCACTGTCAGGGGTCTGGAAGATCAATAGTGGCATATCCTGCACTAACATCCAGTCTTGGGTGTTTTTGAATCAACAAAATCTTTATAGTCACTTAGCCTCAAAAGCATGTTACACGGCATCTGCAGAAGCAAGGTTTCTCACTGAAAAAACCTAGTCTCTGCTAAGAAAATTTCTCTGGTAAGGCCAAAGTTGATTTAAAAATCAATTCAGTTACGCTGGTACAATGTAAATAAAATTTTGCTTTAAATAGATTTAAATTCAGCTTCTACTGATTTGATTTAATTCAAAACATTATCAACATCTAAGTAGCTTCACTTGCATTAAGAGTTGGCGCTGGAGAAGGCAGATTAATTTTACACAGATTCAATTACCAAAACTTGGGCAGATGCAGCTTTACTCTGAAGTGTGGATGGAGGAACAAAGTCAGCACAACTTCTTGATTAGTACATGCCAGGCCCTGCTCTGTGAACCTAGCAAGTGCTAATGCTCAAGGGGAGGGAAGAAGCTGCCCTCTTCTTCCTTCCTTTCCCTCCATTCTTTGGTAAGTTCAATAACAGCAACATTCAACTTTTCCTGGCAGTGCCATACTTCAGCTAAAAGATGGGCACAGAGCTTTGTGTTAAAATGCCACAGCATAGCTTTGTAGGATAAAATGTCCTAATTTCCCATCCCCGTGCCGCAAGTATGAGAGCAAGTCAGTAGAAGGCAGATAACTTGCAATTCTGAAAGGAAATACGTTTTAGACGCCATGTAATCAGCCTGTGGAACTCATTGCCGCAGGACGCTGTTGTGGCCAAGAGTTTAACAAAGAAATTCCCTAACAATGCATACCAATGGGACCTCTGCCAGCCCTCAAAATTTACTGCAGAGCACCATGTAGTTCTAGATGCATGCAGGGCTTTGCACCCTGGTCATAGTGCAGGGGAAGGCTGTGACCATGCATTATGTCTAGGCAGTGTGTAATATTGCTTGGGGCCTCTCTGAAAGCAAGGGCTGGTTTGATGCACATGCCAGCTGCTTGTCATAGCAGTGTGTACCTGTGGAACCACAAGCTCTTTAAAGCAGTCCTCTTGCCACCCAGATTACAAGACCTGTTTAAGTACACCACGGTTCCCTCCCAGCCTGCAATCTGAGACTCTCTTTCCATGTAGGCAGCACAGGAGGGATGGTGTGTGCCTGCACCAACCACTGTGATGTCTGACACTGCGTCAGTTTCTATCTGGTATGCAGAACCAAGCTTCACAAAATCCTACCCCACAGAGCACCAGAGTGTGAGGTACCACTGAGAGTAGGACTGGAGAAGCACACGTGGAGGTGCACAGACAACTCTAGTACTGGCAACTGTATTTGGAAACATCAAGAACTGTTTTGGAAGGTGTATAGACCCTCCCCATCTGCCTACTCTGGAATTTCATGCATTCTTCCAGGGTCGTCCAAAAGCCTTCAGAGGCTCTGGGCAAAGTGCCTGCATGTGCAGTTCTGTTCACCATCTGAAGTTATTCTTTATGACTTCAGACCCACTTTCACAACTTAAGTCAGCATTGTAGCTCCTTCTGACCCCTCTGCAACTAGCCTCTTTTACAGGCAATACAGTTCTTCCTTTCCTCATGCAAGTGTGGATCCTTTGCAGCCTAAGATGTCCTGGAGTGCTCAGAAATCTAGCTTGGGTATAAACAGCAAATTCCCTTATGGAGCAAAAGATCGTAGAATCATAGTATCATAGGTTGGAAGGGATCTCAAGAATCATCTGGTCCGATCCTTCTTGCAAAAGCACTGTCTAGATAAGATGGCCCAGCACCCTGTCCAGCTGAATCTTAAATGTGTCCAGTGTTAGGGAATCCACCAGTTACCTGGGGAGATTATTCCAATGGCTGATTGTTTTCATTGTGAAAAATTTTCCTCTTGTGTCCAATTGTAACTCCCAAGAGTAACTTGTACTCATTACCTCTTGACTTTTCAATGTGACTCCCTGTCATTTACTCTAGTATTTCCAGTAAACATCTACAAAGTTCTTCTGTTTTTAATCAGATGTGAAGCAGTGTTTCCAAAACAGTTCTTCTTAAAAATATTTTCTCAGTTTCCTATACTGCTGTAACAAGAGTATGTCTGCAAAGCCCATGTGCTCTGCTGTCCACTACTGATTACCTAGGTTAATGGACTACTCCTAATCAAAGTCAGGAGTCTGAAGGCCTGGGATCTGGAAAATCAAGTGGTATTCAATGACCTAATGAATGGTTAGGGGATGGTAATACTGCTGGTTGATACAAATAGGGCCTTAGTACCTAACCCCAATGTCAGTGCCTTGTGGCAATAGGAATTTAGCCATGATCTCGGGGGCCAGGAGGGGATTGTATTAACAGTCTGTGATGAACCATTGGCTTAAATTCACTGCTGTGAAAGCATCTTATCTCTCTGGCTAGGAAAGCAAATGCAATTTCCTAGAAATTTTTAAGATGCTACATGCCAGGAAGTGTAAGGTCTCACAGCAGCTGTTTCAGAGATTACTGTAAACATGTTTCCCCTCACATAGTCCATGGATGGCAAGGCCTTTCCATCATGCCACTGCGTAGTGGGAACTTTACTGCATAATTCAAAACTACAAATATTTACAAAATTACAAAATAACAGTCAAAAGCTCATTTTACCCTGTTTCCTACTTTGATGGGAGTCCTGCTGTTTCTTCCAGACGGTAAGTTGGCCTCTTGCCCAGACCATATATCTCTTATGACAGGCTCCTTAAGGACCAAATCTAAATGGAAGCCAAAAGAAATATGTCTTACTAAGTGACACAAGGGTAACTTTCTGAGTCTGATTCTGAGCCCATTTTAACTGATTTTGCATAGATACAACACTGCTGGCTTTAACTGCATTAATCCAGTTTTGTACTGATGTAAGCAGAGAGCTCCAGTGCCTTTGACATTGGTACAAAAACAAATTTCTAAAAATGCTGAAGTTGCAGCCAGTGACCTAGGCAGTGTTTTAACAATTGCACTCACATCTGGCCTTTTGGAGATTTCTCAGTTGTTTGTCTGCCTCGTTGGTAGCAGAGCCAAATCACTATTTTACCTTAGATAAGGGAGGAACATTCATGATCTCTTACACCTCATTGCTTCTAATTACATGAGCAACTGATAACAAACTCACTGGCCAAAATAGACTAAACTTCTACAGCCATAACTGAGCTTTGCACCAGGCATTCAGGGCCGTACTGCCCCTGCTCCTAACACAGGTACAACAAGGACAGCACACCTTTTCCAGGAGGTCTGAGAAGGGCAGGGAAGGCTTAGATGGGTGTGGCTGGTGGTGGGAGCAAATAGTACCATTCCAAGGGATGTTCTGCTCTCTTCTATGGCTCTGCCAGAGCTTGCTTAGAGCCAATGCTGTTCTTCATTTTCTCCACCAAATACCCCAGCAATCCTTAGTAAAGAGAAGGACATCAGGGTAAACATTCAGCCCACTCTGAGGATTACAAACACCTCTGAAGCTGGAGGTTTGATTCATAGAGAAAATATTCTCATGACACACCTGTTGTTTTCTTTTTTTTTAAAATATGTCAATTCTTTTATGTCAATTTCTTCTGCACCTCACAAAGTATGTGTCTTTACCTTCTCAAATACTGTCACTCTTAGGACTGTTTTTTACTTCTACCTGATCTAACATCTAAGCATCTGTCTCACTTGCTGCCTTCAAGCGGTATAGAACTGGGGCATGCTTTGGCAGCAGCAGCAGCACTGGGCCCACAGTGCCATTGCCCAACAAAATCCTGCTAAAATCAATGGCACAACGGAAGTACCAAAATCTAGATGGTGACTGATGTTCTGTTGGAGAGGCATAAAATGGCAGCTGTGCAGTTGTAAGAGGAAATGTGATGCCACACACTGACACCAGCACTACAGATAATCTAACAGGATGTCAGTCTGATTTCATTTCCCAGGCATACCCCACAGTTTGGGGAATAAATCTTTCCTCACTCTGTTCTCCCTTTTACATCCCCCACCAAGTTTGCAGTAGTGTTCACCCCATTCTTGTTCCAGGAAGCACCCCCACTGCAGCTTTTTTCTGTCAAGAAGAGAGAGCGCAATTTAGCTGGTCTGTAACCGTCTGTTTCCATTCATTCCTGAGGTTTTCCAGCTGCCCATGAAAACAATGCACTGATACACTCTGTGTGGACTTGAACTGCTTCCAGAGCAAAGGGTTAGGTGGAGCTGGGAGATTTGGGGAGTGGTTTTTTTTTGTCCTGCAAAATGGAGCAGATACCAGCATGACATGGTCAGAAAGATGATGGCAAGGGAGCAGTCTGCTGATTTCCCAGCCCACTTTCGGGGTCAAGCATCCAGCTCCTCACAGGGCAAATGTTAGGAGTACCAAATTTCAAGCATCTAAGCACTGGGAGGAAAAACAAACTGAATTCCTAAGCAGGGGGCCTGATGCTGCACATTCAGAAATGTAAAGTAGACAGATTTAATCAGAAAGGGTATAATATTTAGTTAAATTTCCAGTTAAAATTCTCTCCCTCTTCTTTTATCTTCCTTCCTTTTCATGGAGAGGCATAAAGTGAGTAATAAAAAATGCTAACAGCACAACTTCTTGATTTATACTACTAGCAGATCTCAGGGAGAACTCCCTGTTGTGTTTGAAGGAACAGCCAGATTAAAAATCGATGCCACAATATGGTCTGTCTTAACAACAACACTCACAAATGAAATTCATCTAGGATATAAACTGTGACATTTAGAATGCCTATTGGGTGAAACTTGACAAAGAAACCCCAAATAATTGGTGTGCATTGCTCTGGGGAATAAAGGCAATTGCCATGCCACTTTATGGAATATTATGTGTGAATCACTGAAGCTATTAAGTCTTCTGCTGCCATTTTCCTGGCCTCAAGAGGTTAACTTCTTCCCAGAGACATTCACTGGTGTGGGAAGTAACAACAAAGTGTGTGTGCCACAAAGCTGTGTCTGGTCTGGGTATGCGGGTGATCTGGATTTCGTGTTGTTTGCTTGAGAGACCCACTAGAGAGAATAATGAGGGGGTTCAAAAGAAGAGTATTTTTTCTGCCAGAAGTGGTCTTTTAACCAGGCTTTTGCATATTTGTTGGGGGAGATTACTCACAGGATCACCTGGCAAAAATGACTGGAAGTTATGAAAGAAAGGGCCTCCTGCCAACTGTTCAAGAGAAAGAGAGAAATGGAGAAGAAATGGGAGAAGGAGCAGTGAGTTGGCTGCAGGGAAAGGGACATTTTGTGATTCAGAAGAGAAGCCAAGAACCAAGGCTGTAAAAGGAGGCAGAGGACCCTGCGCTCCTTCAAGGCTCAGTGTTGTATTCTAGGGGCATTCAAGCATAAACCAAAAGCTGAAACCAAGAAAAAAGGCACAGGCACTTACATATGCCTTGTGTAGCACTTATGGCAGAGGTGGAGCTCTAGGAAGAGGTGAGCATAAAGCACTGGAGTGACCTAGGGTTCAGCACTTCTTCTGGAGGTATAGAACAGCTGCTCTTCCCCATCTCACTTCCAAATGGGGGTAAAGAGAGAGCCTGGGCTAGAAAATCAAGACCAGGAGGCTTAGTCGCATTGCTCACTGGTTGTTAGTTGCTCACTGTGGCCCAAGATGTGTTTTGAGACTGACAAAAGGGAAGATGCTTCTGAGATACTCTCCTAAATCTCAGCTTGGGTTCTCTTCACAGCAGCAGGGACCTTCTGGGGCCAGGGTAGGGTTGGGCTAACAGAGAATTTAGCCTTGAGCATGCCAACGAGGAAAGCTGTCTCAAGGCAGCAGCGATGCACCCACTGAGATCCAAGGACAATGAAAATATATAGTCCTAGCACAGTTCCCTGCAGCTTACACCACTCTGACAAAACATCTGCTCGCCTGGAATAAAATCCCTCTCCTATTCTAAGCAGATACAGTTCCCCCTGAAATAGCAATAGGAGCTGCTGCATCTGCTCACACCATGGCCAGGCTTCAGCCCCAAGAGGATGATGCCTTAACTAAATCAGGCTGAGCTGCCTGTTTTATCTTACACTCTCCTGTGAATAACTTTTCTTATTACACCTCTTTACATAAGTGCCAAACCCCAAGCAGTCAGGAAAGCCATCCAATGTGCAGAAGAATTATGACAGAGGATCAAACATCACAGCGTTTTGGAAAGGTTATTCATTTAGTGAAAAAGTAAATGTGCAAATCAACATCTCTGGCAGCATTTGTGTGATGATAATCATGCTGATTAAGTGTTCAAGCCTCAGGATATGCTGGGAACGGCACTAGGACCTAGAAAATAACCACCCCATACTTTTGGAAGACAGCTGCAGGCTCTTCCTGTTCTGCTCTGTAAGGGATTCCTCTCCTCACAGATCTGCTCATTTTGGATGCAATTGCTCAAAATATGCATTACTTACGGTCATAGAGATAAATGCAAAAGGGACTGAAATTGTCTTGTTAACCCTTCAGATCCCCATTGGGCCTGGTCATGCACCAAGGAAGCAGAAGATTTAGAGTCCAGTTTTACCTACCACTGACTTTGATAAAGCCAAGTTACATCAACTAAGGGTATTAACCTTAGGGAATGTACTTTTTCTCTCTCCTCTCCAAATTTGGCAATGATGTCAATTACCATTTTGCTAATGGGAAAGGTGCTCAGGGCAAAGGAGAGGAGAAGCTGATCAAACCAATGGCTTGATTAATTTTTAGCCTTAGATTTGATACACCATTTTAATCTAATCAGTGCTCTACAAGGGTGTTGGTGAGTATCTGATGATTAAGGCATGGAGAAGAATTTCCAGGATATTACAATGCCACAGAAGCAGCAGGAGGAAAGAACCAGGACAGAGGAGATGCTATTTACCTTGGTTGGCTGCTTTGAGACTTTTCTTCTCCTTCCTCAAGCATGAATTTCACAACAAAACCATCTAAATGATAAAAGCAATAGGTACTTTGTAGAGGCACTACTGATACATGCAGTCTTGGAGCTCTTGAACAGGAACAGGAATATGAAGAGTGACTTTTAACCATACAGGAATATAGACACACTGTGGGCCAGCCATTTGACTGCAGGAAATCAGTGAAGCTGGGCTAAAGGAGTTGAGTGAAGCACCTGGTCTGCTTGATGAGCCACTTCTGCACCCCTGCAGTGTCCCTATGGGACAGGCTGCAGCAGCCAACACATAGCTCTGGGCTAGCTCTAATTGATGCTAATTGGCACTGACTGCCTTTGACTTTGCAACTGGGAAATCAGAGCTTCCCTGTCACTGCTGCACCCACCAGAAGTCAAGAACAGCAAAGGACTGACTGACATCACCTGACACAGTTTTGGGTCTTTTCCATATAAGCTAAAGTGCTTTGCAGCATCTTTCAAGGGGTGATTTGGACCCAGATGGAAATTAGTCTTACCACTGTTCTTCTGTCCCACTAGGGATGTGCTGGGGAAAGAACACCTTCTGCAAGAAATCAGTCTAAGCTTTGGGAACCTGGGGTAACCTATGCTCTCCCCTGAAGCTTCTATCATCTTGACAGAAAGTTTGTGCTAGAGTCAAATGCCAGTTTAAAAGGAAAAAAAAACCAAAACAAACCCCCAAACCCAAAAATCAACAACAAACCAAACCAAAACAAAAACAAAAACACACACACACAAAACCACCACCAACAAAAAACCCAACCCAAACCAAAACACCAAGAACTGGAATAGGAAAACTCTATCTGGTACTTCTTACCAGCCGAAGAACTCTTTAATAGCAAACTGTTAGACAAATCCCAGGCCTGGGGGGTTGTTAACAGAGGTTTTGGATACCTACCAGAATTATGTTTTTGTATGTGTCTCCACATCTATATTGTCTGAATGCAGCTGAAAAGAAGAATCATTCAGTGTAATCAGAAGTCTTTCCAGTATCATGGAAGTCCCTATTTCTGATGGGATGTGTGATCCTTAACTGTCAAGAAAGTTGACTGTTAGATATCATTTATTAACAAATTGTAAGAAAAGTCTGAAACCTTTGAAATTCAGGTTGTCAGCTTTTTAGTTAGACCTGAACTGAAATGATAAATTCCAGAAGTCAAGCTGGTATTTGCTTGCTTTTTTCCCTCACTCTGTTTTTAAAAGGTAGATGACAAATTAGTCTAGCCACAACACCCAGAGAAAAAAGAAGCTTCAGAAAAATAATTTTAAAGGCCAAGTCAATAATGCCAGGATACACACAAAATAAAACCTTTGGAATCCTGTTATTATTATTATTATTATTATAGGTTCAGATGACTCAAATGTTATTATTTTCTTCTTGCATTACCAGCCAAGAAAACCAATGACAACCACATAAAGCTCTGCAAATCTCAGCAGTTTTGATTCCCACTTACATTACTGGAGCAGCTGTTGCACTCACATAGTTTAGCAGGTCAGCTCTGCATGTGGACTGGCCCACACTGTGCTTTGTCTTCTTGAAAACCTCAGCTTGATTTAAGGGCAGGATTCATGTACAGCCTACCCTGTGGAACAAAAATATGCTTATAGTATTAGGCATGTTACCGTGTCAGAAGGGACTCAGTTACATGCTAGTACCTTATGGCATATAGAGCACAGAGCACTGGTTCATGTAGAGCTAGAAGACTTCTTTTGGTGGTGGTTACCTTCAGTAAGGTATGCAAGGAGGAAGTTGGTTTCCAACAGCATAAAGAATGCAAAGGGAAAGTCAGCTGAAGCCACTAAGTCTTGCCTATCCATGAGTCACGATCATTCACCCACCTTGCCACCACCATGATCATGGGGCAGCAATGGCAAAGCTTAAAAGCACCTCTCCCAAAACATGCTTAAATCTCTGCTGACTGTGAGGGGGTTGTCTTGCCTGGTGTGTTGTCTTGCAGGGAAGGAGTTACTCAGCTCTCTTACCCCATCACTGATGATGAGCAACACTGGTGACCACCACGAAATAGTTACATGAGAAAACATCTGTCTTAATTTACATCAGGCTAAACAAACCAAGCAACAGCATCCCAAAATGCTGCAATGAGTTACACAAAACTTAAAATGAAAACGCAATTTTTCCATGAAATAGCAGGAACTGAACCTTCACCATCCCAGGTGTTGGAGTATCCTATCAGGAGCACATGAAACCATTCTGACTGAGAAGCATTCAGTGCATTTTGGACTGTGTGAGTGCAGGTGTGAATGCCTATACAAAAGTGCAGATTTACCACAATTCACTAGAGACCATCATATTTAAAGAAGGAATTCACATTAACAGTTTCAATATGATTTAATGTTTGCTTCATGCACAGTTTGACTGAATACACTGGTACATTCCTCCATATGTTAACATGCTTAACCTGGAACAGCTTGACTTGATTACAGACTGACTTATGCTGAACCACATAAAGATGGTTAGCTGTCCACGGAAAACATGGTGCACTCCATTTGCCCTCTCTTCAGTGTTTCTGTTGCTCCATGGAAAATTAATACACATCTTCCTTCTGTCCTTTTCCTCTTTCTTCTGTTTGTATTTGGTTTCCTTCATAGCCACCAATAAACACAGGAACAGCTCAATTAGCTCTGCTAACTGAAGGGTTACTCTTGGAACAAGAGGATACACAGGTCCATGAGGCCCAGCCACTGGAGGTTGATTTAATTGAATTTAACCTCTCCAATAAATCAGGCAATTTAAAATTAAAAAACAAAACAAATGACCATTTGCAATGCTGAAGGTGCTGACCACCTCAGGCAGACGTCAGCTGACTCAAGGAATCTTAGTTATATTACATTTACTCCTGGACAAGAGTTTGAGCCCATGGATAATAAAGATTTCAAAGCCAAACCTGTTTTCACTCAAGTTAATTTTCCCTTGACTTCAATACAACAGGGAAAAGAAAGCTAAAACCAAAAAATTCAAAGCATGGGAATCAGGATATCTGCCAATGATTCCAGAGTACTGAGATGTGTCCCCTCTATGTTTTCACCCTGCCATTGCTCAGGCATTAGTAATGATCATGGCTCTTCTCCCCATGCCAGAGGTTGGAGATGTCCTTTGAAGCTGTTTGTTTCCTTCCTGCAATCAAAGAGGTCACTGTTGAGCAAGACTTTCTCCGGAAATAACTAATAAACCAGCTCTAGCAGATACCAAAGAGTGATTTTTTTTTTCACCAGATCCAGAGAGGTGTCTCTGGAGGAGAAGAAAGCTTAGGAAGGTGTGAGTATTGGACAGCCTCAGTAGCAGGGTAATGCCTCTTGAGTTCCCCAGGGAACAGAGGTGGCCCTGCAGCCTATTTGCCTGTGTAAGCAGTGGTAGAGATTCATTACCTCATCTAGGTGATCCTGCTCTGGCAGGGGGTTGGACTAGATGATCTTTCTAGGTCCCTTCCAACCCCTAACATTCTGTGATTCTGTGATTTGATCTATGACAATATCAAGCATGCCAACAGCAGATGAGTAGGCAGTTTCCTCCTCACCTTTGCTATATATACAAGCACTGGGTAGTACAGCAATGCTGAAGTACTGCAGTTGCTCAAGTGTCTTCCAAAGATTCATTTGAAGGAGAGATTCCATTAAATTCCCACATTATCCAGCTACAGAGAAAGGACATTCCTGTATGCAGGCATTCTGGCAGGAGCTCTTTGCTTTGGGGCCAGATGTAGTTCAAAGTTATTCCGAATATTACACTGCAGCAGCCTGGCCAAGCCCAGTAATGCTGATTATTAAGGCTTTCCTGGTTTTCCAGATGGAGCTGATTTCATTTAGCTTGTAATTAATAACTTGTCCCTTTTGTTCTTTTCTGAATCTTTGTTTTATCTCTAGCATTTTGTAGAATAGTTTCCAATTTACTTAATCCAATGCTTGCCTCCTCAGTGCACATAGCAGAACTCATTCAGCCATACAGTTTAATGACATACAGCTCAAATCTCTGCTGCACAATCTCATCTCCACTTCACATCAAGCTGGCATCTTTGTCATTTATAGTTTATATGCTATAAACTCACAAATCATACCATTCTATACTAGAGCAATGTCAATAATCCTTTTTTTAAAACAAAACAAAACCAAACCAAACTTAACCACAAGCAAACATATGGGATCTGTACATTCTGTCCTTTAAACAAGTGCAGATTTAGTAAGGAGGGGGAGGGAAAGGGAAGAGAAGGAGAGCCACATCCCCCCACTGCCAACGCAGTGCATGTTCCTGCAGCATCACTGTTTGGATTAGGCCTATGGCTACCCTACTTTGGTTTCAAAATCAAGAAAAAATAGATGGAATTCAATTCCCTACTGCCAGTTTTTAGTGATATTTAAAGGATTTTTTAAAATAGTGTTCACATGAAACTAGCTCTTTGCTTTGAGAGTGTGTTCATCAATGGGATATCAGATGTTAATAAATGATGAGTATTTAGTCTGTAGGCACATTACAGGCATGCATAAAATGTGCTATAGGAGGCTAAATGCTAGCTGCTCACAGAGTTCTACACAACAGCATGGATTAACTGCCTTGTTTGTGCTTTTAACTCCTAACACACAGCAGGGTTTAGGCCAGGACTGGGGTTCCTAAGTACTTCCACAATTTAAATAACAAATACTAGCCTACTAGAGCATAAAAACCAATGTTGAGTTTGAAGCTTATAAATGAAGTGAATATTGGAGTCAGTCTGTGCATCTGTGTGTATGTGCACAGTGCCACATATCCCATTAGGGATGGGGAAGGATGTCAGTGGGTCCTTGTAAGGGCTGCTCTGCATGGCAGGAGATCGAACCACTGAACACTGGAAGCCATACGGCAGAAAATCTGTGATATCACAGGTCTGGCCCCAGCAATAGTGTTACAGTCACAGCCCTTGGTTGTGTGCACCAAGTGTCAAGAAACACAGGTGTGTGGATTTTCTGGGCTTATGATGTTCTCAGGGGAATGTGGGTGGATGGCTGTTCTTTGTTGTTTTTTTTTTCTTTTGTCCTCCAGCTGCTCAGAGCATTTGGTATTCCAGTTAGTGTATATTTTAAAGCCTTTGTTTCTTTATCCTTCATGCTGCACCGTGACATTGAATGTGCTTCAAATGAATGAAAATCCTCCTTTAGAGCTAGTCACAACTGAATGCCTGTCTTTCTTTGGGACTGCATTTGGGTTTTTTAACAGATTAATGGCTAGAAGGTCACAACAGAGATCAATGCATATGACTGAATATTAACTTTTAATAGAGTGCATTGAGCTTGAGAGCCGATTAGAGTCTTCATGAAGCAAGAGCAATTCTAATCCTGGAAGGACTCCTAAAATCTTCCATAAGCTGCATTTAATTAAAAGAAAATGAACTACGCAAGAGTTGATGCATGAGTTGTACGTTTGTGCATCCCACTCAATGAATGAATCATTTCCCTGCCTTCTTCTCTGACACAGAAATACCTTGCTATCCATTAAAGATGCGTAAATATTTTTGCAACTCCACTGGACCACATGTCACCATAATCCATCTAGGACATAGCCATTGCAGGTCAGAGATGTTCTGATGTAACTATACTGCTTCTACAACGATATGGACAGAGGATGACATCCAGACCATGGGCTGTCTACAGGAGGACATCATTTCTTGTGTCACTGCTAAGGCAAATGTCATTCAAACCCTTGTTAAATTAACAAAGTAGGTTATTATTTGTAGGAGAAGATAAGGATTTTCTTAACTAGCATGATGTCAGAAACACCTGCTCATTATAAGCAAGAAGCTTATTGGCAATATGAGATCATTATTGGCAAGATCTGTTTGTTAGTAGCAGGCTATGTGAAGGAGAAATGACCAATTAATAATTAAGATGCACACAGGAAACTCTAATTAAGTATGACCATATTTGTATTATGCGGTTACCTAAGCTTTTGGCCCTAGCTCTTATGAATAGCTACAAGCATGGTCTTTAGAGGTATAAATAGAACTGTTTGCAAACAATAGACAACCCACATGGACCCACCTGACCCACCAACCCACTTGACTCGACTCATTCAGACTCTGGCTCAGATACTGGCTCAGGACCAGACTGACAATAGATTCTAACTCTGGCTGCATGAAACAGAAGCTTGAGTTCGTTCATTCCATATGCCACAATTCTTATTGTTGTTATTATTATTTCCATACCTCCCATAACACATACATGGCATGTATGCCTATGGGGCAAATGTCAGTCGACACAACTCTACCAAGGGCACCACTTCATCATGGGAACAGCACGCGTCCTTCTCAGGCACAGGCCCTGTTGTGGTGGAGAGCCACAGGGAACCAAGAAGCTCTGAGTGGAAAGACAAATGACAAGGCACATGAGTGTGAAGTGGTGGGATGGCAGCTAGTTCTGGTGTCAGACTGGGCTGCAGTATGGGACCAACCAGCCCCTCCACCCCGGCACAGAGCATGGACGCCTGCTCCTCCCAATCACTCTGTGAAGAGCAGGATCCCATTGCAGACCTGCAAAGCAGAGCAGCCCTGAAGGCATACATGCCTTTTGCTCCAGTGCACTGGGGACTTGTCAGCCTCACTCATGTCCCTCTGAAGGGCCAGGGACAGTGATTAAATCAGCAGCCTTCCCTCTGGATTAACACAGAGCTTTGCAACAATGCCGGCACCATGCCCATGCCTGTCAGGATCCATCAGACAGCCAAGCCTTAATAGCTAGTGGAATAACAGAGTGAAAAGAATAAAATTACCCCTTTCTGAAGTAGCCAGAAACACTCCTAGTTAATGCTGGACACAGCTTATCATTATATAGAAAGGAGGTTACCTGACTTTTGGGCACTGAATGCATGGGAATCACCCAGGCTGTAGTGGATGGTCCATAACTGAACAGGCAGAGCTGTTTCCATCATGCCTGCCAAGCACTGGATGGGGCTTGGGGACACCAAAACAACAAAGATGGCCTGGGAGCACTGAAGGGGCAGAAGGATGGGAAGAGGGTTGTGCTGAAAGTGACAGTGCTGTGGCTGTTTTCTTTGCTTCCACCCCCTCAAAACATCATTGTCAGCTGAAGGGCTTATGAATCAGGGAGCAAAGAGAGGATTGCTCAGGTTTTGTGCCTTCAGGGAATATTTTTAAATATGTTTTTAATGTGTCTGGTCAAAGTAACTCAGAATGAATGATTTCTACCATCTTCACCTCAGGACCAGCCCACTGCACTCAGACACACCCCACAAGTTGATCAGATCCTGACATGATCCTCACATCTGTCCTCACATGTCAGCTGTGTGCCTGTGCTCACAACACACATGTGCAGCAATGTGAGTTCCTCCAGGCATCAGGAGTCAGCTGGGTCCATCGTGTGGTGCCCCTGAATGGGGTAGAGTAAACGTGTCAAACCACAGCCACACCAGGGAGCACGTTCCTAGGTCTGCTTGCCACGATGAGTTTTGACCCATCACCCCCATGTCCTCCTTATGAATGACTACAGAAAGAAAAAGCAAACTCATAGCATGCAAATCAAGGTTAGAAAGATTGCAAGTCCATTCCCTCTTGAACTGATGCAAATGATGGGAAAAAAAGTAATTAGAGCCAAAAGCTGATGTTTAACAATTTATTCCACAGGTCAGGGAAGGGAAGGAGGGTGATGCCTGTCTCAACAGGCCATCATTGGTAGGATGAAAGCTCAGGTAGAACTAGTTGACAACTCTTCTGATGGACTGGACGCTCGCGCTACGTGCCTGCCACGCGTTGAAGTTGCTGAACTCACCCCGCTCCACCACATACATACGGCCTCGGTAGTTGGGCTCCTCATACAGCACCCACCTGAGCAGAAAGAGACGGTTACTTGGGGCCCAACAATGTGGTTGTGTGAGGTGGCTTCATGCCCAAGTTGAGTGGCTGCCTTTAGGAATTTCAGTACTGCAAATTCCTGGGGTCTGATGGTCCCTCCACAGACCCAGTCCCATCCTGCACACAGAAATGTCCCCAGTGGAGTTAACTGCTGGTGCTTCCCTGTTTCCAGCTAGCCTGGCAATTATCCACAGCCAGATTGAACCTTGCTTTTAGAGGAAGATGGTTTGGGTTGCACCAGCAATGAAGCTTCATGGGGACATGAGGTTGCTGTATAGGAATGGATCTCTCTGATCTTCACCATGTGCAACAAAACCAAGTTAATAGCATTTGGTAGTGCTAAAGAAGGACATGAGTCCCTTCAGCCTCTGGATAAATCAGTTTTGGAGTGTAAGGAGAAATATGCAATGCTTGAAGGATGTTTAACCTTTTTGAACTGACTTATTAGCTGTAATGGGAACCATATTTAATAATTTCTCTCTTTGCTAGTAATTCTCAATGGCCTCTCTTTGATGTTTTCCAACAGTGAGCAGGACTTGGCTCAGTTACGTTTACTTTATCTCTTCAGCCAGAGTTAACTACAACTTTCCCTTGGAATTCAAACAGATGCAACACTCAACAGCCTTGGTGACTTTGGCATGCCTGACTTCCACCTAGCTTGGCTACATCTTTCTCCATTGGCATGTCTCTTGGCATGTCTTTCTCCATTTGAAGGTCTTCAACTCAGGAGCAGTTATGATGGTCAAGAGGGACAAATTTCACTACTCTTCTCTCCCTTCATCTCTTTAGCATGCCATGATCTTAATGTGGCCACAAGTGTCACTTCTTTCCTCTCTTTATATCTCCCATGCTTTTTAACCAAATTTGGCTACTGCTTTGATAGATTTACAGTCAGGTTTCCACCCCATCATTGCTGAACTGCTCATATCTTTCTTGTCCTTCTCTTCTCAATGTTTTTAAGGATTTTATAGGATCTCTGCTGCTTGTCCTATCTATTAGTTCAGCAATGACAGTAAAGCACAAATGCAATCCTTCAAATCATTTGGTTTCTGTGGTCTGTCTCTTGCCAGGAATTTAGCTATGACAGGAAGGTTGGGACCCTACTGCATGTGGGTCTTCCAGGGAGAAACTTCTTTAAGCACTCTATGGGTCAAAGACTGCTGGGCCTCCAGGGTCAGACAACAGCTGGTGAACTCAGATCAGTCTGGCCCAGAGAAAAAGCCAGGGGCCTAAGAAAAAAGTTGTTTATAAAATCAGCCACCCATTGGCATCATTTAAAAAAAGAGTCAAGGTACTTAGCTGAGCTACTTTACAGATTCCTTGATGTGTTTGGATTTATTTTGTGTTTCTGAGAGGACACCATGTGGGACTGTGGTGGGTCCCTTCTTCCATCTGCCTGTGCTTTGATATGACTGGCCCATTGAGCACACACCTGCCTGGTGCCCCTCTCCACCCTGCTGCCCACGCTTGCACAGCCCTTTTCAGCAGCAGCCATGCAATGTGCTCATCCCAAACATTTCCTACAAACAAACAAGCTCATTCTATGGCACTTCTGCAGCCAGTTTATAACTGAACTGGAATTACAGAGTCATCCTCAGACTCTTCCTCTGAAGCTCACTTTGCAGTGTGTGAAGAAGGCTGCTCACTGCTCCTATGAGTATAATGGCAGGGTTCCCTGAAGCTATGTCTCCCATCACATACCCTGATGTGCAGCTGGAGAGCATGCTCAGCTCTTCAGCTTAATTATGAATAATCTATAACATAACTCTCCTCCTCTAGATACACCCCAGACTTGTTCATAGAGCACACATGGCTTTCTTCCTCTTCTACCCCATCCCTCCATCTTATATGCACCTTTCCATAGTTTTGGATGATTATAGGCCTCTTTCTCCATCAGCTCACCATCCCTCTATCAAGCACTCCTGAAAAGAGCTCCCAGTCCTCTTCTCTGCACTTTCCATCACTCCCTTCTGCTGACAATACCTGACACTGTTGAAAATACTGCATGATGGTAGCACAGGGATGTTCACAGGGCATTGCTGGCCCACTAGGACATGATAGATTTTCCAGCTCTGTTCTGCTCTAGGGCATCTTTCAACAACTAGTGGACCCTGGGGAACAGTGCAGGGGGTAGAGCAGTTTCCTAGATCCAAGACCTCTGTTTTTCTCCATACACGTGGTTGATGTGTCTACAGTCACATGAAGGGAATGGGACAGGCCTTGGGGTAGGTGGAAGCAGACTGCATGACCTGGTGTGGTGATAAGAAGCCACTGACTTGCCTCTCTGCTTAGGGGAAGGCTGTAAAACTAAGAAATAACAGGAATAGCAGATAGATGGGATTGAAGTGCATTGGCAATGTAAGGTGATGAGTGAAGGCTTGTATAGCTTACTTAGCTGTTCCTTTATTGCCTAGAATTTACGTTCTCTGAGATCGTCAGCGAGAGAGGAAATCAAATCAGTCAGGAGCCCAGAAAACAATGAAAAAAAGATGATCCTGTCCTCAAGCCCAGCATGGAAGGGTTGATCCAGACACATAGCATATAGCTCTCAAACATCTTGGTGCTGTGTTTCATTAGCACATAAACCCAGAGGACACAGGAATAAAACTCACATGGAACCAGCACAAGTCCTATAAGCCAAAACTGGCTGCCTGCGTTGTGAAAACTAGCAGGGAAAAGCTGCAGCTTCAGCCTGAACCAAGTGGGATGATCTCAGTAGGGCTCAAGGTCACTCATTCTCCATGTAGGACTTGAGCATTGCCTTGAGCAGCTATTGCCTCTGCTGAGAAATATGTAATGTTTATTGAACAGCAACAGTTGGGTACCTGTTCTGGGTGATATTTCACAGCCTGACTGCAGAACATCTACCAAACACTCAGAAATGCTTCAGCAGAATAAATGCTTGGTCTGGTTCCTTCAAGTTATGTCACTGTAGCGTAGAAACCCCCATTTTGGGATATTCTCTCCTAGACTGTAAAACAAATTCAGCTTTTTAAAGTTGTTATTTCTAAGCAATCCTCTGTGAAGTGGCTGAGGCACAAAGGAGGACAAGAAGTGCACATCTTCATCTAAAATGAGGTGATACCATATGTGATACTGGAGCTGGCTCTGCCCATGGCATGGGCAAAGTCACTCACCCCACAAGTCGCAACAGCTTCTGAGGAGGCAGTAACATCTCGAAACTGCTCCAAAGTAGCAAGCTCGTTTCCAGCATGGCTTAACAGCTTTATCATCACCCTTTCTGGCTGCGTGAGGTAGCAGTTGCCAACCCTAAATGGATAGCAGGGAAGGCGCTGGACACTCTCAGCCACACTGAGGAATAAGATGGACATCATGTCAGGGGAATTAAGGTGGAAAATTGCAGAGTGAGACTTCAGTGCTACTGGAGCAGGCAGGGAACTCAGTGGGATCTTGCCTTTCATCTGCTTGCAGCATGCACAGGATAAAATAGACTTACTTTTTCAGGCTGGGGACATGCTGGAGACAGCCTATTGCTGAAATTCCCCTCATCTACAGTAACCTCATCTCTTCTGCTCCCCAGATGGTCAAGGATGGGTCCTGGGAGGGCTTTTCCAAGGCTGAGCCTAGCAGCAGATACATCTGCAGGACCTCTATGGTTACTTGGGCTTATATGGTCCATCCAAAGGGTCCCTTTCTCTTCCCTGGTCTCACCTCTTTGCTGCAGTATCTCCTCCTTTCCTTTCCCCACTCCTCCTGCAGTCCAGAACCAGCAGGTCCTTCTGCACCCTCCTGGCTTTTAATGGCCTTTAAAGACCCTTCCACTTGCTTGCCACAACCACCTTCCCATGCCTTGAACATAACACTACAAAACTCTGCAAGTATCCTCACCACACTCCACTCAGAGGTTTTTTTTTCTATATTTTTGTCACTACTTGAAGCCTTTAAGAAGTCATGTCATGTTAACATAAACAGGCTAGGATCCCATGTGAGGGAAAGCAATCTTTGTGCCCCTTATATATTTTGCAGGGGAGAGGGAAAATCAATCTGAAAAATTTAAAGTGCTTGAAAGTTTCTGGGCAGCTCCCAGTTTCTCAAGCTCCAGGCTCTGCTACACAGACACATAGGTAAATAATTGGACATAAGCTCTTGCCAGAGTACTCACAAGCTCTCTGTTGGTTTTGTAGTGTTGGTACTCAAATGGTTTTTGCTTCAAATGCTCAGGACTAACAGGGTCCTTGGTGGGCTCCAGCCACCGAGCTGATAGCTCTGCTCCTTAGTTTTAATGAACCATCATTGCCTGACCATAAATTTGGGGTTTTTTTGGAAGAGGAGAGGTCCCAGTTGAATCAGAAAGGGTCCTGCAGGACATTTCCTCTCAGGATGCCACAAGCTTGGATGGCAACAATCTTTTTCCTATTCTGGGAAAAAATTGCTGTTGGACAGAAAAAGCCCAACATCCCAGGCTGAGTGCAGGTTAGATGTGTTACATCCAGTCTAGGAAAGGTGGAGAAGAGCATTTCTGCAGTCCCTTCTCTGCCATGTGGCTTAGTCCAGCCACCCTCTGCCTGACTCCGGGCAGATTTTATGGCATTCCTCCACTCCAGCACACTTGCAGTGAAAGTGCAATTTTCAGACAGAGGAAAGGGGAGATGGCTGGATAACAAAATAATAACCAGACTCACAACAAGAGGAAAAAAAAAAATAAATAAAAAAAGACTGACACATTCAAGAAAATGCCACCCAACAGCAAGAAAAAAAGTAAAGCAGTCTTCCTACTGAGGCTTTCAGAAGCATCTGCAAGGGCACAGCATCAATAATGCAGCTGCAGTTCACAATGCCCCTGTCTTTCAGAGGCAGGATTCACTTTTAATGCTTCATTTTTGCTGTCCAAGGAGGAGCTTTCTGGTGTTGCCAGCCTTGGGGAAGCCACTTGCAAAGCAAAAGCCCTGACCTGCATCACCCGGAGCCATCCATCCACCCTCCCCAAAAGCCTCTGCATGGATTCTAGAGGTGTTTGGAGACATGCATAGAAATAGGAGGGGAGGCAGGAAGGCTGGAGAGAAGGTGGGAAGGTGGAAATAAATTTACTTCTAGGCTTCTTGATTGGTACACCTTAAAAAGTTGTCTCAGAGCTCTTGTAGCATGTGCTTAGCCACCACTATCCAAAAACCATGCCCCTTTGAAGCAGCTCTGAATGGGCAGGCACCAAAATTCACCATTAAACCATAGGCTTAACTCACATTTTTAGGCTTTCTCCAAGTTTCCCCCAGCATCAACAGGCTTTTCCACAGTGAAGGGGAGTCTCTGCAGCCACCTCACTCCCCTCTGGTGCTGGGCACCAAGGGCACAGGGCAGGGAGCCCTGCAGTGGCTGTGTGCCAGGACATGTGCTGTTACTTACGCGCCATCGCCGTACACTTTGAGGGCATTGATGCAGGTCTTGTCCCAGCCTTGTCCCTGCAGGAAGGAGCAATCTTCTGTCAGCTCCAGGCTGGGACCTCTAAAATGGCTCCCCTCAAATATTTCGATCCTATAATTCTCGCCATGCTGGGGACAAAGGGATTCAAGTCAACAACAACAACAATGCAGCAAATTATTTCCCCAGTTTTATAAGACAATGAAGACAGAAGGGTGCTTTGGAAGAGGAATGTGAAAGCAGTCCAACACCAGCAGTTGCCAGCACACACAGTGCACACACTAACTCATGCCACCTCCCAGCACACTATGCCAACCAGGATAGCAGCCAGGAAACTCTTGTTTCTGCCCCTGGCTGCACCTTCCTACAGCTCCTCCCACGTGTGAACACATCACTCGTGGGATGTGCTGTGCTCAGACACATGTAGCCTCTCACCCATCTGCAGTTCCCCTCTCATGGCTGACAAACTCTCCCTCCCAAATACAGCATCGGTTACAGCCCTGGCTCTCTGTGCACTCACACAGCAAAAAAAAAAGAGACATATAACCAGATGTTAGGCTACTCCCCCAGATTAATTTGTATTGCCTCCAGTTCCATGTATAGCTGCTGGTCCTGACAGGACATGTTGTGAAAATAACAAAAGGGAAAAGGAAACTTTCCCAGCATCAACATTGCTATGTGAGCCCTTGAGGGTGACACAACATCAGTTCCTCCAAGGAGATTTCTGCAGCCTCCAGCATAGGTATTTGGGACAGAGTGAGCTGAAAGCATATTTGAAAGCCAATTTCAAAGAGTATCTACATGCATTTTTCAAAGCAACAGCGTCAGCTCCCAAGCAGGTCTGACTGCAGTGCCAAAGCCCACAGCAGGCAGCCGCTGGCAGCAGCTGAGCGGATACCGTGCGGATACCGTGCCTGAGCAAACATTCCTCCGGGAATCTGCGCTGCAGAAATGCCTCGAAGCACTTACTGGCATCTCACAGGGAAATTCATGGGCCAGGGAAGGAGGAGCACATCCTCCTGCTGGCTGGGCTCCAGGGCCTAGGGCAGAGAATCCCTCCACGTATGGACCACTTTGGGAAGGATATTAGGGACCTGAAGCACACTCATTGCTGTGCCACAAAGCAGCTCTGGGGCCAGCAAGAAACCCCACCAGATAAAAGTGGGTTCATCATTGCCCCAGGGGTCATGAGTGATAGGAGAGTTGAATGGAAAGTCTTAATCCAGATTAATTTTTCTTTGCTACTTTTTAATCTTCCCAATTAAACCTTCCTCTGGGTGCTGCTCTTAAAAGCTTCAGAAGGGGAGGCTATCTAGTATGGGGAAAAAATGGGGTTAGTTTGGGATTACTAGGGGGTTTTGCAACAGCAGACAATCCAGCTAAAATGTGCTAGGAGCAGCCCAGCTGCCCCATAGGTTCAGTCTGGAAAGCACTGGAGCTACCTGCTCTCCCTCCAGTTGCCTAGGGAGAACAAGGTTCTGAGGCTGAAACTTGCCTTGGGTAACGAATGTCCTTAATTCCTCTATATTTCATGACAACTCACATTAAAAAGGAGAAGCATGTGGCACTGGCAGGATCTTGCCACATCATCTGAAAAACCATGGGAAAATCTCATCCTGTTAAAGCTGCTGAGTTTAATGCTGTGGGAGGAAGGTGATGTGTTTTCCTCCCATCCAGAAGGCATGGGGAACCACGACTTGACTTTGTGGCTTCTGCAGACTGCTCCAGGAGAGCACAAACCTTCCCTGGGAGATTCTTTCTTTCTCAAAAGAAGGATTATTTCAAAAGAGTGGAGATTCTTATCACACCTTTTTATGGGGCTCATGAAAAATAAAGCCCAATAGGAGCTTCATTCCACTGATGCTCCATCCAGGAGAGCAAACCATCACCATCACCGTCATCCACTTACCATCCCAACAGGGCGGCAGGAGCCCAGGTGGTCGCTGTGGCCATTCCAGTGATAGAAATCAGGGTACTCGCCATGCTCCAGGACATACTGTTGCCCTCGGAAGTTGGGGTGATCGAAGCAGACCCAAGCCCCGCTCTGGACACAGATGGAGTTGACGCGGTTGAGGAAACCTCGGTCCTGGAAGCTGCTGCAGCTGCCGCAGACCTCCAGCTTTCTGCCTGTGAAGCATTTGCCTTCATAGAAAGTGATCTGGGGGAAGGAGGAGAATGAGCCCATGGCAAGGAGCAGGGACACGAACCCCATTTTGAGCTGATGGGAATCTCTTGCAGATGCATCATTTTAGGAATGTTTAGGGGTTTAAGCTCCTTTCCAGCAAGAGAAGCACAGCATCACTGGCATTTTTTCATAAGGACTGTATTTGTTTTTCTGGGAATGCAGCTCATCCTGCATTTACGATACTTCTTGCCTCCTCATGCTCACTCAACACATGTTTCCAGCAGGGAAGTTTAAACAGGAAACTCGGCTCCTGAAATGCAGCTCCTTCTGCTGCACCCTCCCCATTCCTGCTACCAAATTTGCTCCTGATATCATCACTTACGCTGCATCCTCAGGAATATTATCCTAACTTTCTCCTTTAACCCAGAGGATGCTCGAGCTCTCCAGCCCCAGGCTGAAAGGGAAGCGATTGGGTCATTACTTACTTTTCCTGAATATTGAGACATCTTCTGCTGGCTCCTGTCCGAGACCAAAAGCAGGAGCCAAACCAAAACTGCAATGGCCAGAAAGGTTGGACAACCTCTATATAGCAGCTGGCAGGGAGGGGGGAGATGGGGCTGGTGTCGTGAGGGCTTTTTAACAAAGCAGGGGGAACGAGGGGCTTTACACTTTCCTGCTTCGTAGGCAGAATGGCTGGTGACAGGGCCTGCTGAGTCCAGGGTTTTGATTTTGGGCAGACGATCTGACAAAAGATTTGCTTGGCAGGGCTTTGGTTGATTAGCACTGTACATTGACTGCTTCTTTTTGAAGGACTTCTTTTTTTATTAGTATTTTGTTTTTTCCTTTCCCCCATCTTTTTCCCCTTTAATTTCCTTCTCTCTCCCCTTTTTTCCTCTTATTTCTCCTCTTTCTTTTATTTTCCCCCTTTTCCTCTTCCCTCCCTCTTTTTTTTTTTTTTTTCCAGAACAAGAAGTAAATAAGGAAACAGCAGCATCTCTAAGCATGACACATAGTATCTCTGCATTGGGTTCACCTCTTTTTACTGTTTTTTTTCTTAGCTTCTCACCTGTTGCACTGTGACAGCCAAAAGCAAGCACCCTTGGAATACTCTTCACCAGGAATACACCGTACTCCACCCATCAAAGCAATAGTTTCTTGTTCAACCTTTGAATCTCTTTAAATGGCATCTGTGAAAGCCAAGGACCTAATCCCCTGCAAAGCACAAAGGCTGGGCTCACAAACCCATCAATATTATTCACAATGCCATTTTTATAAATATTTTGGTCTTTCACCACTGAAACCAAGACACAGATACAAATCAGGGGTTTTTAAGACATGCAATTGACCATAAATAAATATTTCCCATACAGCTGCAATTACAGCTTGAGAGATTGACTTCTCAAACACCAGCATGAGGAAAAGCTGCTTCATATTCCCTTCTCCTGTGTTGTAAGAGCATCCAGAGACTGTAACTGCATTATTCTCAGGACAAATAGCTAGGGAAAACTCCAGCCTATAATCCTCTTCAGTTTATATTATAAAGCCAGGCTAGGGTGGCCCATGGACCAGCATGCAGAGACATACCAGGATACCATGTCATAAAGTGATTGATCTTTTGTGGTACTTAAAAGCACTCTGCTCCCTGGACTGTCAGGCACATGTTCAAATCCAAATCCTAAACCATCATTTCTTTGCAGGTTGTTCCCATCAGCACATGTCCCAGCAGCTTCACTTGGCAAGCTGGCTCCGCTGCCTTGGTTCAGTGCTTCATGTCAAGATTAAAGACCATTTGGGAAGAAAGGATGCCATTATTATAAGGCTTAAACATACACAGCCCTGTCAATTAAGATGCAGCAGTTAATAAGCACGTGTGTGCACACGTAGTCTGAGCTGGAGGACTAGGATGCACTGGAGAAGGAAGGAGGGAGGTGGCAGATTGTCTGGAAAAGAAACGCACCCTTCAGCTGACTCAGGTAAACCTGCCCTGGCATCACAGGAATGCTGCTTACATGTACATGTTCTGATGGGAGGCAGGAAATAATAAAGAAAAACTCACCTAATTAAAAAAAAAACCAAACAACAACCTAGCCAAACCCTCACTGAAATACTGGTGATTTTCCCTAGGTGCTAAGTTAGTCACCAGAGGGTGTGAGAGAAGTAACAGCACATGGGAAGTGCCACTTGGAAAAGTATCAGCCAAGGCATTAGCAGCATCTCCCCAAATCAGCCCTTCCCTGTGGCTCTGCACTTAGTGTCCTGGGAAGGGAGGAGATGTGTCCCTCTTATGAGTTGTGGTTGGGAGCACCAGGGGGAGGAGATGGCACCGTCATTGGAATTGGAATCCAACTTTCTCATCCATTTGGGTCATAACAGCCCATGTGTTCTTTGCACTGGCCATGAGCTCCTTGGTGCCCACAATATCCATGACAAGTACCAGTCATGGTACTAAAGTACCCAGTAAAGCAAATATTGCAGGAGGAGGGTTTTTATGGAGCCATAAAAGCCCTGGTTCTTCCAGCTCTGTCTCATATTGGGATTTTCCTGTTTCTTCTAAGGTGTAAGCTTTAATTGAATATGCAGGAACATGATGTATCTGAGACTGGCCTGGCTGTTAGGTCTGTTAGAAGTTGTCCAACAGGTTCAAAAGCTATTTTAGGAAAGATGGAAAGAGGGTGTGACAACTTTATTCTCATTTCTTTGGGAAATCATGCTAAAGATAGGAAACAACAAGGACCCATCTCCAGAAAAAAAGGAAAATGATGTAAATGGAAGAGGGCAGGGTGTGACTACTGAAGGTGAACCTTTGGGAGTGACCTCACTATTGCTAATTGGAATATCTCTTAGCAGAGACTGAGCAGGATCAGCATTCTCCTTGGAGGTAACTACTACAGCCAGTACAACCCCACACAAATAATAATAAAGTGAGCAACAGCCAAGGACTTGCACCATGTCCTCCAAAAGGGCCATGCTTCAGTTTCTGGAGGAGCTTTTACTACTTGTAAAGCAGCCTAAGACCTGGCAGAGGAAACACCCATATTTCAGGGCTTTCAAAGTGCTATCTTGCTTTAAAAAGCTCACAGATCTCTTCTCATACCTCAGTATGAGGTATTTCTAGCTCATTAGATATGGAACAACCATGGGTCTAGAACCTTCCCATGGAGAATTTTTTGGCTCACTATTGAAAAGGATGAGCATGTCTTGTGTGGCACTTCAGAGCAGCAACAGACCTTAGAGTGAGAAACCACCCTTTTGACTCAAGGGAGGAGTTTCTACATTAAATCCACATTGCTCGATCAAGACCTAGCCCACCTCAGGCCACTTGCCAAAGCACTCATTGCTGCTACTGATCAATCAATGCTGTGCCTGGGCACATCACACACTGCCTCCCAGAGCTGCTGGGGAGGCTGGTTACATGAACTGCAGGACAGCTCTGCAAACTATTCAGGCAGAGAAAAAAAATCTTCTAAGCTACTCCCTCACTGGCAGAATACATCATCTGTTACTGGAAATTCCCATTTCAGCTGCCAGGTGATGGTTTTGGGCTCAATGCAGTCTTCATCGTGGATGCACTAAGACATAGAGCTTCTGTAATATTAGCCAGAGTGCCAATCCCCCATCCTGACTCACCACCCATCCTGCCACACACCAGGAACAGAGGCTCCAGAAAAACTCCTCATGCCTGAGCAAAAACTGTCACAGAACGAAACTTTGTATCTGGCCAGGTTCCTGCTAGGAAGCATAGCTCCTTACCTTGGAGTTGGGACCTGCTGGTCAGCTTTAGCTGAGCATTCACTGGCAGCATTAGAGATAGATACTGGAAAAAAACCCCACCTGCTAAAGCTTGCTTTCAGTAATATTCTGCCTAGACATCTGCATTAGTGCAGCTCATTGTACAGCTCAGTAAGCATATGACTGAGAAGGGACTTGGATTCATTTTGGAAAGAACAGAAAGCTCAGGGTTTTGGGTGAAATCCTTCAGTTTTCATCTAATTTCAAAAAGGAAATAGGGAAATATTTCCAGTGGGGAAATAGGACACCTAAGAAAAATCTGGATGCTGAAGACAGCCATCACCCAGACCTAATTTAGCCATGATGACACCATACCCATAACAAGTTGAGGGCATCTGTGTAAAGGTTCTCACCCCCCTCCTCAGCTGTCTAAAGGGAGTAGTTTTGACCTCATTAGACAAGGTGGTGAAGATTAGTCAGTAGTAGCTACATGCTCTGAAGGTGAGCACTGCTGATTATGTAAGGACTAATTAGAACCTGTTGATTTCTCCTTCTCAAGAGGCTACAGGCCAGCAGTGCTAATTAGCAGGATAAGCCCAGCAAGCCCAAGTGCACTGTCACTGACTGTACCATGCTTGTACCACGCTGCACCACAGCCTGCAACATCTGCACACAGCAGCAGCCCAAGCTCTTTAGCAATAAAGGTGTAAGCATGCATGTTTCTTTGAAAGAAGGTGAAAACACAGAAAAATGCACCATGACATAGGTCCCACCTCATTTCAGGCTGCTTGCCCATCCTGCATTTCAAAGGCAACTGCTGCAAGCAGGGATAGGCCCAGCAGGATGTTTACTATCACCCATACCAGAAACAAGGGTAACTGCAAAAGCTGTCCTTGATCACTTTACAGGGTGCAGGTTTGGACACAAACATCTCCATTCAAAGAAACTAGAAAATGGAAAGCCTGAAGTCCTCACCATTGCCTCCAACACTGCAAGAACTTCCTCAGCAAAGTTCAATTCCAGCCCATGCTGCTCTGGTCCAGATACTACAATACATATACTGTACACAGAAAGGAGCAGTAAAATCATTTTCCCAGCTTTTTTTCTTCTCCAGTGCCCATTCACCAACCCTTTGCAAAAGCCAGGAAAAAGCATTAGGCAGAAAACTCCACAGGCCCAAAGCAGACTGCCTGCAAGCTTTCCCTGCTGTGGAGTTGGAGTTCCCCCATGTCTGGGAGATGGGCAGCTCAGTCTCTGGGGCTCAGGATACCAAGAGGTTTCTCAGCATTCATGATGTAGGCCACATGACACTGTGCCCATGATGTATGCCAGGCTCTGGTTATGCAACAAGTCATCTATCACCTCATGATTAGGCAGTAAAGAATACCACTGGATACATAATGTTCCTGTACTCAACAGATGATTTTCTGAATCCTCAGCAACTTCATTATCTGCCAAACTACCCTTGTTCCAGTGTTGCAGGTTCTTGTGAAGGAAACCTACTGCACAGCCCCAAATCAGCCTGGTTCTGGTACTGGTTTCCCTGAAGCCCTTTGACTGCCAAACTTCAGCAATCAATCATGACAATCATCCAGCTACAGAACCTGTAGTGGCACAGGGTATGAAAATACAGGTAAGATAAAGGAGTTTTCAGAAACTTTGGGAAGCATCTTAGAGGGGAAAAAAGGCAACTGTTTTTTTGGCCAGGGAGCCAGTTCACTTCATAGTGACCACAGAAAATAGTGGGTTTCTATACACACTGTTAATGGAGGGATTTAGACCATTTTCTGTATACAAGATACCCACAGTATAAAAAATGGAGATGAGACATTCTGAATTTGTATCTTTTAGCCCAGACCAAAATGCAAAAGCAAACTCTGGTTGCAAAACCATTAAAAGTTTTCCTTCTATCTTACTCCTACCAAAAGTTAAGTTTTCAAACAGACACAAAAATGCATGAGAAACACTTCATTTAATTAACTGTTCCCAAGTCAGCCTTGTTTGGTTTTGTTGTTTGGAGTTTGTTTTAACTACAAAGTAGGTCAGCTGCACAGTCGTTTAAATATATAGTTAAAGTAGTTTGTTTCCATACTCAAGACATTAAGCACTGTTAAGCCTCTAGTCCAAAAGCCAAGTAAAAACTTGCCACTGGTATGGGGAAGCTGCCCAGAGCTGTGCTGGGGCACTGACATTGTGAACAGGCAGGTGCCAGGAGACCACTCACCTCCACCAGTGCAATACATGAAAAACAACCCACAGCAGTTTGTTCAGGACGTGCAATTTATTTTAAATGACATTTTTTTCTTAGCAAGTCTAGGCTTGTAACCTGGATAGATCCACTCCATCCTGACAGCATTCCAGGTACAAGTCCACATGAACAGTCTGTAGGGCAGGTGTCTGCTGGCCTCTTACTTGGGACAGATCTGCACATCCTTTACTCCACGACTCTTTAACAGTTAAGAGGACAAATACAGCACAGGTTGTCTGACTGCAAACCCAAACCTTTCCTTCCAAATCGAAGGTGTCACTTGTATCTCCTTCCCACGAACAGGCACAAAGCACAGCTGAGTTCCTCAGCCAGCCTGGAATTCTAGTAGCAAAACTGGTTGGGATCACTCACAAGCAGCTTCCCAAACAATAGTCAAACAATCCACTGGCTCCAAGGATCTCATGCCTTCTCTTAAGGTCAGCAGGTGAAGATTTCTCACACAAAAAAAAAGTTGATATGGAATCATCAACAAAAAAAAAATTATAAACAGAGCATTTAAGGTTTGCAGCTATTTTATTTACAAGTATACATTTAACACAAAGAAACACTGATATCCAAGCCTAGTTAATAGTAGTGTAACAATATGCATCATTTTGATGATTATTCTAACCAACAAACTACACTGAAAAATTAATGCCAGTAAAATTCTTGGTCATAATATTAAGAAATACAATATATAAATTGAAAATATGATTGCTTAAAATTTGAAAATGGAAGTGAAGCCATCTGCACAGGAGTCAAGAGTTTAACATAATCTGAAGGGAAAGGCTCCAAACCAACTGTTTATCTTTCAGGTTAACAGAAGAAAAAAATAAAAATAAAAAAAGAAGCATAGTTTATCCTTAAAGATAAGGGGCAGTTTTGCTTCTTCAGGTAGAATGTATTCCCAGTGTTTTCAGGTTTTGCAGTGGAATTACATTACTGAGCATGAAGACTTCCCTTGTGAAGCTGCCCCATCAATTTTTTCTGCCTCCAAAATTATCCTCTTAAAAACATCAACAGCAGTCTGCAAAGAGAGAGCACAAGATTAGCAAGGAAGAAGAAACTGCCCACTTACTGACAAAATAGTAATAAAACAGTTAGCTGCTTTACTGGCTACACCAGCAGATAAATGCACATACTATGCTTATTTCAAAATTAAAGAGGGAAAGCACAGTTATTTCAGTTTTGAACACAACCTTTTGGAAGAAAAGCACTACCCTCTTCTCCACAGCAATCCTCAACTATTTTCTCTGTCACTGCAGGCAGGGCAAGTTTAAACTGAGCCATATTCACAACAGAGCTAATAACTGTAATTCAGCTTTATTTTAAATAGTAAGCTTGCACTGAGTGACTGACAGTATTGAAGAGTTTGATGCTGTGATGCTCCAGAGAATAAACCAATTCATTTCCACTAAGAAATCTTCAGATTTTTCAGCTCTAACACTGACTTTGCACAGCACAGTATGAGAGTTCCTTTAATACTCTTAATTTTCTCATCTTAACTATAGGTAAGACCAGCATCAGACACAGTGCAAGAACAGGAGGGGATCTTGCACTTGGTCCTGTTGGACTCGATGAGGTTCACAGGGTCCCACTTCTCAAGCTTGGCAAGATCTCCTCAGCCTCCCCAAGTGATTCACTAGATTTTAAAGCAGAATTTCATGAAGTGTAGTTGGGTTTTTGGTAGGGTTTTGTTTGTTTGTTTTTAAGGATACTGAAAGATGGGGAGAGTAAGGTGTCTGGGAGAACACCATTACCACTTGTAGTAAATACCTTACACTGTTAATCTGGTATTTTCAGGATTCACTCCATTTTTAAGGTTTCAACATTGTACACTAGCCTCCATCAGAATATGCAGAAACTACAACATGCAGCATCTGAGATTGCCCACAAGCAATTTATGAAGAATAAATCTATACTGCAGTCAAGGACAATTCTGAAGTGCTTTTCTTCTCTACAGTATTTTCAAGCTGAAGATCCACTGTATGATCAGTACTTCAGCATGTCAATCTTCTGCTTGGAAGTGGTCTCCTGATCATCTCACCCATTTTAAGTTTATCTAACCCCTACCCATCTGTTTCATGAATTCCAAGCATATGCTCCTTAGGAAGAAAAGTATATTCATTATATACAAGCAGTCACATTAGGAGAGAGGATAAAAAGGGGTTTTGTTGGTTTTAATCAGCAGGCTGAAGAGCATCCTGTGATTTATGGCTATGTGCTCTGACCTGACATGTTTTTCAGCTGCCACAAAATATAATTCTTAATTAGATCACTTCCAAATTAATCCCATGGACTGAAACAACCCCACAACAATCTTAAAGCAATCTTAACAGACTAGATTGAATTTTAAAGTTTCCCATATTCATATTGTTGGTGCACAATACTATCCCTGGAACTACTTAAAATACTTCATCAGCTGGAAATAAGAGTATTCCTTTGTATAATGGAATTTCACTGCAATACCAACAGAACCTGAGAGAAGTGTCTCATTGGTTCAGCAATGATACAACACATTTCTTGGGCAAATTAGACTGTAGGAGAACCATGGTCAGGGCCACAGTTGTTACCAAACTGAGTTCCACTAATGAAGAATTTCCCTTAATCAAAACTTGGCAATATGCTGATTTACAAATACATTGCACCAATGTTTCCCTTCTCAGAATTGAAATTCTCAATGGTTTCATTATAAGGCACGAGTTCTTCCCACCCCTGCTTCAAAGCACCCATTAAAAAAAACCTCCACAACTTATTCTGCTAACTGAGAAGCTGTATATTCTGTCAAAGATGTCCTGTTTGAAACTCTGGCGTAGGAGTTCACAGGGCTTGTTAATTCATTTCACAGAACATATGTATTACCAAGAAGCTTTAATCACTATCCTGCAGTTAACATTTTTAGGAATTTGTCATTCAGCCCAAGCATGCTGAAGAATTTAAGAATGAGATTTTAAACAAAAGCAGGAAGCTGTGTTTTGTGACGAGGAATAAATAATGCAGCCAGGATTTACATGCATCTGTCTCCATATGGTCCAATTACAGAATGTGGGTCACACCTAGCCTACAAGGTAGCCATCTGGCTTTCTTCTACCTTTCTCCCCTGGGGAAACAAAAGAGATGTCAGCCTAGGCAACACATGCTGCCTAGAGAGCTTAGCACTGTGCAAAGACACCAGAGACCCAACTGCTTCTGCAGATGTGCCCTTGGTGCAAGCAGGATAGACAGGCTGGGCAGTGCAACTCCCTCTGCATGAGCAGGGAGTTGGGGACATGCTGCCAGGAGCCAGTGCAGGAACATGCAAACCCCAAATCCAGACCATGGCTGCTGGAGTCATTCTTTTGTATGCTCTCTTCTTTCAACTATGGAAGTACTTCAAAAAGAGGAAAATCGACTGCTCATACTACTAGTTTATCTTGGCACGGAACTGGGAAAAGGAACCTGAACTACAGTCAGGTAAAAGAAGAGAGAATTTCCCCCCCCCATCCTTTGTAAGCCTAAACACACTCTCCCAGGTAAATGTCAGACCCCTGGAGAGGGCTAAGATCCCAAACCACCCTCAAGTGTTTACTGAGCCCTGCATCTTCTGAGCTTAAAGATGAAGTTGTTCTTGAAAAAGATGCAAAGCCCAAGGAATTGCTTTAGGAGAGTTCGGTGAGAAGTAGATTTTTAGCTACATCCTTGCCCCTTCTGAAACAAGTTTCTCTAGTGAATTTTGTGTAACTGAATGAACACAATTTGGCTCCTCAGTACTCTCTAAATTCTTCCAGTAAAAGCTGCCTCACAGCTTCAATTGGGTTTATGACCAATTTGGATTCTGGTTGCATTTCAAACAATTACCACTTTATCACACTGGGATTAAGAAGAACTATACTATGGCTTAGGTGAAACAAAGCAGGGATTCCACAAGAAAGGCTCAAAGCTCCTGAAGTTAACCAAAACACTTCATCATACCTGGTAATAATTAAGCAGCCCAAGAAGATGTGACAATAATAGCCCAGCAGGAATCTAAAAGAGGTCTTTCCCATTAAGTCTCAGAATTGCCTTCTCAAAAGTCCAGGGATTTCCCTGGATGACTGATGTGTTACTGATATGCAGGCTTCTCCACAAGTCCTACCAAGTCACCCTTGTCTGGAGGAGCTGATACATAGCCTCAAATATATTTTTATCTTGAGAACTCTTACCAGCCACTACCGTTTATTGTAACAACAGCTTTGACCTTTGCCTCTCTTGCTGAAGTCATGCCATTGCTGGAATGTGCTATCTTTGATAGCTACTAGCAGAATAGGTCTAGTTTGCTGAAGTTAATAGTCTATAGAACTATTTTAGTTGCCCAGTATAGTAGGGCTATGCTCCTAGGAATCAATCTCACAGATGCTCCACGTTTATTTTTTTGTTTTGCCAAAGCAGAAAGGAAGAAGAGTCAATGCTCTCCCACACTCTTGTAAGAAAGGAGCTTTTGCCATCAGAACCTTTTATAGGTAGTATCTTCTCTGGTTTTTGCACTTCCTTGCAAGTAGAACTGTTATAAAGGACAGACCATATACCTGACATGCTTGGTCTAAACCACATAGCAAGGAGACCTACTCTCATCACTGCTGTGAAGAACATCACATGCCAAGTCAGTTTCAGACCACGATACTAGAAATTGTCATACTAGTGCTCTATATCCACCAAACGCAGATGGCTAGGTTTTAGAGAGAAAGGATTAACAGACTTCCACCCAGTCAGAAAGGTCTGGGATCTCTGCTAAAGTTCTTAAGCTCTAAATTTCCAATCCAATCCAGCTCTTCCCTTTAAGCAACAAATTAGCTTTCTGTAAAGCAAACAAAATCTGAAGCAGTTTTGGAAGGAGTTTAGACTTAATCTTGAGATGCAAATTGCATCTGCTGAACCAAGCCAATACAGGCAATGATTCGGATGAAGCTCCAAGGAAAAAGTGCTGATAAGACTTCTTTTTCCAGTAATGTGGACTCACATAAGGTGAAGATTCAGTACCAGAATGACAACATGCCTTGTTATTAAGCTGAAAGTAAGCCTTTTCACCCTCTCAAAGTAGAGAGGGTTTCAGAGTAAAATTAGATATCCTGTCTTCATAGAGGTCTATATCTGCTATTTTGAGCCTAGCTAGCTCTAGATTCCACAACTTCACTCTCAAAGCTCAATCTTCCACCTCTTCAGAGGTGAGGGTTCCTCCTTAACCATTTGCAGTAAGAACAAGGCAGCTACCTAGTTTGGGGCTCCTTCACATCTTTTTCAGTACATCCCCAGCCTCCAAAGAAGCGTGCCAGGGAGCCTGAAGCATGGTCACATGCTGTGGTCACCCATCTCAACAGTGACACACGATCTCCCAAACCTCTGAAGCCAGACAAATTTGCCAAGTGTATGATGCAAGGAGGCATGAAGGAGGAATTGTGGTCAAGCACCTGTTTCTAGCAACCTTCAACTACATCCAGAAGGACAAAATATTACAGAGACTTGTGATTGCTATTCTGAAGGATCCTGCTGAAAGGATGACCTCTGACAGCTAGAATGAACACAACTTTGATTTTTTTGTGGGATTAGTACAAAACTAGTATAGAATTTTGAACATCTGATATACAATTGCCATTCTTATTTTCCTAAGGGCTACAAACTTTGCAATAAAGATTTCAGCTGTCAACATAACTTAATACAGCCTGAGACTAAGGAACAGACACAAATACATGGCAGTCAATGGGGCTTTGTTAGTGTAGTAATTCAATATGCAAGACAAGCCAAGCATCATAGAAAGCTTGTAGCTTCTTTGCATAAATATATCCAACTTTTTCTCTTGGAACCAGCAACAACACAAACTTCAGAAAATTGATCAGCAAGATATTCTGCTAGATATCAATTGCTGTGCTGTTACACTTTGTGAACATATGCCAAAGAGTACAGAAAATAGCTTTGCTTAACCAAGAAGTACTAAGTAGTTTAAAATAAAGGAGGAGGAAAAAAACCACCAGATGCTTTTAATTGGTTTATTCTTCTCATTGTCAATGTAGTTTGCATTTGAAGCTCTCCAGCAGCACAGAGAAGATATTGAGAAATCTCAGGCTTTCATCATGCTCTAGTTTGACAAGGTTAATGCACATCTTAGCCAGAAACAAAAATACTGATAAACTAACTCCAAGTGTTCCATATCTGGAGAAAAAATTTCCAAGTTATTCTTCCAGGGAAAATCCAACTTTGCTCAAGTAACTGTAAAATTGATGACAGACATCACACAAAAGCTACTTGTTTTGCTTCTGGGGACCAGGGAGAGGGAAAGATAGGCTGCTTACACAGGTTCTGGCCTAGCCATAGGACTGTCCTTTGGATTGTGCTGATATTATCAAGGAGGCCAACAATGTGATATGCTAGGTTAAACAGGAGACAGTGTAAGCATTTCTTCTACATAAGAGCTCATTTGTTTAAAACCAGCCTGACAATGTCCTTTTGACCTTATCATATGTCTACGCTTTTGAACAGCAAAAGCTTTGATTCTGTTGAGACCTAAAGGGGAAAAAAAGGAACAGAAAGGAAAAAGAGAGAGGGGAAAAAAACACACCTCCCTTCAATCCACAGCAGTTATTCATTACTTCAAGGCCAAAGAAGGAAGCTCTTGCAGCTTAGATAGATAAGGTGTCAAATCAATGCCAAAATATTAACAGCCACAGGAACAAATTCAGATACCAGAATGTATTTAGGAAGCATTTTAAAGAAAGTTACTCAGAGCAACCAAGAATAAGATGATACTTAACAAGGAATTAAACAGTTTGTTTCTGTGATAGGAAAGCCACCAGTGTAAATGTGTGTGGGTTATGTTGTGTCAAGATTGCACAACTTAATTACTGCTGTATCACAGCAATGTCTGATAGCCACTGCTGTATTCTAACATTTTTCTGCTCTACTCCCTCCCTCCTCCATGGACACACAGAACAATTATTTCCCACCTTAGGGAGACCAAGCCTTGCCTGGTACCTTAAAATGTGCTGTTTGTCCCCTTACACCAAGTCACTCCTCTGCAGCCACAATGACCTCCTACGTAAGGTAACTGCAGCAGGTCACAGACCCTGTTCCATCCACCACCTGGATTCAAGCTTTGGTTTGTCACTATGTGTTCTGCAACATTCAGTGAAGCTTAACTTCCCATTCACTTCCTCATTCCATTTAGAGTTTCATGGAAAAACTTCTATATATAAAGCTGCAGACAGCCATTTTGTTTCCACCCATCTACACAAAATATGTACAGGCAAATATTTTGGCTTCCTTTATTAAGTGAAACTGTGAGTCATTTTATTACACTGCTATTTGAATAAAGTGAATCATACATTCATTACCTGATTTTCTTTAGCAGAAGATTCCAAGAAAGCTGCATTCCAGGATTCTGCTAAAGCTTTCCCTTCTTCATAGCTGATCACCCTGACCAAAGGAAAAAATGGTATGTTTCTTTGTAACTTGCAAAAGAATTGCAATTTGATACATCAGGAAAGACCTCAGAGTATTGAAGAACATAAATGCATGTAATAGGAATGTTTTGTGAAGTCTAATCCAGAGCATTTGGTTTTGACTGCTGTCAAATATACTACTGGGCCAGGTAAAGCTGCTATGTGACCCAGAAGAACAGTTGTCCTGAAGAATTGCTTTGTTTTCATAAGCTCTAATATCATCTGGTATTTTACAGTTGTGAAAAATACATTTCTGTTTCTTGTTCTGAACAAACCCAAAAAGTGTTAAATGGCTGTCTCTGGAATCTTACAGCAATAGTCAACATTACAACATTGAGTTCATGGCTCTTACTTCACATTCCTAACACAATTCCTTTGCCAGTATCTTATTTTAACCTACAGCTTGATTTTAGTTACAGAAAGCCAGGAACAAAGCTAACACACTGCAGCCACAGGAATGCCTGCTGCTGTCTTGCATTTCACACATACTGGAGGTCACATACCGTTCCATATGCAGGTCTTTTTTATTTCCAACCAGCATAATGGGTATTCTGTGAAAGAAAGTTCAGAACTTCAGAACAGTTACAGTATACTGAACAAAGTACTAGTAACATGCCTGCAATGAAATGAGATGAAAGTGTCACTACTTACTGGACTTTTCCCACCATATCCAATAACTTGCCATGGATAACTTTTATCACTTCAAAACTGCAAAATAAAGGGATGAAGTCACACATGCACTCCAATGTTTATCCTTAATACCCAATTCACAAGCAATTAATATGTAGGTTGCTGCGTTTAAAACTTACTCTATAAATATCAGCAGAACTACAAAGATGCTGAAAGTCTCACCAATTTGTGTACAACAGACAAAATGGCCCCAGAAGTAGCAAAGACTAACCTATGCCTACTGTGAGAGTCTCTCTGGTTATGGTACTTGCAGAAATAAGTAACATTATCCAGGATCAATGTATCTAACAGAATCACTAAAAGCCCTTCCCACCTCTCATCTGGTTTGTATCTACAGTAAGAAATCTAACTGCTAGAGTTCAACAATCCTGGATAAGCATGTCAAAATAAAACAGTTTCAAAGAAGAAAAAATATTTTGTTAAGCATACTGCATCTTGAAAGAACACATTATTTTCAGAACACTTAGTTCATGTTGAATGCTTTATTTATGTGAAAGCCAAAAGATGCTAAATTCTAATGTTCTATGGAAAGTGAGAAAACTGATCTGTGAGATGGTGTTGACACAGTGGTTATTCAAATACTTGTCTGTTCACCTACCATGTACGTGGAGGTTGCAGGACAGGAGGTAAGCAGTACTAAGAAACACCACGAAGCCAAAACCCTTGCTAACAAAATCCACTGCATTTGACATTTAGCACTTTTGAGAATAAGCTATAAACAGAGTGGAAGAGCAGATGTTGTATTCCTCTAATTACATTACTGAAAAAATGCTGGTACATGAAGTGCACAACTCAGATTTGTTTGAAGAGACAGGCACTGGCTCACAGATGATACACAGAACTAGACAACAAAAAAGTGACCAAAAGTTTCCCAGCTTCCAAGGTTGTTAGCTACAGGCAGTGTCCTGACTTGCACTGCATTTCAATTAGAATTGAAACTCTTAGAAATAGAGCAGCACTCAACCACATTTCCAACTCAGAGCTCCCAAAGAACTGGAGCCTAAACCCACTATTCAAGCTATTTAAATCACTGAAATGTCTCACTTCTAGAACAAGAAACTATACCAAATCTTGAAAGGATTTTCTGTCAAGCAGGTCAATTTGACTGACTTCAGGAATAATTTTCCAGACTGAGTATAACAAAATACTTCTCCATGTTCACCCAGCCAATTTAGTATATCCTATTAAGAAAATGAGCTCTTTGCAAACAAAGGCATGATTTAGTCTGGCATAACTTACTATCAGTAACTCAAATATGATACTACAGTTTACACTAAAATGTGGAATCAATGAAAGGATTTCAGAATCAATGAAAGCGTTTCAAAGAGCTTACACTGAAAAGGTATTGGTGAAATTCTGATCTTCAGAATATAAAAAAAGAGCTAAATGGAGTTTGTGACAAAATTGAGAGGCACTGAAACAGAACTAGGTGACCTTGCAAACTGAAAGAATCAATACACTAAAAAAAAATAAAATTCTGCTACAGATCACAGAACTCTCTCAGTCTGAAGCAAGAGGAAAGATCTAGTGTACTAGCCACAGGATAACTGAATCACTAACAGTACAATCTGCCTTCCCTTTCCACTATTAGGTGTGTTGTTTCCAGCACAACCAGAAAAATGCCATGGCGCAGCACAGCTCATCTTGAGGTTCCAGTACAAAACACTGCAAGGTGTTCTTGTTCAGCGTGGGCTCTTCACTTCCCAATTCTATGTACCTATCTGCTTGCCTAGGACACTCATGAGCTCCATTTTTAGTAAAAATACAATCAACTGATCTTTAAGAGATCAATGTGGAAACCAAGAGAAGAGCTATTTGAACTCAAACACAGTTCTGACAGAGAAACACATTGCTAAGAACTGCCAGGAATGAAACTGGCTTGATCAGATCAATTTAATATTCTAGAAAGCTTTTCAAACTAGTTGGTCCATAAGGAGCAGGGACACAATTTCAGACAGATATTGACCAACTCAAAAAGAGCATCATCACATCAAAGTCAAGGAACAGTGAGAGATTTTGAGACCATAAGAGGTCCTTTCCTGTTCCATCAAGCAAACAGGATTACAGCAAACAGCTCAGTGCAGGAAATACAACAACAAAATTACTGGCTGTCAGATATGTTTTACACAGAATCATGGAATATAGCAAGATACAAAATTGGAATTTAATTAAGCTGAACTAAAGCAAAAGCCTTCCAATAACCTTGCTGCTGAGAACCTGGGAATATGAAAAATGCAAGGCACTAGACTCAAGTCTCAATTAAACTTCCCACTGGAGGTTAGGAGGGATGACAATTTCAGCAAGGCATTTCTATTAAGTTTGCTGTCAAAGCTTTCACCCCTGCTGGATCAATACTCAGATCAATATACACACTTTGATAGAAGACAGACAGTGACTTTAATTATTGCCTGGGCAAGTCATCTAAGCTACCAGAGTATTGTGGAAGATCCTTCCTATGGCCCAGACACTGTCTTGATACAGAACATAAGGAATTGAACAAGACAGGATAACTGATACTTTGAAATTTAAAGTAATAAACAAAAAAACTTGGAATAAATTGATCAAGGCTAAAATACTGATGAAAATACTATCTACCTGCACTCCGATCCTATCTTGACTGTTAGTATTTTTAATATAATTTGTTTTCTGTTTTAACTGATCGACTGCTACCACAAAAACCAGATTTTTGTTTCTTCATTTGTGCTGCTAAACCCAAGACATCGTGAGGCAGCAACTGGATTAGCTGAAAAAGAACACGTGCTTTAGTTGCCAACCAGAGAACAGCACAAGCAGCACAAGCCTCCAAGTGATCTGCACTGATTTTAGTCAAAGACATATTTGTCCTCACAGCACCACTTATCAATGAACATTTTTCTATTCACTTTAGGAGTGGAGAATTGTCTGTGTAAGGCTGAGAATACTAACTCCTATTTCATACATGTTACTCAGCACCAACGCTGTACTTGTGATTAAAATAAACAACCACAAACAGAAAACAACCAGAATAAAAAGATTTAGGTAGTTTAGTATCTCTAGACACACATGAAAGCCTAACATCTGTTGCATTTCCCCCAGATCACACATGCTTGCCCTTTACTACTGCAGAACCAAAGGTTAAAACAAAAACTGAAGGACTGTGAAAATCTGTTCAGCATTAAAGACTGTGTAAGCAACAGAAGTTTATAACCAGACACTATCTGTTCTTTGAGAAGCACCAAGGAGCCAACAGGTAAGTTGTTTTACCTGTATTGTGATCTACTAAAGGACACTTGAGATCATTAGTTTTGTCAGATTTACAGAAGACATGGAGTGCTTCAGTGCTCATAAATAGCTGATCAGCTTCCTTGCAAGCAGAAGTATCAAATTCTTTCACTTGAGTGAAAGCTCTAAGGTCTTAATCATTTTACTCAAAAAAAATCTAAGAAAACAGAATTATTTTGACTGTAGTAACAAAGATGCTGTATAATATTAGAAAATTAAGATCTATTTAAGAACGGCCAGTGTTTAAAAAACAGCAAGATGGCCAAGAGGAAGAGACAAAATAACAGATGATGACAAAGCCTTCTGAAGGCTGAGATGTGTCTTGCAAGTAAATTACTCTAGTGATGATGGACTCTGTCCTCATGTCAGAACGGAAAATTAACAGCAAGGACTAAAGAGATACTCTGGGAAAATTTTCAGTTACGATTATTTGCTGCAGCACATTAAGAGTCTACAGTTCAAAAGTCAGACAGCTATTTATATGAAAATTTCTGATGGTTAACCAGAATAATCCAAGTCAAGAAGTCAAAGAAATCTCAGTATTGCAATGAGCTACAAGGCTGAGGTACCAATCCAGCAACTAACTGAGTACTTCACATAAATATACAGTGCCCTTTGGGCTCATATTTAAGTCTGCCTTTGTATCTGATGCTAGAGTAAGGAACCCTACTTATTCCTGAAATAGGTTTGGGGTTTTTTTTGTACTTTTACTTACACCCCAAAACAATGTCGTTCAGCACTGCACTGTCTCATTTCTTACATGGTGCCTTGCATATTAGCCTGCAAAGTGTCTCTGAATTTGGATCTGAGTGGAAATTTCTGAAAAAACAATTTCCATTATACTTCTAAGAGGAGGAGGTATTAAATGAATTAAAAACACGTAAAGAAAATACAGCAGAGGCAAGAGCTGAACCCAGACTGTATCTGGTCAGTATCTGAACCAGCAGAACACGACAGATTTTATTACCTTTTTATTGACGTGACTGAATAAACAAGAATGTAGCCATTTATGTCTATGGAATACGTCTGAGGAAATATGGAGTATTCATCCTGTAGAAACAAACGGGAATTTAAAATTACTTACTGACACAGTTCAGAACTTGATGCTAGAGCAGATCACTATCAGGTAAGTTAGCCATATTTGTAAGACATGGGGTGCAGGGCCATTTTGTACAGGTAGTACTTTTAGAATCATACCATCAGATGTGGAATCTTACCACACAGAAAGCTGAGTTAGTCTGTATACTCTAAAATTTAATCTACAGCATTTTTGGTTTATTCCCTTGAAAACTATGGATCAGCTAAAGCTATTCCCAATCCTCTTATCCTGGTTAATTATCAGTTTGTATTAGTACAAAACATCCACTCTGGCCTACCACTAATTAGCAATTACGCTTCTTATCTTGCTGGTTATACATTTCAAATTCCTAATTTCAACAGCTGACAACAGGATATAGCATTTCATAATTTCAAGTGACACTGATCACATCTCAATTACCTAAGGGATCTGTTAGGAAGTATATAGCTGTAGCTTTCTGTATTAACTAATGCTTATCAACTACAGATGCAAGAAATACAGCTTAGTCGCTTTATGACAACTACAAGTTTGTATTATATGACAAGCATTTAATTGAAGAAAAATTAACAAAACACCAGCAACTTAATCACTGAGTTTATTACCTCTGTAGAAAAGGAACTGACCAAATATATAAATGAAACAGACTGACATATTGCAGGTAATGAAACAGAAATACTATGAATTCCATGTTAAAAATCTAAATTGTTCTAACAGATTCCCAGGAAACATTTCAATTTTGACAGAACCCACACTTCTTAATGTAGAAGTTTAAAAACTATGCTTCCTAAGATGTTGATTTTAGGTTAAGGTCACATAAACTCTCTGTATACTGTCATGACTGAACAGATGGAGAAGTGCAACCATTCAGCTTAAATCTAGACAGCCAAAAGGAATCAAACTTCCTTAACTGGCAAGTCAGGAAAAACCCTTTCTAAATCAACTTCACAGATTTCGCCAAAAAAGTTTTGAAGAATAAAAGATGCCCTTATTTGCCTTTATTGCTACACACTGAGGGAAGCCCTCCCCCATCTTCACTGAAATGCCAAACTGCCACTTCAGTTGGCTGTGTAATTCCAAAGTCAATACAGAAGGGATCTGAGCTAGTCTGCATGTAAAACAGGTGAAAGTGTAACTGTGTAGTTTGACTTTACCGGGAATTTCTCAGGATTGCCCCAGCCAGAATTTACTGTTAGGCAAGATTTTCTTTTGCACTCCTCTTCTGTAATCCCATACTAAGATCCCAGTTTAACTGAACTACACAAATCCAAAGAGATAGCCATGAAAGGTAAAGAGACACAAGACAGAAGAAGAGCATGAAGAAAAATCAGTGCTATAACCTCAACTGTTTCTAATTCATCACTTGATTTTTAGCTCTTAGGAGAAGGAAAAGCTGCTATGCTTCCTGGAACTTGTGGGTCTAATTAAGAACTTTACCAAGTGATAAAACAAAACAGCTGTAAGTTTTCAAATCACAGCCAAGTTTTCAAGTATGTTAAAAATGTACAATATAATCCTTGCTATGCTGTATACACACGAGGACTCCTTATGGATTATTCAGCAACCCAGACTTAAGGAAGACATTTGTCCAAGCCACATCTTTCATAACCCAACATCATCTCGCCCCTCTAGCCCTGACTAGCACCACAAGCTGACACCATGGTTATTCCTAAGTCATGTAGCTCTCTCAAAAGCAAGCAATCAAAGGTACCTAGAAGGTTACAACCCTTCTTCTGAGCAAGTGTCCTGCAGCTTTTAACTCTTTAGTACCAGCAGGATATTTTACAACACTAACATTGTTTAACACTACTCATTTTGTGGAAAAGACTCAAAGGCATAGTGTCTCAGAAATCATGGAAGTTAACATCATGTAAGAAATAAAGAGTTTAGGATAAAAACACAGGAGTTTACAGACCTTGTTCTGTTTTTTCCCTAACAGCACTCTAACGCATGGAATGTGCTGTGCAAGTGCAGCCAAGCAGCACTATAGAATGAACACCTGTAATTCATGAAGCTACTGACAAGGCTAGAGGACATGCTTATTCACTGTCTCCTCCTGTGCTCCCTGTCATTACAGGAATGCTCAGAAGTACACATGAACCATCAAGAAAAAATGTAAACAAAGTGCAGTAGTTCACTGGTAGCCCAGTAAGTACTACCTAGATGTATTTCTGTCTATTCCCCATAACCATTTCAAGGATACAAGTCATGGTGAAGTAGTTGGAACACACAAATATGAAAAAGTCATTAAGAACTTCTCTATGGTTTACTGAAGTGATATTTTCCATCTAAAGCAAGACTGCTACTTCAGTCTGTAAATATCAAGCAAGCTACTTAGTTAAGGCAGTTCCTTCTTCATTTTTCAGATGTATGTTCAACAGAGGAAATAAACAAACAAACCCCCCCCAAACACACAACAAAGCCTTTAAATTAACACTACAGAAACCTTCTGCTTTAGTGACTGAAAGACAAGGCAGAGCCATTTAAGTTAATCTTCATCTTGGAATGCAGTCACTACCAACTTAGCTCTAGAGGAGTATGAATACTTGTCTTAACTCTGAAGGTAACTTACTTGGCCAGCAGTGTCAACCAGCTGAAGATGATATTCTTGGCCATTTACTGTGATCAGTTTTGTAAAAGCTAGAACAAACAAGAAATCATAAACATGTCAGAACTATACACAAGGAAGGCACCAGAAGTGCCTTATCTGTGCCACTGTCAGCCAAGGCACTAGGAAGAAGAATTTTACCATTTGGGTTTTAAAGTAGTAGTAAAAGGCTAGATCAGGCTGCAGGACTTTTAACTAGCATATAGCAGGTAACAAAACTCAGACATCTACTTTAAAATTTCAAATTTCAGAAGCTTCTCATATTGGGTGCAGCAGTTTCTTCTTTACTTACTTAGAAGGACAAAGGCTTCAGGCAACCATAATATCTGGTAACACAAAACACTTAAATACAATCAGCATCAAAGCTATGTTCAAAGTCATTACAGGATATTTTCCCCAGTTTCCAAGCAGTTTACCAAGATCAATTTCCTAAATGTAAATACCATAGGGTAAATGATCTGGATTTTAAAAAGTAATTTTGGGAGCTAAAACACACAGAGCCTAACATGAATATACTAAACCTATATGAGGATTTAGCTAGAAATTCAGCATGTTGCTTTCACATTTGCTGTAACTACCATCCTTTCTACTCCTCAGTCAGGAGGTACACTCAGTCCCTGAAAGTCATGAGAATTGCTTCTCTTCTTGGATTCATGAAATGCCAACGTGCTGTGAGCTGAGGAATCTTACTCAGTTTTTGTATTATGCAACTGCAAAAGCAAACAGTGTCATGGCTCTTGCAGGAGTAACGTACTAGCGAGCACTACATGTACCAAGCAGAACACACAAACCCGGCTTCAGACCTCACTTTGGCCTTAGTGTTGCACTGAACAAAGTTACTGGATAGTACTGACATACTGAGTAAAATCTGTGTTGTCCTGATTGATATGATTTTCCTGACTACAACAGTCCTAAGAAACTTCACCTTTGATTGCAGAGATGAGCATGGAAATAGCCAACACTGCAGTGGCCTGTTTGTCACACTAAGCTGTCCAACAGCTTCTTGAAGCTGCGAATTTGAATGTTCTCAATCCTGTCATGCAGACTCCTGCCTACGCCTTCTGGCTTTTGTACATGGTCTCCTAGAAGCAGAAGGCTGCCAACTTTCCTCCTCCCTACCAATGCTTGCCCTATCAGATGTCCACAATGTGAGTATTATCTTGAGTAAGTGGGCTGAAATAGCTGAAACTGGAGGTTTCAACCCACCTAGCAAATCAAAGCAGCCTTTTTTTTAAAAAAAAAAAAAAAAAAAAACAATTCAAACAGCAAAGCCAAACTAACAGTGTCTAAACAAACAGTGTAAAGTGTACCTACAGTTGCCATTATAATACCAACTGGTGCAATTTGCAATGGAGCCTCAAAGAGCTCCTGCCTCGACCCTGTCTATCCCCTACAGAAGCTGCTCTAGCACACGTGCATGCAAGCTGCTCTCAAGTCACTGTCTGGATACTGTTGTCAGCACCACACAAAATTTTAGGGTTATGAAGCAAGAATTCACAACAGCTCTTTGCCTTGGATGAATACTGTGGTGGGGACAGAAGCAACTGTTTGTTTGAAGAGATGTTAACATGCAGTGTTGCTATATACAGTATCACTACTTCAAGTCAGAGGGAAAACAGACTCATCTGGAGACAAACTGCATTAACAGGTATATTAAAAGTAACACTCTCTCTCTAGTCTCTTGACACTTTCACATACACATCAAAGCACTCTGCAATGAAAGTAGCTGCAAGAGCATCATGAAGTTAATATTTAAAAAGGGACAGAGACAGATGGCAGCTTTTTCAGACTACTCTAGAAGCCCAGAATAGACCCAAAGACATCATCCTTGGTACTGGAAGCAGAGTGTGACAGAGCCAGGGGAAGGGAAACAGTGGAGGAGTCACCACAGACTGGGTGAGGAGAACTGTTAGTTCAGTGCAGAGGCTTGTAGCAGTAGGACCAGCCCACTGCAAGAACACAAATCTGCTTTGATGCAGTCATAATTAATGACTCCCATTTCTTTGTTGAAACTTTTTAAAAACATTGCTGGTAAGAATTTCGCCTTGGGAAAAACCTGCAGCTGCATTAAGTATGATTAGTGATTCACAGCTCCCCCTGATCCAGAGGAAGTCTTCACTTCTAATTCCATCACCTATTATTCTGGGACATGCTGCCTTCTGCTGTGCCTACGAGCAAGACCACCAACCAGGAATACAATCACTGCACAGTATGGCTCTTGCCAGTTTGCCAAGGACAGGTTTCAGCAGACCTGAACAATCTCTGCAGCTCTAGTCGTAACACGAGCATCTGTGAAATGCTGCGTATCAGCCGAAACACGGCTAAAGCCTGTTTTAGCTCCACAAAGCACTTGTCTCAATAGAGAACATGTGAACACCTTGCTGTGCATAACTTGAGTGTAGCTATATGAAGAAAGTTTCAGTCCTCACCTTCACCTACAATTGCTCTTAATTCTGATGCACTGCTGAAACTTGGTTGGGAGAACTTGGTGCTGCAGTGAACAGCACAGCACCAGAGAGGTATATGTTTACAGTTGAGGGTGTAGCAGTCAACAGCTGCATTATAAAGAAACTAAATCCACTTTGCCATCAGAGAAAGGTCTGGTAAAATTACATGCAGAGTGCACCTCTGAAGCTGCTACAGCTCAGCAGAAGTGTATCTTATGTAGCAACTCAATCAGCTGCTGATCATCATTACCCTAAGATCAAGTATATTTCAATTAGACTAACATGAATGAAATTATTTGCATATGCAACTCAAATGACAGCTGCTGTGAAAACAAGCCATTACCGAAAGAGAAAAAAATCAGTACCAGGCATATAAATGCAGGCTTTTAGATCAATGCTAGTGAGAAAAGGTATGAGAGTGGTATAACATTATTCCCATAAACCTACTGACTAGTAGCTAAACACAACTACCTTGTAACTGTTCCTCAGCTACTACCTTCTGCATCCCTTTCTACTTCATTCCAAAGTCAATGCCTGTCACTACTCTGTCAGGATATCTTTTATAACACAGATATGAAATGCAACTGAGCTATTTTCAATATTTCTGAGAAGCCTCATTTCTACCCCTTGAGAAGGTTGCTCATCAGCAGCTCCTGGGAAGAAGCATACTATATCCTTCCAGTGCAGCTGCATGACACGCCTGGAAGAAGTTTAAAGATGCTTCCAGCAGACCCATCTAAACCTGTAAGTATCCCCTCCATGACTAACAGCGTTCCCTCAGTTCCTTCCCCCTTTCTAATACACTTCTACTTACAAATGCAATAAAAAACATGGAATGGAGGTAATAAAGCCCTTGTGGGAAGACTGTTCCTTTCCTTAGGGAGCTACTGAGCCTGTTTAGGGAAGAAAGGAAGAGTGAGCTGAAGCACAGTGCTAGAAGCTTCCCCGAAATGGCAAGGAAAAGCAGAACGCAGCCAAGCAGGCCTCAGTGGAGCTGGGAAAACAGTTCTGAGACTCAAGCAGTCAAGTCAGCTTTCCTGTAACACAAAGCCACTAAATTAATGATAACCAAAGACATCGCTGCAAATATGAAGGTGAATGGAGTTGTGTGTGCATCTTCATTATTTGTTCCTTCTGACCTATTTGCTTTGAGTTCCAAATGAGAATTCTAGTTTTTACTCCAGTAAAATTTGAGTATTAAATTGCTCTGGTCTTTGCTTATCTGAGCTAATCTGCCTTCAGAGCCTCATCCAGCTCAGCATCCACAAACTTCCTCCACACACTCCTGCTCTGCAAGGAACTTCCTTCTCTTTCCAACACTCCTGCAAGTAATCATTCCACTAGTTTCTCAACCTGGTTGTCTCAAGAAAAGCCAACCATTGTTGGTTGCAGTGTCACTCGTTGGGACACTCAGAAAGGGAAAATGTGTTTTGCAAAGTAATTAACTCTCACCTCTAGTGCTGCCATGACACACTACAAGCTACTCAGTTATCTGAGTGATCAAGCAATCAGCGAAGACTACAAGAATCAAAGAACAGAATTCATCAAGAGTGTGTTTATTGCCACATTATGTCCAAAATAAGCCTTTTTCTGCTGATTACTTCATTCAAACTTTCAAAGAATCACACAGGCTTAACATCCTACTGCACTTTTGAAATAGTGGAAAACTGAAATACAGTGGTAGCACATTAGTCATTAAAATATGAGAACTCCAGGGTCACAATGATGAAATCAAAGTTATTTGCCACATCATTAAAGTGAGCCACTATGATCACGTTACTCTGCCAAGCACCACAGTTACTCAAGTGCTTTATGACCACCACTAGCTCAGACAGAGCTACAGCGAATACCAGGTAACTCACCTCTGAAGTGACTTTTGCTCTTGGCAGCATTTTTAGAATTAGTATCTTTCCTCACCCACTATGCTATTCACAAAGGCACAAATATAAAAAACTGCTAAGACAAAAAAAGACACTTGAGTAGTTCATTACCCAGTATTTGCAGCAAGCTGATTGCATACCAGGCTTGTTATCAAGTAGTTGGACATGAGTTATTTAAGGTTACCATGTTTTCATGGCTATACCATGTCTACCTTCTCAGACAGCCACTTACTGCTATGGCTGGCTTTGTGTTCATCTGGATATACTGATTAAATGAGATGTTTGAGACTTTTCAATACTTTTATATAGTGGTTCATTTTCATATAGATACAACAGTTAATTTGAAGCACCTTGACTCTATTAGGGGAAAAAGATGTCCAATAACATACACATAGAAGATGCAGCATTTTAGCCAGATTGACTAGGTTTTCCTTCATTTAGTGTTAAAAAGACAGTTTAGTTGCTTGGAGAAATATGCACACAGTGATTTCCATGCTGCAACTTTCCAAAGGCTTGATAAGCATTGGTTTAAGATAGTAATAAAACATAACAGTTAATTAATGAGCTTTAATGTTAATACTCAAATGCCCACGTAAGTAAGATGTATATCCACAATGGCTTCTGGTAAAAGCTAGTTAGGTACAGAAGAGCAGCCTGTCATTGATTTACTTACTGTTCTCTATGGTTGGATCATACGAATCAACAAACTGTCCTTCCACAAACTGAATCGTCAGTGAAGATTTTCCTGTAAAGCAAGGAAGAGATAATCTGTATTGAAACAGGTCTTCAGGCTGTTATCATTTTATACTTACTTAGCAGATAAACATACGTTTTTATGAGAGCCAATATGAGCTTTGTACAGTTTATTTAAACTATCTATACATGATACCTGACCTATTTTTAAATTAAGTGCCTATTCCTAGTAACTAGGTCTCCTGAACATATAAAAAAACAGCGCAAAAACTCTTCAGCATGTGTTCTGCTTTTGTTTTAACATAGCATAATTTAAGTGCCTCCTCCAGTGCCTAAAAGTAGCACTGTCCAATCCTCATAAAACTAAAATTAACAGACTGCTATACTTGGAAGGTTTTTCTGTCAAGAAGCAAGGAAAACTAGGAGCTTGGCTAAAATTAGTCAAATTTAACCCAACCCAACAGCACACAAGCTTTTAAGTGTTGTTTTCTCTCAAATCAAGTTCTTACACATCACTTTCTTATACACCTAACAGCACAACTAAGGTGTCACACTGTGCACCAGTTTACAGAGAATACTGCACTTTAACCTTCTGTTCCAGCAAGCAGAGGAAGGGAAAAAGCAACCATGCATATCTGAAAGCATCCTAGTGAGGACAGACTTACAACTTGAACTGTGTACCCTACCAAATTCCTGAAACAAAGTATTTTGGACACCACTTAAGAGTGAATGAACTGTCAAGTTATTTCTTCAGCTACAGGCTTATGCAGTTGCTACCTGGAGTTCATGCTTCCAGATTCTTTGCCAATACCAGTACACTAAGTGCTCCATTTAAAAATAAAGTTGACTATTCTTGTATTAGGCTGCTATTTCTTCAAGATAAGCAGAGCTAAGTTAAGCATATATCCTCACTGAACATTTTTCCTTCTAAGAAGGATCCTAAACTAACTAAGACTTGACTGCTACCATCTGTTTGTGCTAAGTCTGGAAACTGGAAAGAAGTCAGAGCCAACAGAAAATGCTGCATTTAACATCCAGCTGTATTAATTGCTACTTTCCTCCTAACCGTGGAAGAGGAAGAAACACACACAGACAAAACCCATGTTCCAACACTCTCCTCCTAAATTCCTCCAAACTTTGTAACAAGCTTTCCAGTAATTATGTGTTTGTGATCACAAGAGAATGCCTGCTTTCCTAGATGAGCCACAGAAAAGCTCTCTAGTTTTGGATTCAGCCATGTGCCCCCTAAGAATAAGTGCATGCAACAGTATCCCACTAAACCAAGGTTTCCAAAGAAGACACAAGAAATTTAAAACCTAAGTAATTAACACCTCACTGCCTTGTGTCAGCTCATGTCCAAGAAGCACCCAGGACCACGTATCTGACAGCTTGGCTTGAACTTTGTCCCACGAGTTTTGTTCCAGGCCTCTGACCTATGCTTATGGACAGAGAGGAAAATTAAGTTGACAACTGAGCTCCTATCTCCTCTTTACCCAGAAAGATCAGGCAACATTTTTAGAGAGAATTACAACATAAACATTATGTCTGAGTTAGGAGCCAAGGAGCTGCACAAAACTGCATTTACTGATGTGCTCACTCCATTTTAGTGCACTGTAGACAGAAAGACACGGGAAGATACTGCAGTCTAGATGTGCTGATGCTGCTACCACACTTCAGCCGAAAAAGACAAGAGAGCCTGACACCAGCAGCAAAGGCTTGATTAATTGGTTACTCAAGGGTGCATACCTCAAAAACAGGCTCAGCTCTAACATGCCCTAATTTGGAACAAATACCATGTATTTTTAATTTGCTAAGCTTTTCCTTGTAGCATCTTCCACACTGGTACTTTCAGGGTATCCACTGTCCTCAAGTTTTAGGAAAATAGACATCTGTTTGATCAAAAGAAGTGCCACAAACAGAAGCAAGACAGTCTGCTGTAAGCAATTCACTAACTTGAGGAAGACCTGTGGTTTTAAGATGAAAAAGCATTTGCAAAATCTTACTGGAGAAGATTATGGTTTAACCTTTTGACTGTTCAGAATCAGAGAGCTTAAAATGACTAGGAAGAAATAAATGAATCAAGTAAAGGCAGTGCAGGGGCAGGGCAACAGAATGACTCCTCCAGCTATACTTGCTGTAGTAACTCAAAGCACCAGATACTCTATGGCAGAGAAGCTGTAAGCAAAATCCTCCAGTTTTACTGACTTCCCCTCTCCCTGGAGCAACAGGGCAGAAAGTAAGAACCAGAAGGAATAGGTTTTACAAATGTTTAGAACACAATTCCCAGGTGGCCAAAAACTCAACTCAGCTTGTCCAGAACTACTCAAAGGGTATTTGTATACACAAGTCGTTATTTATGATACAATGCAGGAGTGGTAAAGAAAAGTTTTCCACTGTCAAAACAGAAAAGGAGCAGGTTTTCAGCCAGAAAGCCATTTCAAAAAATAAAGCTCTCAATTTTTTGTTCATACAATAGACCACTTGCTACATGAAGCTAAACATCCCATAAACACTCTGACTAGAGCAGTCATAGCACATCAGTTCCAAATGCCATTGCAATTGTCAAGGCAAAACAATTGCCAAATTGGAGTTTTTACTCATCTTTTTACTTCTTGGACAAGAACTGTGGTATTTAATCTAGCCTTGAAATTCCAGCTTTACAACTCTAGGCAATTAACCAAGATGATGACTAACAGAGCAAGGCTGGGCTCCTGGACAGCTGGCCTCCCTAAAGAGGCCATGCCTTCTCTTCAGCGAGCCAGCACCTGCCTGCTGTCCCCAACCCACACCCTTTTTCTCCTTGCAATAGGCAGAGGGAAAGCCCAGATGAAATTCTCGTCTGCAGCCAACTTCTCCCCAAACCCAGGAGACAGAAATGATGCAACTGGCCAGGGAGCAAGTCAAACAACAGCTCCACAAGCACAGCATTGTGCAAGCTCAGTTCTGCAGCTGCCCGCTAACGTGGCATCTCCACAATGACAGACACTGGCAGCACAGTGCAGTTTATCTCAACAGGAAGAATTTCTCAATACTCAAAATCGTCTGCAAAATCAGTAAACAATCTGATGGGGTCAAGAACAACTACTACTGAAGAGCTGCAATTCTGCATTCTGTTAGAATTTTAGATGCACAGTTTCTTCAACCCATCTTTTTCTACTAAAACACATGCTTGTGTACTTTGCTTAAATAGTAAACAGTTCAGTTGGCAGCATCCAATCCACTCCTACCACAAGCCTAGCATCCTGCCTAAGTTACTCTATGGAGACCTACAGTCGGTCAAACTCACAAGCATATTTATTGGCCCTTGATAGTTTAACAGCAATGAGCCTTCAAAACACAGCACTCACCCCTCGATGTTCACTTACACTTTGCTGCAATGCTTTAGATGTCCAGACAAGTATGTAGAGAAAAATTCCATCATTTTCCTGCAATAGCTTAGTTGTCACTTCCAGCTGTTCATTTGTATCCATTTAATTCAGTAACCACAGCAATGGACTATCAGGTGAAATGTTTTAATGATTTCAGTACACAGTCCAGTTACTTCTGCTTATTACCCTTGCTGGCAGAAAAACAGTGCTGCAGTTTGCCTGACACTTCTCTTTTAATGAGGTAAACCGATTTTAATTCCATGTATTTACTGTCAATTGTCAAAGATAGAAAATCTGTTGCAAGGCTTAAAAAATATCCAGAAAACTTCTGTGGCATGCATCTCACCTAGCTATGATACACATGCATAGATGGCTGTGTCCAAGATGCTTTAAATGTCAAAGGAACTGCATCCTGAGGTCTTCTAACCACAAAGGAAATTCATACATTCATATCCCAGATAGTCAATCAATATTTGTTCAGACAAATACCATCTTCTCTATTCCCTTCAAACTCCCTGCAGAAACTGTGCATCCCTGCAGCACCTGCCCACCTGTCTCCCTACAGCACCATGCCTACACTATTTCAGGTACAGTAGAAATTCAGAGGCACCCTGACTTTCCAGGCATGTGCCTCTAGCCTAATCAGCAAGTGTATTCCTAAGCTACAGGTTAGGGACTACGACTTGATATACTGCATTTCTAAAGCAAAGATTATCAAGCTTAAGGATCAGACCTTAATGTTTCAGTTTAACACACTTAGAGGCAAAGAGCATGAACTTTGTACTGATTTTTTGCCAAAAAGGCAAAATTCAACTCATACTGCTGACCAGAAGCCAAGTCTTCTCTCTATGCACACACTTCAAGCAGCTTTCCTTGGATCATCAGGTATGTACAACATGAAATGTCTTTGAAAGACACTTTCAGTAACTATCATTGTTTCATCATTAAATCAGTTTTAAATGCTACGTCATTTGAAATAAAAGTGTACCTCTTGCTTTAATACATTCCATGCATTCCCTTTTTCCACCTTCAATGCTTTTGTTTCACCATTACGAAATGAACTCCCAATTTCCAGTCAGTTCTTTCTTGACACTGAAGATCACTAGGGTGTACAACAACAATTACCTCTCTACAAGCCAGAAGTATCAGGACTAGCAGGTTTCAGCACTTCAAGAAGTGGATCTTTCCAGCTGCAGTTGGAACTGCCTCAACTGCACTTGCAGCACAGCTGAATTGAACAGAAGTCAATGAGCTCTACTTCGTATACACCACATGAGATAAAGCAGCTGTTCAACTTTACCAAGAGTTTGCAGCCATCATTTTCCTTTTTTTATTTTTTTCATTTCTACACAACTGGCTGAAGCTAACACCAGCCACATTAAGTTACATGCCACTACTGACCACCTGGTAAAGTAGTGTACCACTGAACAAGCCACAGTGCACAAATCAGGACTTTAAACTTAACACTTCTACAAGAAAACAGGACAAACTCTTCTCTCAACTGCAAATCTCACTTATGTTTTTAGAACACCTGATTTCCACCAACAACAGAGAAAGCTTTAATAGCACAGAACTCAATAATACCAAGTCGAAAGATATCTATCTTTCAATGGATCAGTACTATTTCACTGAAATGCAGGTCTTTCCTAAGGATCTGCCTTGGGAAGGATCTTCATGAGGACCGGAACACACGGCGTTGCCAACGCTGTGGCCACCATACCTCACTGTTGCTTACAAGCACCACCAAGCAGACTGCTAAGGCTCTGAAAATGTCAGTGGCATTTTCCTGGCATCATTTTAAAAAGGAAAGTCTAGGAGCTTGACCTTGAGCATATCATAAGGCCAAGTAAACTGTAGGAAATTCAGCTGAAATGGTGAGAAACGGACCCTCTTGACAGTACTACTGAAATGCATATGAAACAGGGCCTCAGGGATCTTCTTGGAATTGCAAGAACAATCATAAGAAATATTATTTCTCTCTTCCTTGTTGTAAGATGACAACCAGCAGGCACCGAACAAAACCCTGACAAGATAGCAATGGTAATATCCCCTCTCTGGGTAACATACCAAGCAAATAGTGCAATATATAGCTAGGACTACAGTTAAGATATTTCAGCCTCACTCTAATGAAAGGTCCACAGAGCTAGTTGCCAACCTACAGCAAAACCTGAAGATATTACTGATTTATTCCAGCAACTACAGGCAGGCTACTTTTACAATATATGTATATATCTCAATCTAACTCCATATTAATCACTAAGATCTGCATTACAAAAGGCAGCTTCAGCCTGCAGCACTATACCTGACTATGCAGTAGTCAGTCAATGCAACAAGCTCTTTGTGCCCCACTGATGGTCCAAAGTCTGATGAACCCAACGTCAACAAATGCCAGTAACACATGTGGCAGCCCAAACCTGACTTACATGGAAAGTCTGCTGGTACCAGCAGTCAACATCAGGAAACAGCACTATTCACCTGCCACGACCTCCGCTGCTGGAAGTTCCCAAGGTTGCATGAAGCATCAGGAACTGCAGTACCAACCCTGACAAGACTAACACTAAGTCTTGGCACACGATAGAGAAGGTGGTCTTAGGGATATTGACAAAAATTAGTGCTGACTCTCTCTTTCACCAGTGGCGCAGAACATGGTCAACTCCATCACACCTCTGTCCACAGATGCACATTGCACAAGTGTCTGCATATCAACACAAATAAAATTATCGAAGTGCAATAGTGGTTATTACTCTGTGATTATCCAGTTAAACTGCAAATTAATCCAGTTGACCTTAAAGTCAAGTAAGTTTTAAACAGTATCTTACAAATTGAGTACAGCATATATACTTGGCAGAGATGGTTAAAACCTTAACTATTATGGGCAAACAGGTCAAGGGCCAAGGTTTACTACAGGTACAGCAAAGACTTTCAAAAGTTGCTTACTTTCTTAGCCTGGCTACTGGGTACTGCAGGAAACAAAAAACAAAGGTGTTTGTTTACATGCTTGTTTCAAAGTTGAAAACTTCCTGTTCCAATGAAAAAAGTTAATTTTGGAACAGATTTTAGAACATCAAAACCTTGTTAATGGAGGAAAAAGCCTTAATTCAGAATACACTTTGCTGTGTTAATGTCAACTGCTTGATTGTTTTGACAGTTTGTAGGACAGATTTAATAAAGTTCTCCTACATGTTATGCATCCCAGCTCTTTTGCATATACCAAAAGTACCTTTAAAGGAGGTTATACATATTGACTGAAGTTTTGGCAATACAATCTGGCAAGTTGTTGAAGCAAGACAGATGTATCCCACTAACTTAGGAGACAATGTTGTCAAGAGACACTATCATATCATAATTTCATATTACACTTATACATGTTCACACCCACACAGTGAAGACCATTTATGTATTCTCTCTTTTTCCAAATTAAAATTCATTTAAGTCAGTACTCCACAGAATACAAATAACCAGCCAAGATCAGTCACGTGTGATAGTCTGGTTCCTGTAATCTAAGAACACCAAAACACATTCCAGAATTGTAACTTCTCATTCTTTAAGACTTCATAGAGAAGCACTGCAACTTTTCTGAACAAGTCTTCGAGTGCCACACGTTAGGATCTTTTGTTCCTTAAAAGGCCTTCAGAATCTTTCATTTAGTCTTATGCCTCAAGAGATTAATCTTTGGCCATTATCCACAAACTCTTAAGGATTTCATCCAAATTAAAACTGCTACAAAATTCTTCCTCATGTTCTAGTCGTAAGTTCTCTGAATCACGTAAGAAGTCCCATAAGAAACTCCAAATAGACTTTCCTTTGCAGGAGCCCCCAGGGCTCAAGATACTCTTTGCTTGTCCTGTTTTCATCTCAACTAGCACACTGTGCTCAATAATCCCAAATCTGCACTTTTGAGAACTTGTATCATCTGTTTATACCACTACCTTCTCCTCCATTGTCTCATCCCATGTCCTTCATACAACTATACCTAAAATTTCTACGTACAACAATCAAAGTGCTTACGGTAAACTGAGGAAGAAGCAGTGCATCTCAAGAGATTCAGTAGTTGTGAATCACCTCCATGCTGCAACAGTGTCAATAAATACAACTGAAGGCATCAACCAGGTTGACAAGCTGACCAGTATTTGCACGAAATAGATATGCATAGGATATATTAGCAAACACTGAAGATTACTTTGAAAAGCAACAGAGGCTTTAGATTTGTTTCCCTACTTGGCTTTCCAAGTAGGGAGGAGCCAATCAGTGATTCTGAATGCCTTGCACTTTGTTGTACAGCTGTACACATTGTACCAAGGTGAGTGCTTGTCTCGTCTTCCCAAGTAACAAGTGATTAGACAAGAGGAAATGGCCTGAAGTTGTGACAGAGAAGGTTTAGCTTGACTATTAGGAAAAATTTCTTCAACAAAAGGGTTATCAACCATTAGAACAGGCTGCAAGGGAAGTGGTAGAGTCGCCATCTATAGAGGTACTTAAAAGACACGTAGATGCAGCACTTAAAGCACTGGACATAGGTATCGAACGCACCCTCAGCAAGTTTGCGGATGACACAAAGCTGAATGGTGTGACTGATACGCCAGAAGGGCAGGATGCCATCCAGAGGGATCTGGGTAAACTTGAAGAGTGGGCCCAAGAGAATAAAATGAAGTTTAATAAGTCAAAATGCAAGCTCCTGCATTTGGGAAGGAGTAACCCTAGATACGAGTACAGACTGGGTGAAGANCAGCCCTGGGTGACCTGGTCTAGTGATTGGCATCCCTGCTCAGTGTGGGGAGGTTGGAACTAGATGATCTTTAGGGTCCCTTCCAACCTGGCCATTCTATGATTAAAGGTTTAATGGTGGACTTGGTGGTGTTAGGTTTATAGTTGGACTTGATGGTCTTGGTCTTAAAGGTCTTCTTCCAACCTAAGTGATTCTATGATCACAGTCTGGAGCTTTGTCTTTGTTCCACTGTAGCATCTTTCCTATCAAGAGTTTCCAGAAACTTTCAGGTTTTGATTTACCCTAGGTCAAACATCTTACTTTTCCTTGTTTCTGCATGAAATGATTACATTTGACTATGGAAGGTTATTTTAACAAGAATCTCGAAACACTTGATTTCTTCACAGCTCCCTAATGCACGTTTCACCACCTTTACAAGGCTATCTTTTTCCGTCAAGGCAACTGCTCAGGTTCCAAAGGCCTGCTGTGGAAAGGTTATGAAAAAGCATTCATCTTATCTGCCGTGCTAGAGGAAAATACTTACAGATGTGGTTTCATAACAGGTCTGACTGAAGTAAAGACTGCACAGCCACAAAGAGCCTACTCCACCCTCCCCCAAACAGCTTACGCTCCTGACCCCATTCCCTCTGTCACAGTTGTACTTTCAGTGCTGATCAGCTGAATGATATGAAAAATCTTCCCTCTGGTTGCTTTACTTTTCAAAGAAAATTCCCGGAGCTGGGGACAAGACTTCTACTGCATGCCAGTGCCAACACTTGAGCAGGGGCTGGAAGGTGCAACTTCCAGCCACAGTGCAGGATTAGCTTGACTTGTGCCAAAGGAAGCCCTACCCTACATAGCTCATTTGCATCTGCCTTCATTACGTGGCAATTAAAAAAGAAAGTAGCAGGAACATCTCTTGAGAAAAGCTGTACCTGAAAGCCTATTTCAGTCCTTTGTTCAAGAACTGCCTCAGTTTACTTCCTTGTTACCCGTTCAATACAAGCATCTTTTCCTCTAAAAAACAATTCAGCATCCACTGTCGTTTGTACTTCTCAAGAAAATACAATCTTTAATGGCTGACATTCAGATGTTTTTAGTAAACTTAATGATCCTAGATCTTATTAAGAGGACTGCTAGGCAACATAAAATAGGGACTTCCTCCACATTCTTTCCTTCATCCGCATCCCATATACCCTCAACTGCAGGACAGCTGCCATCAGCGTGCAAGAACCGTAAAGGAAATGTCCTCACCAGGATTGGAAGAAAATAATTTTAAGCAACAACCACCACCCAAACTCAGGAAGCACATCTTGGTTTCTCACAAGGCATTTGCCATTCTCTTTCAATGCAAGTCTTGGAAAACAAAAGGAAGTCTTTCAAATCCTTAAGGAGACAGATCCATGCCTGACAAGGGCAGCTTCGTATTTTTACATACTGTGCTTCATGTCTGCAGCTTCCGATTTAGGATGACTTGAGATGCCATCAAGGAATTTTGACTCATGCAGGATTCTCAGAGCTGGAGTGCATTATGAACATCCCACAGAGAAGCTGTTTCAATTTTGGACTGAATACACAATTAAGTCGAGCAGTTTCAAAAATATGCCCTTGAATGTCACCTTGAGGAGAGCTACAGGAAGTTAATCATGCACATTTTAGCCTGCTCTTCTAATCCCAAACGCGTGGTTATGCTGAGTTTCCGCAGCAGTGTGTACCGCAGAGGTGGTTGGTTTACCCAGAACCTACACTTAAGGGAGCATAGTGTATCTAAATGAAGAGCTTCAGCTCTATATAACTTATAAATTATAGGATCTGCATTTCATTTGGCTTCTGCCATCGATGTTAACGCTAAGTTGAGTAATCAGATATCAAACCACTCAAATACACAAGCAAAACCAGCAAGTATTACCACTAGAAGAGATCAGAGTAGGCAATTTAAGAGTTAATCCTGGAGCGGTGTCCTCAAATAACCTATGGTGGCTTGATATTACAGCTGAACACGCTGCCTCTAGTGCTTCCAGCTACTGCTATCAAATGTGCTGTAGCAACTTTCACTGCTGAACAGCCTCATCAGTCATCCCAAAGTGCAATTAAAGCTGGCATTTCCAGCCTCACTGCAGTCCCCTGGGAGCTGCAACCTTTCCATTGAGCAGCACTGCTGCACCTCCAACAGAGCAAAACCAGCCCTAATGAAGGAAGTGCTACAAAAAAAATCATCTTGGTACTTATTAGGGACTCGGCAAAATTCTAACCTTAGGTATCAGTTGGATCCTGAACAGCTCAATTCTCCTGTTAGTCTCAGGTTTTCCAACACTGCGGACACAACCAGCTCTGTAGACTAAACTACAGCACACGACAGCAGTAATTTCTCCATTCCTTCTCTCTTGACATTTACACGGGCAATTTATTGCCTGCTAAAATTACCACTTTCCTCCATCCAGTATCAAAGCGATGCCTCCTCAGGGCAGTATACTACTGTGCGAACAGATGTCATCTTTCAGAAGCAAAAAGCCAAGCCCTCAACTCCATTTTACAACACAAACCTCCTGATATTCAAATAACTCATGTTTTCAAACTCAGTAACTGTATCCTAACTATACTCTCACTATTTACAGGGATATATTAAAGGTACATTTCTTTCTGCCTTTCTTGCTCTCAGGCAATGTAGAGGGGGGAGCAGCTTTTTTTTTTTTTTTAGCTTAATACAACCACCTGGAAGCCTTTCATGTAAATCTAACCTTGGCAGATAATTTGTTTCATCAGGTTTTTTTGCTACCTGCATGCCGCAGTCACGGAACACGACCACTTCTGCCTGCAGTGTAGACTGCTCTCTACCTACACAGTGAAGTTGATTTATTTAGCTGGGGAAGAGAAAAGGTAAGTCACCACTAACTTTAATGCATTTTCCCCTCAGAGCTATGAACTGACCAGGAAAGCATTTTCCAATCACTTGTCCAAATGTGTAAAATTTGGAAACAGAATTCCAGTTCCTGTAAGTGTGTAATAGTAGCAGCACGAATTATATGAACAGCAAAACACAAATCAGGCAGAGACCTATGACTTAAGTTTCTGATCCAAACAACACTTCCCTGCTTATCTTAGATCCATCAGTTCAATATAATACAGAGAATCCAAGGCATAAGATACAGGCATTTGTGGTCTTAATTTGCATATTTCTTCCATTAAAAAAAAACCCAAAACCCTACACACACAAACCCACAAAAACCAAGAAACAAAACAAAAAACCAAACTCAACATAAAGCATTTATTACAAGTATATGCTGCTTTTAGAGTGGCTGTTACTCTGAAGATACTCAGAAAAATCTCAGTCTTGCTCAATTTATGTCCATGCAAATCCATTATTTCCAATTTTATTTGAGATACATTAAATATGAACAAAATAAAAGTACGAATATTCTTTTTAGTGAAGGCAGCAACTTTTTATTAAAATTTTATGCTTCATCAAGCATAGGACATATTTTTTTTCAAGACTCAAATCTGAAATAGCTGGTCCACTCTGGTCACTTACAAAATCATAATCAAAGTTAAGTTCCTCCTATTGTGAAACTAACAGATTTTGGGATTAAATTCATCTGATTTCTACTCAGATTCTCACTGAGAAAAGCACATAGTGGAATTTAACTTTCTTAGACTAATTTAAGCCTGAACAGAATGCAATGGAGACATTCTCGTGTGATTCTTGTCTAGCATCATGCCATAACCTGTAAGCTATATCCACACAACTGGCCTTCCTCACCAAAAACAAGTCCCCAAGTTCCTGGCAAATGCTCTGGCTGCATCTCAGAAAGCATGTCTGCTTGGGAATTCTTGAGGCTTCCACCGAGATCTCTCCCATCAGCAAAGAATACTAGTTTCTCATAAGACACGGTTGACAGCAGTGTTGAAAGATAAAGGGAGTCCATTAAAACAAGCAGATTCCTGAATTTTCTCTTCCGAGAACTGTTATCTCAGAATACCACTCCCAACCTCTAGTCTATCTGACACAGCACTGGCTTAAGAATAAAATTTAATGTAAGTAAAAGAAACAAAGGTTTAGCATGAAGCCAATACAAGATTCAGACTCTGTTTTACAAATCCCTGTGGAGGACATGCCTGCCCATCACTATACACACTCATAACCTTCAGGTCTGCAAAACTGTTGAATCATCAACTGTAGGGAACAGCTCACTGCTTGAAGTATGTCATCAAAACCTGGTAATTTCACATGTAACTTAAAAGACACACAGCAAAAAAAGCTCCTGGCTTTCTGACTAGCTTCATCTCAAAGACCATACAAATCACAACAAGAACATGCAACTTCAGAGAGCAGGTCAGCTGCTAGCCTATAAAACTGTAAACATTTCACAGCTTACCAGAGTTAGTCTCCTTCATTCCAGGGTCAACATTAATGCTAAGAGCAAAGCAACGCAGCTCCCTAATTATAAAAGGAAATTCAGAAAACACTCCCTTCCAGCCCTCCAGAGTGTGGGATTATGTCCCACCTTAAACATTAGTTCTGTTCAAATACTGCAGTTTCCCCAGAAAAAACACTCTTCATTTTCTATCACCCAAAATCTTGTCCAAAAAAGAGATCAGGTACTTCCTCACCCAAGGTCCAAGTAATATTCTTGCCATCACAATACAAACAATACTGACTTAAAAGCTTCTCTGAAGCCAAACTAAGTTGCCATCCTCCTAGATTTTAGAAGGAATACTTGGATAAGCAGAGGACTCAACCTAAATCTCACAGTTTAACTTCCTTGTTTTTCTAACAGCTTTACAAGGTGGAAGTAAGATCCCAATGTCCTCTTTCTTCTGCTTGAACTTTTACACAAGTATTTGCCTAGAACTTTAACGCTCCATATTTAAACCTTTGCAGTTTTAACATGAAAGATTTTACCTAAAGCTGTACAAGGGCAATGAACAGAAAGCTACACTAAACTAGAAATTTCTTGTTCATACAACTTGTAGTTGTTGTAATAAAACTGATCTTGTCCCATCAAGCCCAACACCACACTAGTCTCAGAAATTCACTTCAGTTGAAGTAGTTCAGCAGCAAGTCTTATTAGACATTAGGTAACTTTTTGCCTATCCTTTCTGTGCAAGTGCTACTGCTCAAAACATCACTGACCAGATACTGTGCTATTTCTTCTGGTTTTGACTGCTGCTTGTCATTGTCAACAAAGGAATGACCAAAGCTCAACAGTACATCTAGTCCCCATCACAGACTTCTAAAGAACAGAATTTCAAGCATTCTTCCTTCCCACTTCATAACACACAAGGCAGACAACGAAACAGAATGTAACAACTGATGTCAAATATACTACACAAACTGATCAATCTACTACTACTCGCTGTCCTTTTAAGGACTAGATAAATTAATCATTGTTTTTACACAATCTAGTCTCAAAGTCAGGCTGCAGTTACATATAAAAGCCAAGAAATAGCTCCACTTCACCTGTTTTGTTTTTTTAAAGAAAAGTGTTTAAGGGTTCTTTCTGCTGAGAGCACAATGAAAGATACTGATTTAGCCACTACTTGAATACGAAACCCCCTTTTATAACAGCATAGTATCTCTCTGAAGCATCCTTCTTCCAACCACACATTATCTTCAACATTGATCTACATGGTGAAGTCTGATCGATTAGGATAGCTCTATTATGGCTTATTCCTCTCTGCTTTAAGAGCCCAAACACTGAAACATCTGAAACTGTTTTCCATCAAAGATAGTGAATGCAGCATGAGAAAAGATTACAGGTGTGGGCAGTTACAGAACAAAACCTCTACTAGCTACTATAGACTCGTGCTGGACGCTTCCAGGAAGTTCCTCCACGTCGATGACCCTGCGCTGGATTGTACCAGCAGCGCTGTGCCAGAGCAACGCGATCCCGTGCTGAGGACACAGTCAACACAACCCCACGACCTGAATGCGTACAACCGGCTCGACAGTCGCTTCACTACGCTGCTGGCGGGGACATGAAGCACCTCCACGCAGAGATCAAAACTGCGCCAGAAAAGGGAACAGATCAACGTGGCTTCCCCTCAGCAATTCAAAACTGGCTCAGTCCTACCTAGAGGCGCGTTTGGAGGGAGCTGCATCACAGCTTCCCTAAGCGAACGGGACCAGAGCGCTCCTATTCCACACCGCATCCCTTATGATCCCACGGGCTGGCAATCAGCCGTGCCGAGAACACCTGGCATGAGCTCCCTTCCTGGGGAAGGGCAGCAGCGGCCGGGGCGGTGGGGGGACGACACGGAATGGCACCTCGCCGTGAGCTGCCAGCACAGCCATAGCCTCCGGTGGGGCAGGAACCTCCTCACCAACACCCCCTGAACCCAGTGACCCAATGTTCCGGCTCCCGCACCGAGCGGCCGTTCGGTCAGGCCCAGCCAGGAGCGTGGGGTGTGGGTGTGTATGTGTGCGGGACCCGCGGCTCCTGGCAGCAGCGGCAGCGCCCGCCCCACGTGACCGCCCGCCGGGCTCGCCAGCCCCTCACGTACCTGTGCGTCACCGCGTCACAGGCCGGAGCAGAGACCTCACCGCCGCCGAGAGCTAGCGCCAGGCGCCGCGAGGGGGAAAAACTCGCTGCGTCATGCCTTCCCCGCTCCCGGCTCGTCCCGCCCCTCGCCCGCCGCCCGCCCGATTGGGCGGTGCCGGGACAGCACTGGCGGCGATTGGCCGAGAGCGGCGGCTGCGGTAACAGACGTCGTTCAAAGGAAAGGGCGGTGCCGACCGAGCGAAGGGCGAGTGGGGATGCGGATTGGGTGGAGGGCCGTGCGTGCGTAGCGGGGCGTTGGTGTGTTCAGTGTCACCCACTCCAACGTTTGCCGCGTGCCTGAGGGAAAGCTGAAGGGCTCGGCTACAGGTGCTCCTTACCGGCCAGGCCGCAGACGGCGAGCCGCTGAACCGGATCTGGCAGCGAGTGCTGCAGGCAGTTAGCGGCGGCTGGCTTCCCTGTCAGGTGGGCCCCGGGACGCGCTCGTAGCCCGCAGAGCCAGAGAGGCTCAGAGGACACCGCAGCCGAGCGGCTTGCCCTGGGAAGGAAAGGGCCTGGGTGCCGTTTTGTGGCGTTCATTTTAAATCCTCTCAGTACCTCTTCAGAGCATTCGGTTTGCACGCAGATAACTTCTGGGGAAACATTGGATCTGAGCATCCATAAAGTGTTAGCGATTGCATGTGAAGGGATGGGAGAGGAAGGTGTGAAGAAAAATCTTAGCTGTGAGATCCAAGCGATGATGAGTTCTCCCCTTTGCAAACAGTGAGTGCTGCATGTGCTAATGTTGACTTAAGCACTTAATGGATGCATCAGTTAGAGGAGATAGGCATGAAAAACAGGAAGCTTGTCACTCCCCCCTGCTTCTGCTACTTATTTTGAACCTACTTCTGGTAGTATTTACCTATTCCACATTTTCTTGAGAAATTAATACTATTTAAAAATAGGAGTTTCTGTGTGTATCTTATTTTTAGTCAGTCTTTTTACACTGATACCTGGCAATTATGCCAGGGTACAACTAAACCAATTTAACAGCTTCAGGATGTTAAGGGAGATGGGTTGTCTTCTCTCTGATCTCAACCATTCATTCCCATGTACTAGCATTCATGTAACCTGGTAAGAGGGCAGGGAACTGAAGCAAAATAATGCCATTTCTGTGCAAAAGTGATTTGCTTCTGAAGAAGCAGCGAAGATTTAAGGAGCTGTTTACATTTTTTTTTTAATGGTCTGATTATGCCCTTCATCTTCTGGATTATAGGATCTTGAAGGCTAAGTACTGGTAACCTGTGGAACAGCAGGTATGAAGGCCTCTACTGAATAGGTACATGATGATAGTTATATCACAAGAAAGTGGGGTTTATGTGCTTTGTCAGTGGTGACTGCAGTGGGTATTATTCTGCATGTTCCTTCTCCATGTCCAGCCTCTTTCTTGTCCATTCACTACAGTTATGAATTCCCACTTCATCACAGCTCTACCACACTGTAGTGATTGGTATGATCCTACCACACAGGTGGGTTTTGTGGGCCTGCAGAAAGAGTAGCATGTGGACATCGTGCTTTTGTGAACAGTGATGCTGTTCACAGCTCTCCGGAGGTGTGAAGGGACAGTACTGCCTGAGGTAGCTTATTGTATCCCTTTATTGCCCTGCATGTTTTGAAGGACATAAGTTTATAAGATTTTTTAAAAGACACAAAGCTTGCAGTAGCCATAAACCTGCAGGACCATCCCTGTCATCTTCCATTCACCCCCTCTGGAATCATATGGACAGCAGACATAGTCAATGAATGCAGCACATCAGGTATAGCCTGTGTTCTGGGGAGGCTACAAAAATGGAACCTGTCTCTCTGTTGTTGCCTGTATCTGCTTTTCTGTGTTAGAGGAAAAACTGCGATGAGTTTTGTGTAGTAAATGTAACTCAACAGTCAAGTAATTTTATGATAATACAGTACATACAAACCCAGGAGCACACTGCTACTCAAGATTCCAAATGCAGAATAGTTCTGACTGGTACATTCAATTACCTGTGGCAGCAATTACCAATGTAATTACCTGCTCTGTCCTTCCCCAGGAGTTTGTTGAAGTGTGCTCGGTGTTTGTATCAGGCATGCTTCCACATGTTCAGCACAGACCTTGCTGCCCACAGAGGTTACAAAGTACCTTCAGTTCAATCTTTCACTTGTTCCTGCTCCCTCCTGCATTTACACAATGATCATATTTTCCAATATTCAGAGAGAAACACCAGCAAAATGTTAGTAAATGCAAATTAACAAACTTAGTTTGGTTGACAGAGGCTACTGAGGTCACAGGCTAATGTCATACAGCCCCTGGAAGGGATGCACTCTGTAGGCACTTTTTTCCTAGGAGTACAGATCACCTCCTGTTCCCATTCCCTTCAGTGGGAACAGGTCTGACTGCAATCATCATTAAACAAATACATGCCCAGAAAATGAACCACACTTAAATTAAGATCTGAAGCTGAGAGTAAGGAGCAGTGGCTGAAGAACATTCTTTTTGCATAAATGCATTATGTGGGTACAAGGGTAGTATTAAATTGCTTGGAATGACTTTTTCCTCTGGAAATTACCCCTAATAAGTGTTAAATATGGGGTGAAAGTTCATAGACACTTTTGAAAGAAACTGGTTACTTCTAAAGCTAACAGGAGGGCTTAGTATGAACAGTTAGCCAGCTATGGGACAGGGCTAAGCACACATGGTTTCCTTTCTAGGTGGATCAAAACTGAAAGATTCAAACTTGCCCTATGCTCTCTCAAAAGATAGCAAGGAGTATTCTCAAAGCAGTGTGTAGTCCTGGAACCACTTTAGTCAAATTCCTCATCTGCTGCAAGGACAAGAGCTCAGGCCTCAGAAAGTGGCTAGTTCTCTGTGTTACCCAAACATTCCCACCAGAATAATATTCCTTAGTAAAAAAATGATGAATAGGCTTCAGATATGCAACAATTGCAGTTCAGTTCCAGGTAAACTGCAAACTGTTGGGGTTGGGGAGGAGCTGAAAAATCTCAGACCTTTTAAGTGGATTCCAGAAATAAAACAGGAAAATGTTTTCATTAGCCAAGTGATCAATGCCAGCAAAGGGTGATTTTTCCCAAGTTAATTCAGAGCACCTCTAGGTACTGAACAATACTGAGTCTACTAAAAACATTTTCTTTAGCTGTTCAGGTGTAAAAATATCCAGAGTAGGTAAAACCCAAACCACAAATTCCTTTGGAGTAATTATCTTTCACAGACATCTCTTGCTGGGAAAGGACGTACACAGGGAAGCAGAGGAATCAATCACATATTTTGCAGTCCTGCTGCTTAAGACAGAACCCATTTCTGCAGCATCTCATATCCTCAGGACAGAAGATTATCTATGCTTTTGATCAGGCTTTCAACAATAACTGGGGAACGCCACTGTCATTTCCATTTGCAGCACAGTCCCACCTGTGGAAAGAAAGGGAGCACATGGAACCATCTCTGTGGTCTCAGAACTAAAGGTACTGCTTGCTGCCTGTCCAGAGGAAAAAATGTGCAAGAACCTGAGTATGACATTTAATTCATTCTTTCACACAGCTGAGGCCTCTCATGAGCCAGGGGCAGAATCCTAGTTGCTGCAGCAGTGCTGCTGAGTCACTGCTCCTCTCTCTCCCCTCATTTACTTATTCCTGTCCTTCCCTTATGCTGGCACAAGCATTCTTTTAGCTCTGTAATATACTGATCTGTATTAAAAAAAACTGATTTCTTTAGTTTTGCTTAGTGCATTAGCACTGGTCCTTGTGCCAGTACACAGAGTGCCTTTTTGACAGCACTGCTGTTTATTCATCCTCCTGGACTTAGATTCTGCATCTCATAAATTCAGAGTTCAGAACTGAATTCCAGAGAGTAAGGGTGAAAATTCTCTAAATACAGTTTTGCATCACTGAGGAGGCTGCTATCCATAATTTTGCTAGTCCTGTATCCACAACACACCAACAGCACTTGTGATAATGTTAAAATGGGAAACTTGAACGTGGTTGTTCAAAAACTGCAAATTCATTCTGGCTTTCTGCATACTAATTTATGCAGACAGGCCCAAAGCTGTCTGCATGGAGCAAGGCCAAAAGACTTTGTGCTAAAAAATAAAATCTGTAAAAAAGGACCTATCAGTGCTTTAACCCTTATCTTCAAAAATACTTTGACTAGAGGGGCTGAAGAATATGCTTATGCAAACTAGTGATGGGTAGAGAGATCTCACAATGCATTCAGGCAACTGACATCCCATCTCCAGAGGAGGCTACAGTGCAGGTGCTGAAGCCCTGTCTGCCCTTTCACAATGTCACATCTCTGCAGTTTGGGTGGCATTAGCAGGAAGCACTGCTGGCCAGTATTCTTAATACAGAGCTCTCATCTACCATAAAATATCCTCTCCACACACTGCACTAAGAAAGGGAGCCACTATTTTTAGTTTCTCTCACTCTGTCTCCACAAGGAAGATAATCAGAGCTGTGCTGATGTCATCGCTGATGGCAGCAATCAGCACCACACACTAAGGTCACTGTTGTTAGGCCAAAACAATACCATCTGGAATTGCAGAGAGTACAGTCAGTATTTACCTAGTCAGAAGAGGTGCTGGAGAAGACTTGACCCATGTTTTTCCAGAGAGTTAAGAAATAAATGAAGAGATAAAGTCTAAGAGAGCATTTTCCATTGTGTACTACAGGAATATTTTCATACATGAAAGATGCCAGTAAGAGGAAAAAATTCACACATTGAGTTCTAAATTTAGATTCTTACAGAAAATGAAGTTCTGAAGAAAGGTTTTTTTTTAATCACTGAAAACCCTCACATTTTAGAAGCAAACTGAACTATTAATCTTTAATCTCTAGGGTTTTAAATGGAAAAATAATGGATTAATTTACTGCATTATTCCAGTACAATATTCAGGCTGGAAACAGTAAAAAGTACTGCCCACATTACTGCATTAGCATAAGCCACCCTTAAAGTTGAGGGAAATTGGAATGCTTCCCTAGCTAGTGTACACTAATCCAAATGCACGTACATTTATACATGCAAAAGAACTTGGCAAGAACAGCTAAGAACAAACTGATATTGTAGGGTTTAATTACTTCCATCTCCAAGAATCTACAGTTATAAAAGTCTCATCTTTAAACTTTACAGTACATTTACATTAGCAAATATCCCACAGCTTTCCTCACTCCACTTCTATACAAATCATATACAATAAAAAGTTCCAGTTTTGTTGTACAAACATTGTTTTACACTTTGATACAGATTAAAATATTGTTGTCTGGCACCTCCTTTCCTCCATGGTGCCTGTGTATTACAGGACAGAGAGCTTTCCATCCATGCTTCTAGAATCTTCAGCTCAAGTAATACGGACTGATCAACAGGCCACAGCTTCTGCAACTCCAAAAGTTTTAAATAATGAGAAAATCTACCACTTGTTTGTATAACAATCAACAGTTTATTAATGGATATGGTGAAATTTTAGCTATCCACCAAAGATGTGTAAAAAATTGTCATGAAAGTAAAAATAAATAAAGCTGTTCTTAAAATCAGTCTTGTTTTACATCTCAGTTCAGAATGCAACATTTAACACAAAAATGTCATTGAAGTTTTAAAGAAGTCTACTGATGTTCAAATTACAGCTTTTATGACAAATCTGATGAGAACTGAAACTGATTTGGTTTTAGGTTTAAAGACTTTCACATTCAAATACAGTGTCTCGTTTAGCACAATACTTCCTTTGACAGTGATGGGCAACAGTGATGACATATTGCTGTATTTTGACATAAGGCACTATGATATGAATATGCCATACACTTGCCTTATGTCACATGTATCCATTGCTGACCAGTGACTTCTGTCAAATACAAAATGAAAAGGTTTCAGAATACAGTGCATTTAATGAAGGACATCATGTGAAGTCTTCCAGCAAATGTTTTGAAGACGTTTTCAAATACAAGCCTACATTTTAACATAAGCTTTTGTCATGCTGCTTTTTTTTGCGACATCACTGTGGGGAATAGACTCATCATCCATCACTAAGTCCCAATACACATTCTCAACCATCCTGCTCTGTTCTATTGCAGTGACTGTTCTTGAGACAAACTTGACCCAGAAACTTTGTTCACGTTCTCCTACAGATGTGGATACATTCACAGCAGTCATTCACTTTCGTTCTCCTTTTGTTTGGCACCTGTTAAGAGAAGAGGAAAGCATATGTGACTTCCTTACACAGTGCTTGGCTTCTGGAAAAGCACTGTTCATTCTGAATGCTGGAACTCTGATCACATTATCAGTCTTGGGACTGGATACCATTTACAAAGAATCTACCACAGGATTGCTAAATGCTAATGAGAAACAAATGTGAGGAAGGTCTTGAGGCCAACTTCACTTCTAATTTCATTGGCAAGGCAGTCTAAGGAACTTTCCTGAGAAGTTACTAAAAGGGGCTTTGAAGATTCTCCCCAGCACAAAAATAGGTTTTAAAAAAACCCCAACCAAAAAGGCACCCTAAACCTGCCCATCAACTTAAAAGCCATCAGCTTAAGCACCATAGTAGCCTCAAGAAATGATGTCCTGCTTAAGAACAAACGATATAAGAATTCAGTTTAACTACACTCTGTTGATGGACCCATTTTTCTTGGCTCAAATGCAGTTTTTGCCTACAGTACCAAGCTGAGACACCTGTTCAGCAAGACTGTATAGCATCTTGCCTCCTCTCCAACTACTCAAACTAGCCACCTGCTGGGCAATGACTGAACTCTATGGTGAGTCTGGCTTCAGCATCCAGCTCCAGAGAGCAAGAATATCTTGCCAGCAACATGGATTTACTACTTGTAATGTATAATCAAACACTGAAAGGTTCATCAAATACATCCAGTTTTCACATCACAACCAATACATTTTCCCCCTAACATAGACTGGTCTGAATTCCTGCCAGTCAAAGCTTCCTTTATAGTCTGTGAAGAGAAATGATGTGGTCAAAGTGAAATTACAATTTAGAGAATAAAGCACATTAGTAGTTTGGGCAAAACTTAAAGAACAAAAAATACCCCCCCCCCCAAACCAACCCTCCTCAACCAACCAACATAAAAAGTAGCAGAAATAAACCTAATATTGGATACTCTTGTTAAAAGGAATCTTATCATGGTTAGTAATACACTAGAGATTTCTCCTGGCATAGTGCTGGTGGCCTGGGGTGCCATCTCTGATGTATTTGTGCCAACCAGACTCCACAACAGAGTTGGATAAGTGCAGGGCTCTGAGGAGGTGGTTTTGCACAGCTACTGGAAAGCACAGCTGCATCCACACTAGGAGCACTTGGCCAGAGCACAGATTCAGAAAGGTGAGGAAGGCACCCTGTTGTCTACATGTGCAACTTTTGACTTCATCCTGGTTTTCCTGTTAAAATGTTAATTGCAACCCTTTTTTCTAAAGAGAAGATAAAAAACCAGCAATGACATTCATGAAGCTTCTGCATGCATTCCTCAATAAGCAAAAGACTGACAGTAAATATTTTGTCAGCTTTTTCCTGAAGAGAAATTAGCGTATTTAAGAACTATGATCCAACTATTAAGAAAGTTGAAAATGACAAGTCATTGTCAAATAAATTAAACGCAGCAGGGTGGACACACTACCAGCAACTATGGCAAAGGTCAGAAAGGCAACATCCATACCTGCTGGTGTGAGTACCAAAGCTTGTAGAATGTCAGAAAGGGAGATGATACCCACAATGCTATCTGCTTCATTCACTACCACCAAACGATGGACCTGCAAGCAGGGAAAATATTTTGAGAGATATTTGCCTGATTTAAAGTAACAGCTACAGCAATTTAAAACAAGAAGTTCTTACATTAATGCGGCATGAAAACAGAAAAAAAATAGTTCAGAATGTCAGCACTACCAATCTCACACAGCAATCATAAAAATCGTAGAATGGTTTGGGTTGGAAGGGCCTTAAACATCATCTGATTCCAACTAGAAGGCAGGGCCACGTTCCAGTAGACCAGGTTGGTCAAAGCCTCATCCAACCCGGCCTTGAACACTTCCAGGGATAGGGCATCCACAACTTCTCTAGACAATCTGCAAATGCTAAAATTACTTCATTTCAGGAAGAAAATCAAGCAGATGCAGGAAGTTACAAATAAAAATTGCCTAATGGAAGTCCTAAGGGATTATTAACAAAGTGGAAATTTTACTCATATGAAGTATGTAAGGTTACAGCCCTAAAGACAAAAAGAAAGAGTAAAAGTCTCGTAACTGAAGAAGTTAAAGCATCTAAATGGAGTTGATCACACCTCGGAGACAACTGAACTGGTAACACTGATTTTCTTCTGCAGAGGCATAACTAGGGAGGAAGACCTACATCTTTATTCACCTCTGCGTGTAAGAAAGTTACCAGTATTAGCAAACAAAAAACAGCACCAAAAGAATGAAAGCATACAGATAAATCATTTACAAAAGCAGTTAGTAGAGGCTTCTTCACAAGAATTTATTTCCTGGCCCTGTTTCACAATGTTTGTATGAGAGCAGTGCAGGAGTCTGTATGCATTAACTAACTGTACCCATTCGATTTACTGAGCAATGTGCCAATCAACTTAGCTATAAGACAGTTTAAAGAATTACTTCTAGAACTTATGGTAGGCTTGCAAGGAACTTAATTCTTTCAAATAAGCTTTGCATTCAGTTCAGTTCAATGTGATAACACAGAAGTGAAAAAAAAACCCCAACTATTATTACAGATGTGATGTACAATATTTTGCACATGCCTATAAGCATCTAAGTCTATAAAGCCAACTGATACCCAGCACACGTAACTAGGAAAAAAAAAAAGCTTTCACCAAGTAACCAAAATAACTTAGGATAAATTTCTACTATTTACTAGTTTGGTAATACAACTTATAACTTACAATAGAGGACACTCACCTCAGCCTTCACTATTCTATCCACAATGGTCTCCAGTGTTTCCAGCATACTACACTTTACAACACCTTCAAAATACTGCGAGCGGTGCTGTAGGGCTTGTGTCACTGTGATATCTAGGTTATTATAGGTTTTTTCAGCAGCAAGATTCTGAAAAACAACAAGGCACATAATACATCTCAGTACTTTATTACTAAGTATTCAATAAAGTAAATATTTTGGCATCAGTAGATACATATTTCTTGTGTAAATTGAGTCTATTCCAAGTCACATATTAAAGCAAGCAGATGCTTTTTAGCTTCAGCTTTTGGGAAGAGTCAAGCATGCAATTATGTCAAACACTGTTACAGATTGGGTTAATTGATACCATCATTTTATGATATGCACTAGGCCAATGAAAATCTCCTTACTTAGCTATCCAATACTTGGCTTGATATCACTCATCCTGTTTTTTGCCAGCAGCAGAAAATGTAAAGATGAAGGTGTACAGATTCCAGAATATACTTCAAGAATATACGATTTTTTGTTGTTTTGTTGTTTGTTTCAAGACACCAATTGCTCTGAACAGCCACCACAGAGCAGGCCTTGGTAGAGATCCAAGCAGAGAACAAATGAAAGACCTTTTTTTTCCCCTCACTTCTCATTTGTGGGGTCAAACTCCCTCTCCTGGACTGTCCTGGCACTGCCATTTGACAACAATTTCTCTGTGTGTCTTTATATGTATTTTATAAGTACTATAAAAAAATAACATAAACAAAAACCCATCACCACCACTAAAGTAAGAAGATTAAAGGAGTCTGAAAGCTGACATTGCCAACTTTTATTTTAAGAACAGGACCATGCTTGCATCAAGAGGACTTTGTCCAGCCCAGCAAAAGATTTCTTTGTAGGTGAGACCATAGTGATACTTTGATAGTGTTGGCAAATCCTGGCCTATTGATTTTATGCACTGAAGCAAGAACAAAGACAGACATTTAAAATGAAAACACTACATCAAGCAATAAAATGAAATAAATTTTTGGCTAGAATATAGTGATAGGTCAAGTTTTTGGATTGAATTACATTGAATGTGACAAGATAGGTTTCAGATGATCATGAAGATACAGTTTTAGTTAACTAATTCCTAATGAAGGACACTAGCACATAAAAAGCCTCTGCAAACTGAAGTCACCCTACAGACAATAACTAGTGTAGTATAAATTTACATGAAATTATTATAACCAGTGTAATATAAAGTTATTTCTATAGTATCACCCTATTCCCAGGTTTCTCCCATCAAGAACTTGAAAATGAATTCAGAACTTTATTAAATTATAAGACATCTATCAACTTAGTCAGCTGTGTATTATAGGCATAGCTTAAACCACTGGATTAACTAAGCATATTAGCCACATGGTTTCCAGTTAAAAATCACCAGTGGAAAAGTCGAATCTTGCAAAGTCTGTTTATTGGAAGATTAGATTATATAATCCATCTTTTTTTCCTTTAAAGCTTGAAGATCAGGTTGAAGCAGACTGATGAAAAATTGGGAGCCTCAGAGGTAATTATCTTTTGAGAAAAGAATCTTTTCTTCCTCTGTTTAATACAACAGGTAGTACATGTGAGAAAAGTCTCAAATAATCGATGTATGTCATAGAGTATCCTAACTCTTTTTCTAAATTACATCCTAAAGCTTTTTTGGTGTTTTACTTTGGTTTTGTTGTTTTCTTTGTTGGGGTTTCTTTGTTTGGTTTGTTTTTCTGATCCCAATAAAAATGTTTTCCAAAGACATGATCCAGCATCTCTAAAAATCCTGTCTTTTATGTCATCCCATTATTTAAAATGTGAAATGAAAAACAATGAACAAGAAGTGAAACAAGAAATGGGAAAGAAAGAAAATGTGTCTTGCCTCAGAGTCTATCACAGTTACAAACTAAATGGAAACACTGAACCCATCAACTGTGAAATTACATTGTTTTTTGATATAGTAGGATCACTTTCACTACACCTGTCACATTAAGAAGCTACAACCTATTCCCTGACCAGCTTCTATGGCAGAGCAGGATACTACACAGGAGAGAATCCCAAAGAACAAAAAGACAAATGCCTAGAACAGACAGGCAAGAACAGTGATGTTGTGAAATTTCCAGTAATAAGAGCACTGTTTGCAGCCAGAGATATTTATAAGCTTCAAGTTCTCCATCTGGGACTACTCTCTGTATTTCTGAAAGCATTCTACACAGTGTTTCAGACATCTGGATTCTTCATTAGCACTAGCAGGCTAGTGGAATAAGCAACATGGGCACTTAAATCTCTACAAAATGTAGCTATCAGAAGCTGCAATTAGAAGGCAGGTATGTATAGCTGGGAGGGGACCAGGAGGAAAAAAACAAACAACCCTTAAATCTGTTTTTCAAGTTTCTGAAGACCGTAAGACCAGAAGAACCCAGAGCCCTTGCTCTTCAGAAGGTTTACAAACCATGGCATGAATCTCACTACACTCTTGGGCTCCTGAGGGAAAACCAGAAACAGTGGCTTGAATTGGATCTAAAGATGCAATTCTCTGGACTCAAGAGACTCACACAAAACAATGGGCCAAGTAGTTTTAATTCACTGAGCAGGCCAAGCTGTACAAAAGCACCCACACTACAAGAAGAAATCTGCATTCTCTTTGAAAACAAACTGTGGAACAGCACTGGCTGGGAAAAGAAAATCCTATCTCAAAATTAGAAACAAATATAAAAAGCCTATGTCCTCCTCTTATTTTGTAAGGGTACAGCTATATCTAATTTTGGGTAACATCTGGAGCAGTGGATGCCTGTGTGCAAATAGTATTACTATGGATAGCTTAATAACAATAAAAAATAATAAAAAATGCTGTGCAGGGTGAATCGAATGTTTTAATCAGTTTGTTAACCAAAGCCAAAGGAAAAATAGCCAAAATTGACATATTAAATTAATTTGCAAATGTTTACTGCATATTAAACAGAATTTAAGAGATATACTTACTATTACATCAAATTTTGAATAAATATCTACAACTTTTCCTAAAAAGAAAAACAGAAGTTAATGAAATGTGCAAAATTAGTTTTCTTGCTTTCTGCTTTCATTTGTTACCTTAAAATACACAGAAAGAAAACAGACAGGTCAAGAAGGAGATGTAGAAAAAACCCCAACCAACCTACCAAACCATGAAGTTCTCCCAAGCCTATTTCTTGCAGAAATATTTCTTTATATTCCCTTTCCCCCCCTCAGCTTGTTAAAAAAAAACAACAAACAACAAAAAACCAAAGATCTTTTCATCATCTCTCCTCTTGCCTCCCCCAAGAGCAATCCAAGGTCCAGCACCATCTCTTCCCACCACACACCTGACTCATCCACAACAGGCAATGCCGATATCCTTCTCTCTACAAATATATTCAAGGCTTTAATGATAGGAGTGTCTGGATGTATGAAGGCAATGTTGTGGTAAGTTCCTATTCCAAGTTCATCCAGATTCTTCTTCATAAAGGCAGGCTTTGGCATCTCTGACATCTAGGAAAGTCAGAATGAATGTTCTACAATGCAGTTTTCTGCACCTACCATGTTTCCATATGATTGGTATACACAATAAGAAATCTGTATGCACTCATCCATCTATAGACTCCAAATGACTACAGTAATTTACAGACTGTTAGAGTAATCTGCTACTAGCTTAATATATAGCCAAACCAAGCTCAAATCTAGAAGCATTACTTCTGTTCAAAGAAACTCTAAATTAAGATGATGGAACTAGTTTTTTTGCTCATTTATGTAGTAACCCATCACTAAAAGCTTTTGATCCTAAGCTATGTGATTCCCAGTGAAACTGGAGAGAGAACAGCAAAATATTATATGCTGAATGCTTTATTTTGAACTCTTTTGTCTGGCCTCCTATTCATTCCTGTGACTAACATAAGCTACAGTAATGATAATCTCATCTCTGGGAGACAATTCATTTTTGTTTTCATGTAAACAAGCTTCTGAAGCCAAACAGACCTTCCAAAAAGGACAGCAAATTACTCAAATAGCCAAGACAGGTCTTTAGTATTTACATTTCTTTAAATAATATAACAGGTAATATTCTACATCAAGTTTTCATTTCTCTGTCATAAAAAAATATATGTACATACACAATGAATATGGAAGTTTATCACAAAATTTCTGTACTAAGACTTAAATTACTTAGCATTAAAGATGTCTACTGGGGGTACAAATCGGTTAAGCAAAGGATAACTTTAAATACTTACAAAAAGCTGGAGGAACTTGAGGATTCTTTTATGAGTAAGTATATAAAGTGCATTTCCACTGACTGGATCTATAACTGGCAATCTGTGGATTTTGTTTTTGATCAGTGAATATACAGCATCAAAAAGGCTGAAGAGAAAAACATTTTTTAAAAAATAAATTTAGCTGACAATAAGTAAAGTGATACACAGACCTATTTACAAACCCTCATGAAGTACACATGATGAGTATTTATTTGAATTTTCTTTAATAGTATAGAAAATAAACTAGAGGATTTCAGATTAACTTCTGCAGCTGGTAAAACATATCAACAATGATATGGTCATGAACACCTAAAACCAGTAAGAAAGTGTGATGGAAAGTGACTTTTTGTGGTAGAAAGACAAAAGTTTAACTAAAAATTCTCTTCTTTAGATAACTTTAAAATGTCCTCACTTGCAATAAAAAGAAACTCCCACACCTTCATGATTATATTAAAATACAGTCCTTCATTACTGTATTCTAGTTTACAATATAAATTGTTTATTAGAGAAAGAAGCCTTAAATTCAGTGTTGAGATGGATTTAGTTTATTTCATGTTAAGCAGACTGAAAAGCAAAATTCTACCTTGCATCAGGAGAGATGTTCACTAAAGGTTTAAATGTCTCTTGTAGATAAAGCTCTGTGTGTAGAAAATTAACAGACCATTACCATTTTGTAGGATAACATTAATTTTGTTATGAAGAAATTTTATTATTAAGTGGAAGAAGGACAGTAATATATACAGTTTAGTTATTCTACCACTTAGGCACATTCCTCTATATTGACATTAAAATGACATTTTTCAAAGCAGGACTAAACTGATTACCAGTAGGGGCCACTGCAGCAGCAGCAAATCATTCTTTACCAGTTCCTTTTCTGTAAGGGTCTGCTGCATGCAGTACTTGGATACATTATTTCATGGCATATAGCCTATTTTTCACATAAAGCTTCCTCCCTGCATTCAGCACTTCTGTCCACATCCAGCATGTTTCACCGATTTCTAATCACACCATGCAACTCACTCAGGCATAGCTTGCTGCTCATCCATCACTTCACTCAATATGTAAGGTCATTATTCATTCTGCTTTCTGCCTCAGACACATTTCCATTCCACAGAGACTTATCAGCTCTACAGCTATACCTGCAGCCTTACTCCACTTTTGTTTTTCTTTAAGAGTGAGATGGTACTAATAACAAATATGCAGCAAAGTAGGATACAGCCCAGATCACTCTGGTCCACATACTGTTTCAGATAATCAAATAAGCAGCAGGAGCCAATGGACAAGCTCTTAATAAAGCAGAAATAGTAAAAAGTATGTGGAGGGAGATGAGTTAAGTCTATGATTAATTAAAAATCCACTACTAATAGTGAAAAACTTTAGAACATATTAAATTATCAACCAAGTAGTAAATATTCTTACCCCGCCAGGTTTCTATCTTGTGCTCCTCCAATTCATAAATCTGAACCTATAGTGAATAAATGGGAAGTTTAGCCTGAGGTATTAATTGTAAACCAAACATCATTAACTATATTATAGGTATCTGGGTAATTTCCTTAAATTTCATTGCAAGCAAGCAGAGTAAGAACAGTCTGGACTAACATTTCTTGACATTTCTTTCTCAAGAAGAAAGGGTGCAATCCTACTCAATGCAGAGAATCACACTGAATCTATCAGTTCAGGCGACAGCCAAGATCATTTACCTGCCTAGGTTTGCAGTCTAGATCTCTTCTAGTCTCAAAGGGCATCTCCTCAGTAATTTATCTCACTTAAAACAATCATGCCAGAGTATACCCTCTGAAGATTCCTCATACACCCAAACAAGTCATAAGCTTATCCTCATCACGTCACGATTTAATGCTAACAGAGATTAATTTTAGTGCTAGTTGATTACAAGAAAAGCACTTGATTTAGTTCTCAGTTCGATCAGAAGAATTAACATTGTATTTCCTCTCCCCAAGTTTAATCTTTAACTGATGTTAAGTTCTTAGAGTGTTTTCAGACATTGCATCTAAGCCGTGCATGCTCTCAGCGTTTCTCCTGTGTCAGCAATGCTACTCATCTGACCCGTACTCAGCTGGTCCTGGGAACCAAGCAGGTAAAGAAGAGTTAAAGTGTTTTTATCTCTTTGCTGGTTTAGCTTCCTTGACTAACCTTCCTAACTTAACTTCCTAACTCATGAAAGGGACAGGCAAACGATACTGGACAAAGGATGCGTCGAGTCTGCACTTTTGATGGCAGCTTATCATCAGATCAGCAATAAAAAACCTCCTCAGCAATAACAAACCTCCCTCAAGAGTCCAGTCTTTGAAGTTTAAAACAACAACACTAAGTGAAAGAGAAAAAAAAAATACTCTCAAAAAATCATACAACCTCCCTACGATAGCTCCTTCCATCCTGCTGATGGTTTTCTAGAGATGTTTCAGATGTGAAAGCTCCCTTTCTCTGAAGCTATCGAGCTTTGTGCCAGCCACTTGCAACAGTAACTGCACTTGCTATGGCCTAGGCCAGAAGTGCGTGTCATCCCTTACACAGCTCTTCCCTGTCAGGTACCTCTGCAAACACTGCTGAAGCTGAAGAGTTTAGAGGTGAAGGCTAGAAGTCTCCACAAAGCCTAATGCATTTATCTTTGAGCTAAAGGAGACTACATTTAGATTACTCTTCTGTAATTAGCATCCTTTGAAGATTATGAAGGAATTTTAAATTTATATACTATAATTGGACTACTCAAATATACCATTTTTGGGTGGCATAAAAGATACCTACCTAAGTAAGTGAAATAATCTTTTGGGAAAATTGACAAAAAGCAGTTAAGACAGTGAAGGGCAGTTCAGAAGACATACTGAAGAGATCAGAAGAATAGGACACCACTTTAGACACTGGTGAGAGGAGGCTAAACCTGGTTCTTGGACCACACTATAGGGAGAAGCTATGTGGGTGTTCCTCATCAGCCATTTAGAAGTGTTATCTAGTGCATGAACAGCGACATGCTTCACACTGTATGTGCCATGATGCATTTAGAAAGAATTACTAAAACACTTCAGAATTATACTTTTAGCATGATTTTATCTAATAAGGCCAGAGCATTCTCCGATGGAACATTATTTTAATAATGCATCAATGACTTATGTCAAGTGTTGTCCCTTCTCAGCTATTCCTCCTTACTGCTACCATTTTAAGCATCATCTATGGAATAAGATGTGAGACAAAGCAAAGAGAACTAGAGGCTGAAGGTCACTACAATATGGAAACCATTTTAAGGAAGTCACCAGTGTGCAATCACTTTTCAGTTGCTTCTTCCCTAACCACTTGTAGATCTTCAAGGGAAAAATCAAAACAAGAGAAAGGACAGTGCCCCACAATACTGGCATCTGATAAGAATTTCACTATGGATTCTAAAAAAAAAAAATCACATGAGCTTTGAGAAGCCTAATAAAGATGTCTGCTTCATCCAACTGTTCTTGACTTTTTTAGCTAGTAAAACACTGTATGCATGTTCTAATTGGTAGAGGGAAATTGTGATTTGACAGGAACTAGAAAGGGATGTAAATGTTTGGATGAATGTGCAAAACTAGAGAATTTCATCAACTGATTGCCAATGGGAATTTTAAATTACAGTTAACTGAAGTCAACATATCTCTAACTGCTTGTGCAACTACTCAAAGAACTAAAATATTTGCATATGTTTAACTAGTTTAACTTGTTTTTTCTACACCATCACTCCAAGAACAGAGTAATGTTCTAAAATACCTTCAAGCCTCTGTAAGCTAGCATTCTGCTTAACTAGGCACACTCCTTTTGGAATAGCTCTTCCACAGTTAGGAGACACCAGTGATTATAGAAACATGTGAACCAGCATATCTAAAGACTTGATTTTTAAACATAATGAACTTTTTCATGTAACTTAAAGACATCCTCCCCAAATGCTTTTTTGTTGCTATTTACCATTTATATAGAGCTCCAGTTACTATTGAAATATGTGGTTTGAAACAACCTGAACACAAACAGAGTGATCAATAACCAAATGTTTTCCTACATACTAAAAACTAGATGTGGTACAAAAAGTAAGTATGTGAAGCCAGTTCTTTCTTCCCAAATGCATTACTCATTAGTTGCAACACTAAGTGGAGCCTGGTATCCAGAATGAAGGCTATCATTATGGGAGGCACCACAAAAAAATATAGTAAATGGTAGTAGTCATTAAGAAAATTCCTCATGTTTATACATGTATAACTGAAGCACATGGATTATGTTACCTGTCCAAGCTCACAGGAACTTCATAGCTAAAGCTGGGAACTGAACCCAGGTGTTCAGATACCATTCTATTACCTTGCTCACAAAGCCAGCTCTTCATTCAAAAAAATTCTACAGTGAGTATAGCCATGACAGATTAAAACTTCCAAAGACTTAGTAACAACAGCCATCATTAATCTTTCAATTTGATGTTTCAGTCTCTCTACTGTATGGCAAATGATAGAAGTGTAGCTTAACATCATACTTACCATTGGAGACTTATAGTATCTATGTAGTATGTTAATGAAATCTGTAATTGTTAACATTCCTGTAACAAGTGATATATAAAGACAAGTTTAGATATATACTCAACATACAAAGGTTCCAGCTGTTTTCTCTATTTATATTTACAATATATAAACATTAAATCCATGTAGCATACTATCTTATTTGGACTAATAAACAGTGGAATTCCAAAACTATGCATATTCACTTTCACATTGATGAAATACTTCAGAATAAAACAGATATATGAATTAATATTCAACATTGTAAATTATGTGGTTCTGTTCTTTCAATCTGACTCAAAGAAAACCTTGTATCCATACTGCATCCACTCCCAAAAGTATGGGAAGAAAAGAGTGGGGTTGGAACATCTTTAAAGGCTGGAGATCTATCCCTGCCTTTCTTTTTAAATAAGACATATTCTCATTATGTACTTGACAAGTCAAACAGACTCACAGACTCAAGTGAAGAAAGAGTATAATTCATTGTCTTGAATATTACTAATTAAAGAACTTAATTCAATCATTTCCACAATTATCCTCAACATCTGTATTGAAATGTGATTTTTAAAAAAGGTAGTACATTCACAGTATATGCATTTTAACCACTAGCATCAAACTATGTAATATAATATTGATGATTAGTTACAGAAAACATTCATCTTTTTAAGATTTCAAGGTCTAAACTTAAGAAGATGTAATTGCTCCACTGTTTACTACTCTTACATCTAACATGAAGAAACTAAGAAATGGAAAAGGGAAAATTAATCTAGAGGTCAACTTTAGATCTTTAGAGCTTAGTTACAGTCAGAAAATAAAATGAAATATAAAAGACACACAACATTCCTATGATGTATTGCATGAAACTACTGCTCCAGCACCTTTGAATTTTAAGTATTCTAACAAATTCTTTATAAAGTATTTATCATTTCCAAGAATCCTCAGTCTACATTCCAGGTCACAAGAAGTACATATAATAGTATTTGTAACTGCTACCATGACCCTGTTTTCTAACTGCAGAGATCTGATTTTGGAAGATTATCATTGTGGCAATTAATTACATGACTTTGAAAAAAGAAATACATAGATTCAATGTTTTTTCTACCAATACAGAACATATTTGTAGCATTTAACATTAATTAACTAACATTAAAGTCTTCTCAGTGCATCTTACTGAAAACATGCAGAGAAAGACATGCTTGTATTGCATCTAGATTAGGATACTGTAACAATAGATTTTCTTTTTATAGTTCCTATTTCCAAATTTCCTTTTTTGTGCCTGTTACCTTTATTTTTAAATACATTGTGAAATGCACCCAATAGAGACCAAATTTCAGAAGGTCAAGACCTAAAAAGAATCATGAGTCTCAAAATACAGCAACCTTATGAAAGCTGGTAACATACCACTCTTCAAAAGGAGGAAAAAGAAACCCTCTTTGCCAGTCTGTCTCTAGGATGTTAGACAATGAGTAGCCTCAGATCACCTTCCACAACACTAAAGCACCCAGGAAATTCCAGGAATCCTGAATGTTAAGAACTACTTACCTACAAAACTCTGTTTTTTACTCTCCCACAGTGGAGCTGCTCTCACACCATTTGCCACCAAGGCAAAAAAGGCTTTCTTTACCTGCAAAAAGAATGAACAACTAATCTTTGCTCTTAATTCAACATATCAGACAACAGAAGGGTTTCCCCAGTTATTAGGAAAAAATGCAGTATAAACAGGTGGCTGGTATTCAAAATTGAACAAAAAACAACCAAACAAACAAAAAAAAAAACCACACACACCAAACAAGAACCTTAAGATTTTTCCTTCTAAAATGGTTAAAAAGCTTAGCAAAAAGAGTTTTGTCTTATGTGAATATTCCATGTGAAAGCCTCTGATGAAAAGCAAGCTGATACAGCTGAAAAGGTATTCTCACTAATCTCAAATTTATTCCCATTTGAAATTATCCATAAAAATTATACCCTCCCAGATCATGACATTGAATAAATCTATCATGAACAGATAATTATCACAAGTATCCAGTTTATGGATAGAGCTTAACACTTGAAGATTGTGCTATATTCTAGTTTATGTTCAAGGTTCACTGTAGCAACAGTTGTATAAAAAAAACCCATCAAACAACAAACCAATCAAAACCCAACCCAAAACTTGAAACACTGAAAGTTTCATTTCCTCTCCAGCTTTTAGACTTAGGATGTATACAAATTAAAAGTTATTTTTTTATCATTTTAAATATGACAGAAATGTGAGTGTTTTGCTGCTGAAGAGATTTAACCAAATTATTTCATTTTTTAAATGAATCAACCACCCCCAATTTCTGATTCAGAGGTTATAATGTTATAGGATTATTCTCAGAAGAAAACAAAAAAACTTCCCTGTGAACACTAGTTCTCTGAAGCATGTTCTCAGTGCACCTCAGAATCCTGATCTTTTGGTGATATGCTTTGAGCATGTTATTTCTGTCCTGCCCACATCCCTAAATAGCCTTCACATGGAAAACACAACACAGAAGTGATGGTTCTTGCCCAGGTGTTGACCAGTCTACATCTCTACATACATTAAAATGGTCCTCAGCCCAAATAGCACATAGTAGCAATTGCAACTGCCTGATGATTGCAATCTGAACAGACCACGATTACACAGTAGTACCTTAAGTGTCTACCTTATGTGTCAAGGGGCCCCCCTCTACAACAGGTTTAGTAATAAAAGGGCTTCAGAGTCAGTGGAATCAGCATCCAAAAAATAAAGGCAAACAAAAGTGTAGATGTGTGTGTGTGTGTGTGTAACTCTGCCATCATTAGCTACAACCTTCTTGGAACTGTTTTGCAAAGCCATTCACATGACAGCCACTGTCACACTTGACAGAACCTCCATTCAGACTTTACTTAGTTATAATGTAGTTTAAATTTCTAAAAGTTAGTAAGATCTCTGCCCCAGAATACATCACCTCTGTCTGCACTTCAGTAATTTGCAGTGAATGTTTCCAACAGGTGGTATCCTATTGTATACCAACTCCAGTCTTAAAGATTAGACGCCTGAAAGTGACCTGTATTTCTTGCTACCTCTGTGCAGCCTGACTGCTTTCTCTTTGACCAAGAGAAGCCGATGTACCTTCCTGACCTCAGCAGATGACAGTTCTCAAAGATGCCTCCTAACTTTACAGATACTTTGGCTTCTAGAGGTATTCAGCTACCTCACTGCACAAGGAGTCTTCAGGTAAAAAAAAAAAATATTACCAAATCCACCACAAGAGCATACTGACTCACAAAGGAAGACTGAAACCACAAAAAAACCCTCCAGGCAGACACATGAAGTGTTCCCACATAATGCAGCAAAAGCTAACAGCAGTGAGCTATTCGGGGAGCAGATAGGAGACAGAAGTGAGTTCACAGAGACTAACTCCACCCTGGGGTAAGATAAGTGCTAACCATCTTCATCAAAAAAGAACAACTACACTCAAACCGCCTAAAAAAGAAAGCCTTCAGCTTCAGTATCTTTCCGTAATAATAACTATCACGAGTGAATGGTCACTGTCAGCTTTACGTCTCGCGTCTTCCACAAGGATAAAATGCTCAATCTGTATCAGAGCAAGAAGGTAACAGTCTAGTCTACTAAAGCCAGGGTGAAAATAGCTTTCTTCTAGACAATAATCATGCAACAAAACTCCTCAAGCAAATTTACAAACTCTGTAATCTGATAACCTGGAAAAGAAGCATACCCACAGCAGAGAAGATGTGGAGAGCTGACTGTAGGACTTCAGGCAACCTCCAAATTCTTGCTACTACTTCTATCTTGGACACAGCAGCAGCAATGAACACCACCTAGCACAATGTCCAGAGGAGTATGATGGTAAAATTGAGGTATTGTTTTAGATTCAGAAATGACACTTCACAAGAGAGAGAATTCCAAAGATATATTAGGCAAGAAGATGGGTTTGTAGACAATCCAGAAGGAAAAAGCAGGCTTCCTCAAAGGATCAGTTCTTGTCCTGATTCTGTTTGATTTACTCGGAAGTTACTTCTCTCCAATACTCCCAAGAATGTTCAGTTAGATGGCATCTTGTCCACCTTTAAAAGACGTATTTTGGAAAAACTGGGGGCTGCTGAACAGATATGGCAACTGAGACAGCTCAGACTTAAATCCTTCATAAAAGACAATGAGTTCAGCTTGAGCATTAGGGTATTAAACAGTTGATGTAATAAATCAAAATTCTGTAAAGAAATACTTAAAAATTCATTCCTCTGGGCTGACCTCCTAGACTACAGCTTAAGTGACATTCCTATTGTCTTCTTCAGTTTTATAGCAGAAAGTGCTACCTTTTAAACAAACTAACAATGTCATCAGTTCTTAATGTTAATACTTGCCTTACTTAACTAAGGTAATTTCAAAGAAAAAGAAAAGCCACTTCTTATTGCTGAAACTGCTTGCAAGCACAAGCATACATTCATCCACTCACACTTTCCTTTAGTTTCTGTGGTTTAGCAGTTTCAGTTGCCCAAAGTACTGTTTGGTGGCCAGCCAAAGCACTGGGGTGTGGAACTAGGCTTGCATCCAGCAGTTAGATGTTTCAGTGATGTTCATGCAGAAAATACCCACAAGGACCTTCCTTCACATTACATACACTTTGTAGCTTTCGAAGAGCTCTACCATGTCTCATCTCTGGACCTCCCACAGTGTTGTTAATTCTCAGCCCCACCAGCAGCACTGCTCCTCCTCTGATCTTGAGTGTTGGACTGGCCTGACCTTCACAAAACCACTGTTCATCAGCCAGATCCCATAGATTGCTGCTGTTTAACACCGTGTACATTCTTTAAACAAAGCACTTTTGTTCTATTAACCATATAGAGGTGCCAACAAAACATTAAAAAAATGGGATGTATCTGCCCAAATTTAGAGATTGTTCTGACAGATACGCTGGCTTTGCACATTCATAGAATCATAGGAAGGTTACAATTGCAGGGAACCACTACAGGTCACCTAACCAATTTAGCAGCTTCGACAAGGGAAAACCTCAAAGCCAGTTAATCAACAGTCAGTCTATCCTTTTGTAAAGCTATGAGAACTCTGTTATAAGAGCAAACCCAGGTTCTGTTATGTATTTCTGGAAGCAAAAATTCTATAGCATTCTTCCAGCAAGCCTGGTCTATCTCATTACCTTGGAGAGAGGCAACACCCCTGTCAAGAATGATCTGCGGGGAATAAGAATAATAAATCCATTTACTGAACAGAGTTAGCATAAGGAAGAGAAATACAAATCCTCTTCCACTCTTGTAATGTGGAATCGAAAACATGCTCTGTAGAAGTTCGAAATTATATTTACTTTCAGCTTGTTAAGCCGCTAAGGAAGCTTCCAGAAGAATGTTCCAAATATTTTTCTAGTTATGTGGTAGAAAAAATAAGTATTTTAGCTTTTACTAGCATGTGACATACTGACAAAAGCCTACATTAGTGATAACATCTGCTCCATTACCAATTTAGATAATTTCATGAAATGGAAATGTTAAATAATCTAACCTTCACATCATGCAATTGTCCATGATTTCTTCAGGATATGAAAGGAAAGTCTTTAGTACTCAAAAAGCTTATTTTGATGATTGTTTCCGCATAATATGATTTTTAGTAGTTTAAGTAGTAGTGCTGGACAAATATTTTAAAGACAGCTTCAGGATCATGGTAAGCAAAATAATGTTTTAGTATTAAAACAAATTTATTTTGAACAGCTAAGAATATAATTTAACCAGACATTAGATAGAGCTTTTCACTCCATGGGAAATTATACAAACTACACAAGACACAGTCACTACATTTGCTAACATACTATCCTTGGGACTGCAGATTGCTAACTGATATGCAGCAGGGAAGTCCATGTCTTACACTTAAATTTTGCACCCCTCTTGGAGGGTTTATTGCTTTGCACTAAAAAATAAGCTAATCCTTCTCATCTTTATGTAGGATGGGCAAAGTCAAAACAACAAATTTGTTTGAAGGTCAGATAAAAATCTGCCCTTAAGTAAGCTTATAAAGTAAAGGTTCAGAGACTGCTACAAGCAGTAAGAGCCTTTTCCTTTAAACATTCAAATGGCGTTCGGGATGGGGGGAAATGCATTGGTCTCAAGAAAATGTAAAACTCATTCAATAACAAGGAAAAAAGTTAAATCACACTTGTAGGTGATGTTGGACAAATGTAATCCGACTGACAGTGTGTGAACAAAGTGCTGAATTTTGTTGACATTTGAATTCAATACAGGAATTACTAAAATTCCTATTTTCCTTCAAAGCACTAATAACAGTTTCAAAAGGAAAAGATCAGATAGTTCTGTGTCACTTATGTACCTGATAGAAGTTAAAACTAACAAACAGGAAGTAAAGGCAGATCCAGATGTCACCTTATTTCCCCAGATTATTGCCACATTAAATGCATTAACACTTGCAGAGTAAATACTGTGCTGAAGTGTGTTTTCCTGGAGTCTATTATAAAGATAAGCCAGATCCATTTATGAATAATTAGAATGAAGAACAGAATTAGTGAATGCTCATTCAGAGTAGCCCTTCAGCAGACAACCCTTCTAACTTCCCTTCAAACAGGCTGTGAAGTGTCTGTTCTATTGTTTGCATCTCAGGCAATGTGCAGGAGATTAGAAAGACACTTTCTCCACTGTGAGCTGTGCACTGTTGCAACTTGCCCAGCTTCCCTACCATCCACAGAGTCAAATTTCCAGCCTTCACAGGATAGCTCATAAGATCCAATTGTCTCTTGACTCCCTTCCTGGTCAGATCAGACTTTTGAAAGTTTCTTCAGTGTGTGTCAAGCAATGATAGCATCTTCTCTGGGAAAAAGGCCAAAGCAAGGACTATTCATGGGTCACAGGCAGGGGAAAGCCACAGCACTGGAGGTCAATATGATTCTAGAAATATTAATGAGGAGCAAATACTTACAGGCTACATCTGTATTAGTCAACTAAAAGGCTGAAAAAAAATCAGTCCACTGGCAGTCAAAATCAAGAGACCTGTGCCAGCTAGCACTCTCCCAGACAACACTGCCACTTCTCAGGGTTCAGTACAGGCTAGGGACCATTTCAGGAAGGCAGGCTAGATGCAGATACTCTGTTTTGGGGGAAACATAAGTGAAGCTATACTAAGGCAAACTGAGCTGTGCCAGTTGGCACAGACTTGAGCAGCATTAATGTACTGAACTAAGGTCTGTTTACCTGCCTAAGTCCAAGTGGCACACTCTCCAGCTGAAGCACAGCACAGTTCTCCCTTACCATATGATCTGATGCCTAATGGAACCACATGAGATACACCACGGCTTTCACAACAGCCAAGTGTAGGTGCAGTTCCACAGGTGTGTTTTTGACCAGACTGGTGCAAGACCAGATTGGTGTGCTAGCAGTAGAAGCAGGAAGATGTTTGGTAGCTGCTGGAATTAAGAGGCTCTAATGCCTTCCAACTGACAAGTAAGCAGCACTGAAGAGACTGTCAGTCCATTCCTGCTTTTTATTAGCTACTATTTCTGCTATTTAAGGCTTTCTTTTTGTTTCCAGTTCAATGGCACCTTACCATCTCCTCTCTTATTCATGGTTAAAACAAGATTCTCTCAAAGACACTGAGAATAAACATTTACTTTTATGAACAGATGCTGCTTCAGCAATATGACTTGTGCCACATTGTAAGTTAATATCTCCCGTTTTTCCACAGCTAACTAAAGTTATAGAATACTTTCCACAGTCACTCATGAATAGTTTTCCAGGGAAGAAACATGTGATGTGTGCTGTGACTGCTGCCCAGCAGAGGGAGATGGGATACTGTAGTCAAAAATCCAACAGCAGAACCTTTATCAGGATGCCATTAGAAAACAACACAGCTCCATTTCTGATTTTTCTTCCATTAATTGCTATTAACTTATACCAAGGGAGGTAAAATGTGAGCCCTTACATACTCTGTTTTAGTTCTAGCATTATTCAAAACCTGAATTCAAATCTTTGGAGAACTTTTTCAAGGCACTAGGCTTTTGTTTTATTTATTTCTTTTTAAATGAGTAGAAATGCTAAGGTGGGTGAGGGTGAAACAGATCTAGAAAGACAAATATCTGCAAAATCCTTTCAGTTTTAGAGGACTTACAGACATTGGATTTTTCATAAATCTGCATACTACATTTTCAAAGTAAGAAGTGATAGAAAGTCCTGGAGTACTGAAAATAAATAATTTATATATTAAAACACAAAGATGATTTCAGAAGCTTTTGTTTGACTATCCTTATTAGGTACATTCCCCACCAGGTACTTTTCAGCTGTTTAAGAAAATCAGCTCTTCTATTTTTATATTCCAGACACATGTATATACACCACAATGATCAAGCAGAAGAAATAGAACATGTTTTGAAGATATTGAAGGTGGAACATTAACACAAGGTGCTAGCTAAAGAACTACAAAAGAAAATGCTGAAGAGAAGTATTCTGAAGACCTCCAAGCAGTGTAGCCCAGGATGAGCATTCATACCAACCTGTTCAATGTCTCCTTAAATAATCCTGAATTTACTAGTTCTGCAAAACCTGCAAAGTTGGAAGCCAGTGCCAATGCTGGAAGAGGAGTACTATGTTACAACAATATTATGACTTCACAAAAGTAATGCAACTGTGATTAAATGTAATGGTGCAAAGTCCAAAAAAATGCAGCTTGGAGGAAAAAACCAAACAAAACCTTGGCAGTAATCCAAGTTCAAGATATGGTCCACATTTGTCACATACTAACGTCTGAATGAATAACTATATATTCCCCTTCTACCACTGCTGCTTTCAGATATCTGGAGAAGACTGAGAATATGATCCCATGATCATAGACCAAGGCATACCTTGTTCTTCTCCAGTTACAATCCATGACCATCACTGGGAATCCCAAATAAGACAGGGATCTTTCCAACTGCAACAGTGACCAAGCTCAAGCCTTTGACCCATGTGACCGCTGACAGCCGAGAACTCAACTGGTTGTGAGTCATGCCAACAAGCTGCAGGTACCAACTCCCAACAGATTATCTCATAGTGTGAGAATAAATATACCACAGAATCAAAGGGAAGCCTCTGAGAAAGGCTGAAAGAGTGACAATAAACAATACCATCCCAAGTTTCACTTTTAGGTCAGGAGTCCAGAGTCTTCAGCCCAGAGTTGACACTCATTCTCTCCTTTTGGGCAGAAGAAAAGAAAAACTGCAGAACTTTTTTCTTCTGAGATGGTGAACAAATCAGTACAATCAACCTCCCAAAGAAGCACACTTCTGATAGAGAAAGAAATCTCTATAAAGGAATGTAGCAAAAAGTATTTATTAGTATTATAGCTAAATGTATCAGATACTCTTCATTACACTTTACAGTGCTTGCACAATCAGAGTCCACGTGACTGGTGAAATCCAAGAGCAGATGCAGTTGAAAGACTGTATTGAAACAGTCAAGAAGTGGAATAAAGAAAGAAAATCAACAATGTGAATGTTTAAACTCTGTAGGACTGCTGTCTCTATGCTTTAAAGCTCTTCCTCTAAGACTACAGGCTACCTTTTTCCATCTCTAATCACAGATCACGTGTCTTTTCACTACAAAATCCAGTGTCCAGTGAAGCACGTGGAAGAACCCTAGGGAAATAAAAGTGACTGTTCCCTTGATACCAAGGTGCTTAAGGATAGCAAGTTTCCAGTAGAAGTCTAGCTTTCTGAGTAAAGAGGAAATAATCTGACCTGAGACACTTGGGACCAACTGTTCCATTCAGCGTTGCCTTATTGGCTACCAGATCAGTTAGCAGCAGGAGGTCTTTTGGCACACAGACAGATAGGATACTCTACCCTTTAAGGAACAGAGGTACCAGAGGCAGCACATTGAAGCCTCAGTGTGCTCTGAGTCTAAATAGATTGATGAAGGAAACTACTTCACTAGCAAGATGCCTGGAGAGTGGAAAAGTCCAGTGCTAAAGATACAAAGCCTTTTATTTATTTTTTTTTTACCTGAGCAGTAACTGAAGCTCCAGTAGCTTTACGTGCTGCACAACTCAAGGATGCTGTTGAGCACTGTTTGTGTCCAGTGCTCTTGATCCACCCCATTACTTTGCCTTGTTGTGCAACATAGGCTTTCCACCTTTTAGATCACAGCACTCAATCTAGCATTATATACGATTATCTGATATGCAACATGGTTCTGTGAACATCTTGGGACCAAGTATCTATTACACAGTTGCCTCTGACTGTGGAAAGCTGAAGTCTAATTGAACAGTACATTCCAGACCAAAAATGACCTAATAGGCTTAGTTAAGCCAGAATTGGACCATCTTCAAAGGAAAAACACCGAAAACAAACAAAAAACACAGCAAGCCAAAAAACACCAGTTGCAAAACCCAGGAAACAAAAAGAAAGCCACAGCTTTCTACCGCACTGCAGAACAGATTAGACTGTTTCTATAGCAGGCAGCTAATGCCTTCTTTCGTCAAAAAAACCTCTTCAGACAAAGCCAAGAATCTAGCAGATGATTTACTAATCAAAAGCAAAATAAGAAAGAAAGAGTTTTCTGGAGAATATAATAATGTTCATAATTAAGACAGTCATTTTTGTCCTAAATTGTCTTACTAATATAGTGGGAACAGGCTCAAAATACCTGGATACTCTTTAGCTATTACACAGGGATCTTTACATAAAACATCTTTGTGTAAATTCTGACAGTCATGAAGCCGCCAATGTAAGTTTGGGCTCATCTGAAAGAATTTTAGATAGTGATTCCAACTGCAAAACAAATTATATCCTCTCTTTCTGCTCTGCCACAAAGTTTTCCCCCAGCTCTTCCTCCAGTATAGCAGGACATATACAGCTGAAACAATACAGATTTGTACAAAGCAAAGCATTATGGGAGAATTTCTCTTAAAGAGGACAAATTTCATTTAACACTCAGGAAATATTAATTTTAAAATATGAACTACAAGCAAAGGCAGACTGAAAGAAGAATACTCACTTGTAGCGTAGTGTCGAAAACAACAAGCTTAGAGCTTGTTGGAACAATGTCATAACACTTGTGTGACCTCATGAATCGCACATAAATGTCACTTTCCGATTCTTCAAGTGCTGCAAATAAAAACATTATGTTGTTTTATTTAAATAACCTTCAAAAAAAAAGAAGTAAAAAGCATGCCAAATTAACTGAACAGCACTGCAGAAGGACAACCCTAAAGCAAAACTCAAGTTCATAGTTTCGGATCTGGACATCCAGTCATAGTTTTGCAGTTTGTATTTCAGACCCATCCTTCCTTTCAAATTAGATAGAACAAAGAAAAAATGGATTGCTCTTCCTTGATGAGAAGGAGTTCCCTACTGAAGAGTTATACTTCAATAATCTTTTTTTCTAACAGCAAACTATTGGAATATGCATCTGAATTCTAGTTTTGTACAGAGGAAGCCAGTTTCAAACTCAAGTAGCATCAAGCTTAAGAAACAAGCTCTTTAATATTTCTCCAATCTCATCTCTGCCCAGCCCACTTTTCACACAGTAATTTTGTATTTTCTGAAGAGGAAGCAGGCAGGTTATGTGATCAGTTCCATTCTCTTCAGGCTACTTCACACACAGGATCACAAATCCAACACTTCATTTATAAAAATGATCCACTTGGCTGGAATGGTTTTAGTGTGGCATGTCTGTAACAATGACATGTAATCTAGTCCATATCAACTCTGCATTTGTCACAGTCTAGGTGCATATGTATACATTTTTCAGATCTGCTCAGGTATGGCAACTTTTTTCCTTTTTTGTTTTTTTTAAAAGCAGTTTGGCCCTTCATTCTTTACAGCACGTACCTAGAACTTGCTCAAGGTTAACTCCTCCATCAGATATGCACCCTATAGACCCTGTAATAACGTGCAGAAACCTGGTCATACAGTAAACTCTTGAAAAGTGAAAAAAAAAACCCCAACCCTGAAATATCTCCTGATCACTGAAGAACATCATATTATGAAGTTAAAAACCTCAAAAGCCTTGTTTGCTAGATTTGCTCAAAAATCAATTATCTTGCACTGTGGCTCAGTAGATTCGTTAGTCCAGATCTACAGAATCAAAGCTGGACCTCCCCTGCAAGCAGCTAATAAAGGACACAGTAGGCCTCTTCTATATACTAAGCAAGTCCTTCGTCTGCAACTCTCATTACTCTTTAAAAGTGCTTTTTCCCCCACTCAAACACAAGCAACATCAAATAAAGTTTCCATAGGAATGCAGAAGAGAGCCCTACTGGGAGGAAATGGAAGAAAAAAAGAAAATTATTTGTTGGATTTACGTTCCTGTAAAGGTCAGGACCAGAAGTGAAAAACAGCAGGAGCTAGGAAAAATTGTAAGACATTAGGAAACCATGTGAGCAAACTGATAGGGAAAAGACTAGGCAGACACTTTGATAATGCTAGTGGGAAGCAACTTTTACGAGATGATCTCAAAGGGAACTGGTACCAACTCATCAGGGACATGTATATGAGAAGTTAAAAAGGGTAGTTTGGGACAGAGAAACCATTATGTATAACTCCATAATATACCAACACCTTATCACCCTGTAACTTCTCCATAGCATAAATGGCTACTGTGTGTATGAAATTAATTTTATGACCTTGTTATAGAATTTTTGGGTTTTGCTTTATACACAAACTAGAAGTGGGGAGAGGACAAGACACTAAGCATTTAAAACCGTACTGCTAAGGACATTCAGATGACATACCAAGAACCCTGCTGTTTCAGCTGGACCTCAATAATCCTCATGTGCTTAGGGAACATGGTTAGGTGCTATCTCACCCTACTGTCTTCCAACTCAAAGGTGGCACCACAAATCAACTGCTCCCCAAACTGACACAGGAAAGTTACAGTCAAAAATATTGAGATGCACGAGATCACCATCTGTGAGCACTGTTTTAACGCCTGTATCACTAGCTAGGAAACTCTTACAGGATCTGAACAAGGATCCAATTGTCCAGTTGGAACAGAGGTTTCTTTCTACAGAAGAGCCTTATACTATAAATAAGTATAATACACCACTTTACTGGTTACTAACCAAACATGCAAAACATAAGCAGCACTGACTTAACTCATATGTCCTACATGACTTCATTAAGTGGCTGTTGGAAAGGATATTTAAGACCTTCTCTCTCTGATTCAGCATTTTATTTATTCCCACAGGTAGGGATCCTTTAAAGAGTGGAAGATCAACCTATTTGTACTTCTGCCACTCTGCTCCCCCTGGTTTTACTCTCTTAATGAGTTTTATTCTCTTCCTTTCTCTCACCATTCACTGTAACATGAGACATGCTTTAATTTTTTTTCAGACAGTAAATATTATTTGCACAAACAGCACAGCACTATTCAGCAATACTGACTCAGAAATTGCAGTGGGACTTGGTACTAAGTATAACTGTCTATTTAGACAGCTCTGTGGTAGAACTATCATCTGAATACTCTGCATAAATGAAAGGGGAACTTCTGCAGCACTACTGAAGACATTTCCTCACATATCTACTGAACAGATGCCTTCAGTTCTACTCATCCCTTTGTCATCATGCAGGGCACTTCTCTATTGTAGCTTTCCCCTCAATTTCAAGGCTTTCAGAAGAAGAAAAAGAAGAGAAAAAAAGAAGCACCTGCAAGATGGAGAACAGGAACATGCAGTAACACATATGGCCAGCACATAGTGAAAAGCTTCCAAATACTGTGACATAAAAACTTATAGAAAGTTCCTCAGAAGTGTTTACTGCAAACCAGAGGCTGTATTTCTGTGCTCTATTCACACTGGGCTGGCCCAACAAGATCTTGGATCATGTGTGCTTCCTAATTTCAATAATACAAAATCACAACCTTTCCTTTTATATTTGATATTATAGCCATATTATTTCTGCACTAGCATCCAGTCACATTTCAAGTTTAGCCTGTGGTTCCAGGAATGTTTAAAAGGAAGACATTAAGGGAGAAAACAGTCTCTGTGCAATTCAACTGCTTTAAAGAGTTAATTCCCCCACAGGCCATAATCACACTGCTGCAGCTCTCTATAGCACCTCTGCTCCTCATGGTTAGACTGAGCGCTGGCAGGTCTAGTAATTCTCAAGAATTTGAAGAATACAAAGAACCCTTCTTAGGGACCTAAACTGTTTGTATAACTGACATTTCTAAGTTTACTACGAAGTTCACTGCCAAATTTTAAAAGCCCTTTAAAAAGCATGGAAAAAATAGCTGATAGCAGTATGTAAAATACATATGCAGCTGTCTAGCTAGGTGAACAACTTAGAGGAAGACAAAAAACACATATATAACAATAATTCCACCACCTCTCCTGATTTTTAATCAGAATCAGTCTGGGAAACTCTGCAACTTTAAAAGCTTAGTTTTCTTAGAGCAGCAGAAGCTAAGCACTCCCAGCATCCAACACCGCTCTTGAGCTTGACTACTATTAGCATAACCACCTGCCCTCAGCCAATTCAGATAGGGGATAAAAGCAAATGAGGAAGGGAGTAGAAATGTACTTTTGTGATATTCCCACATGTATTAAAAAATTAACCTAGTTACTGGAAAAAAAATTCTTTTCAGTTACTGCACACATACATATCTATACTTAAGGTTACTCCAAGTCAGTGTCCTGTTTTTAAAAAGTCAAGTAATATGTTGAATAACACATTTCAGTCGCTAAAGAATTAAGATGTTACAGTTAGAGACAAAAGCTATTTTTCATCCCAGTGTTTAGTACAGAACTGTTCCAAGAGCAATACATCAGGTAAAGTTTATCAATATAATTATAATTTTGTAAAAGATGTGTTATACCAACAACAGCATTCAGTATTATTCTCCTGTATCACATAATCAAGTAAAATAATTAAGTCCTCTGTAGGGATGTTTCACATCCCTAGCCAACACTCCTTTGCCAACAAATAGAGAAAAACCTCCAGTTTTTCAAAGGCCAGGTCTAAAGATGTGGCTCCACAGTAGCATAAGCCGCAGCACAGCACAGTAGCAGCAGCCAGTGAGCCCTTTGCACTGGCTATGTAGCTCCATTCCCTCCCTCACATTGCGTCTGGATTTCTACAAGACTGTGCCACAAATTGGCTGAAAAAGCTGTATTTGTCACAAGTTTCTGGCTTCATGATAGTGCTGGGTTTAGGTCTATTCAGCTTCCCTATCTAGCCATGTGGCAAGCAGATTACTCCTGTCCTTTCCTTACACTAGCAGCTATAGAGTACAAGGACACCATCTTTGCTGTGGCAGCCAGCCATTACATGAGCTTAGCTATGTCGAACAGTGCCAGAAAACACCAGGGTGACTAACCACTTGAATAAAGCAGTGCAAGTTACCCTCTCCCTACTGTTGCAGATAATCCTTGGCAGAGTATACAATAGGTAAAAGATGTCATTAATCTTGTAAATTGCTTTTCTGCCTGCATTTTTATCTGAAAGTTGTCACCAAAACTGGCTATAAAGTTTGTGTTCGCCCCTAGTCTGAACTTACTGAATGACTTCCTTTAATATCCTTGATAAAGACTCTCCCACAACTTTCACAATGCAGGAAATTGCAGTAGTTCTGGTGTCATCAACACAACATTTCAAACAGATCTGAAAAAACATCCAGAATGGATACTCCAAGAGTAATACTCCATAGTAAGAACAAACTATTCCTCAGATGTCTCTACAAGCTCACCAACAGCCACCAAAATATGAATTTTAAAGGAAATGGAGGCATCTGAAGAAGCAGGGTTTCAAGAACAATGTTCCAATTATCAAGTGTTCAGGTAGGATTTTATTAGCATTCCTCAGCTAAGGGACAGACAGGAGAACACACTGGGAAAAGGAGTCCAGTACTATGCTACGCACAGCACGTTGCTGTGATCATAAGCAACAGCTTTACTTCAATCTGCCTTGTATGAAAGATATATGACTAACTTGTCAGATTTTTTAGCAAGGTTTGGATGATACACAAGTAAGTTAGAGTGTACATGGCGCATCCCACGAGAAGCATGGGAACTGAGGGACTGGGAGAGAACAAGAAGAAACTGCAATTTTTCACAGAATAATGCAATAGGAGGACATGACTTTTCTGTCTGCTGAGCTGTCTGCTGGAGAGCCAAACACACTGAAAACAGTGGACACGAAACAAGACAACAGAAGCTGAATCAATGTCAGACTTGGTAGTAAAAGAATGCTAACATTCTAAGTTTTCAGAACATGCTCAGCACAACTTTGTTAGGCAGCGGGCAACCCAGGCTAGTAAAGGACTGCTTCCAATTTTAGAGAGGAAAAAAAAACCAAACAGGTTTGAAGTCTAATACAGAGGAAGTGATATTATGACACTGATAGGAGTTGACTATTCCATCACAAGGTGAAAGGATTTCAAATGCAAGGAACCAAAAAGACAGAATGTAGTGACAAAAGAAAGATTTTATTTTTTTTTCCTTGCAGACCACACATAAAAGCTACACAGTCACATTATTCATGCAGCCACAGGCTATATGATATGGATGTTGCAGATTGAACATTTCCCACCCCGATCTAAAGGAATGCATCAGCTGGCAGCTAAAGAAAGATCATAGTAAGTTTACAGATGTAAGATACTCTGATACATAGAAGTGATAGGAAGTGTACCTAGAGATTAATATCAGAAGATTCTTCAGTGATCCAAGATTAATTCAATTACATATTACAACATGAATACAGGATGTGACAGAAAGAATAGGATTTTAAAAAGAAGTCTGAGCACAGAGAGACAACATTAAAGTAAGCTCTTCACTTCAAACTATGTCATCCTACAAGCAGTAAGATGGTATAGGTACACAAAATAAGAGGGGAGAATAGGTATATTAACAGATAAAATGGAGAAGTAACCATACACTGACTTGTACGAGAAAACCAATACAAATATCTCCCTGAAACAAGGAAAGACTCCGATTGCCTTTTAATCTTCTTTGTATTCATAACACACTTCAAAATCCTGCACTGAATTTTGCTTCTCATTTTTGGAGTTAGCAAGTCCTGGCAAATGGAATGAAAGGTTAACACTTCTTTTTTACTGTAGCTCTCCACTGGCAGTGTGGATAAGCAAATGATTATGTGAGATTTGAGGAAGACAAAAAGAGCGATGATCAGCTTAAGAAACTTCACATTCCAGAGGTAATCATAGTAACTCTGAAGCTTCTTGTCTAGGCAGGCAGAGAAATTTGTTTACAAGCAAGAGCTGCCTTGTTTAGGGACTAACTGGTAAACAGTATCAGAAGTCCAACTGAATACCTCTGAAACAGCCCACTATCACTTAAATCAACTTTTGGTCAAAGTTAAAAGATTTGCACTTTGAGGAAAGCTACATTGTAGTTTTGTGATTAAATGTAGCAACTTCAGCCTGTAACCTAATAATGTTTCTAAGATTTTCACCACGGAGTAGGTGGTGAAAGACCACAACAAAGAGTAAGTTGACCTAAGACTTCTCTAAAACACATTCAAGATCTCCCTTGACAACAAGCACTAAGATTTTTCCCTAAGCATCCCAAACAAAGATCTAATTTAAGATGTCGCCTGTCTGGAATGCAGACATGCTCTTCAAGATTGCAGAGAGACAGGCCACAGAACACAAGAAACTAAAAATGGTATTAAACCTCTGAATACTAGCACCAGCAACCACACACTGGAGAACTGAATTCAGGGAAGGTTAAAGGTATGCAACTAATGAAAGAATAAACCAGCCTGTATCTGTAGTATCTACACTGGAAGACTGGTAAACAATTTGAACTTTTGCTACTTCTTTAAAGCAATTATAAATCCTACTAAACACACAGTTTGCATACACTTTAGAATAGAGATAGACACTTAAGACTTATAGGATTTAGTTTAAGATCAAACCCAAACAAGCAGCTTAACTAAAGTATTTTGAAAATGCTTGTCTTGTGAATAATGAGTACATAGCATCTTCACAATCCTCAATAGTATCCTTACTGAACAGGACAAGAACCTAATCTTTAGGAGATTTTCCACTGCAGACTAACAATCTAAACTTAAAGTACTGTTTGTATAATGCTTCAAGGAAAAAAATAAAATTTTTAGTCTTAAGGACTTTGGATTGTTTGCTGAAGAAACAGTTTTGTCAGGTCTGTTGCTTTCACATCCTGGATAACTACTTACAATATCTTAACTTGAATCTTTTAATAATTCAGTATTTACATTTTCATTTCCCTCTAGTCTCCCCTTACACTTCCTTCTCCTTCCTTCCCTATGCATGCCAACATTTTCTAAATAGCCATTATTGCTATTTCTTATTAGAATTTATGAATCTGTATGCACGCTTTAACAGATTATGAAGTGTCCTATTTCAATATACCACTTAAGAGATTTACCTAATGGCAGGTGGAGCTTGAAGCTATACAGAAAAATAATTAGTAGTTTCCTAATTAAAGTAGGTGAGATCCAACACCCATTCAATACAGTATATTCAGATAAGAGTTTTCTGGAACCTAATTTAGAAGTTCTGTGGATCCATTCTCTACACTGCAGATAAACTGCAGCTTCACCCAAAGCTGATCTTCCTCTGAACTCTCTATGATGTCCATACAGAGCACCATTGGCTTTTTTTGTCTTTTGTTTTGGCTTTTGTATTTTTCTTTTTAATGAACTGGCTTAAAAATACTAAGGAGTTCAAACAAGACTATAGCAGGGAAGATACCTGGAATTGCTTGTGTAGAGCAAAGCATCCACCTTCTGCACTATGGCATTCAGTTTTCTATTAAAGGTAACCACAGAATCCCTTTCCCTGTGTGCTCCCCTTCCGTCCTGAAGGGATTCAAAGCATTGGAAGTCTATCCTACAAGCTCACTCCTAGAGTAACTATGTTGGAAGCTGGAATACTATTTCAAAGCTTATACAGGAAGAGTTTATATCCATTTGTTCTTGTGCCAGTGTTCCTCTTCAGTTAATTTTCCTCCTTGGAATCTACCCACTTCCCACCCCCTACAGGATGTTTTCATACATACAGTGTTATCACATCCCTTCTTGTCTTTCCTTTTACTAAGCTAAATGAGCAAAGCCTTTTTGTTTCCTCCTTTAATGCAAGTTATGTACCTGGTCTCCTGAATGGCCCTTTTCTATGCCTATCCTTCTTTACTCTCTTCTCCAGCATCTTCTTCCTCTGTGTCTTTGCATCAGAAGAAAATCATCAAACAAGCTAAGCAGCAGAAGAGAATACTAGAGTACAAGGGAATGGTAGAAAAGAAAAAAAGTTTGATTCTGTTTCTTTAACTAGGATCAGAACTAAATACTCACTGACAATACAGAGAAAAGCAAAACAATATTGCAAAAAAAAATATTAAAAAAAAACACCCTAAAAAAGGGGGGGGAAAAAATCACATCACAAATAAATACACTGGTCTACAGCATATGAAAAGTGCTTTTAGACAAAATGTAGGAGTGCCATTTAAAACTACTGCCATAGCCAAAATTGGCAAATCCACCAAACTGGTTCCCATGAAACAGCCATATCCATATACAATTCAGCAGATGAGGAAAGAATCTAAAAACAAGTCAGATTTATTCAAATAGTATTTGAAAAGTACCTTGAAGATATCCACATCACCTTCAAAAATCTCTTAGATGTGGTTCACTCAAGGAAGGTTAGGGTTATTTAAGCTTTCCAAAGCTCTGTCTAGATCCAGGCTGGACACCTAGAAGTCAAATTCAACTTTGCTCTAACATAGTTATGCTTGTATTTGTATGAAAAATGCTTTAGCTCTATGTTAATCCTAGTCATTGGTACAACCCTTCAACAGAAGGCTTTTCCCCTAGACTCTCAGATTTTCCTTTCATCAGTTTTCTCTACTCACAGAAGAGTGACAGTAAAGCCCACCACCACCACCAAATGCATCCAAAGGCAAACAGTCTCACTATGGAGAGGTACCTTTTGTTTCAAGATGCAAGAACTGTTACAAGAAACAGTACCATCAACTCTTGTACTTATGTTAGACATGCTACATTCTTTAAGATGTTTCAGACTTATCTACTTCACCCCAAACCCAAGTATTACTAGTATAGTTGGAAGTTCTGGAAGTTAAAATATTGAAATCAATAAAGTAACTGCAGACTGCTTAAGCACTACCCAAAGAGCAAGCTCCTAACAAAAAGCAGTGCTGTTGTAGCTGGCCTGACTTAAAGAAAGGCTCCATAGACAAAGCCCTGTGATCACCCACCCTCAAGTTATCAAAAACACAGTACACATTAGAAAAAGTCCTATCTTAAAGGACAGTCACATCTGTTGCAGATGATTAGTATGCAGAAACATATGACTGTTAGGAGGAGCTGGATTGCTATCATTCTTATCATATTGGCATTACTTCAGCTTAAACCAAGTCACCTTCATTTACTACTCTCAGTCGTGCTGCAAGGCACCAAGTTTTCCAAGAGCACTGACTCGACCATGAGAGCCAAATAGAAACAGCTGAGGTTATTCAACTACCAAGACAATAATATCACTTCATCTACGCTGTCCTCCCTGTATAGGCAGAGCACTGGAGAGGTCTATTAGATAGAACATTGCAGAATCACCACCTAGGAAGTTTCTTGAGGAAAGAACTCTGTAGTTATCCTACTCAGTCCTGGTAAGGCTCAGCATGGCAGTCACAGGCAAGTAACAGCACCTTGTAGTCATCTGTAAGGCAACACTGATATTTTCACACCTATATCTATTGTTACTCAAACATGCAATGCTGTAAACTCAAAACCTCTAACTCAAGGGCTTCTCGGGATGCTTTGAGGGTTAGTCAACATCGTCCAAAGCCTTCAACCTTATATCAAACAGTTAAACATCAACCATGATATACCACTACCAAAACAGCTTCCAGATGAAGGAAGTTTTGCATGGAAGTTATTAGCAGAGTATTAGCAAAGTTGTCATCCCTCATCTGATGCAGATGAAAGTTACAGTGCTAGCAACAGCAGCTAGTAAAGGTTATTGTAAAGCAGTACTTCACATTGGCCGCCAAATACTAACACACACACCAGAAGCAGTCAGGTCTTTCAAGTGTAGGAGAGTAAGAGGTGGTCTTAATAATCCTCACAGATAGCTGCTGGTCCATAATGGCTTTCACTTGGAAAACAGCACTTGCAAATAATGCAGGTGCAACAGTGCCCAGACGTAACCAGCCCCAACACTTCCTGTAAAACTGTGTTCAGTTGCTTGCAGCTTTGCCAAAGCAATTACCTAGACTCACTGCCATGGTAAGCATTTTTCCATAGTATTTTTCTAGGAAGTCCCAAGTCAGACTGGTTTCACTGTTTCCAAGAACAAATTAGGGAGAATAGACGTTTTGGCCACATCAAAATTTTGTGAAAGCCTTTCCATCAAGAAGCTCCTGCATCCCTCAAGACCCAAAGCAGAGTTTTAGAGCATGTCCTGTGTGACAGGGCTGTATCTTTTGCTGTACTAAAACATCACTTCCCAGATTGGTAAGGCTTAGAAGTTTTTTTTCCCAGGAAAGACTGGATGCTTTAGCTGCTATGAACTGGTTCTTTCCTAGGCAAGACAGAGCAAGACTCCTCATTGTAAGACTAAAAACCATGTTAACAAGAGTCGCATCTTATGTAGGAGCAGGTAAACAGTTAGGAATGCTTGGAGATAGTGAGCACTGGGCTGAGAAGCAGAACCATGTGCAATACTTGCACAATGTGAAGATGTGTGGATTGTGACAATAGCCTTCACTGAAGACAACAAAACTTACAATACCTTCATTTGAATTGCTCAATTAAAGTTTTATGTTTTCAATTACCTATCACTTTATCTTTCACTTTCATCTTTCAGCTTTGAAGACAAATTTCAAGGAGACAAAAAATAAAAATCTATGATGTTATTATACAGCAACTTGGCAGGCAAAAGACATGAGGTTGCCTAGGACAGCAGGGCACTTGATCATAATTTCTTGCATAAACTACTAAAGCTATACATATTCTGGATATGTGATACTTCAGCAACTCTGGAAAATACATCACATGAAAGCTCACCATCCCATGGGTATTCTTTGTTGCAAAATGAAAGAAAAATATAAGGCAAGTAAATTCAGTGGAATAAGCAGTTATCTATGAAAGTTCAGGATTACTCCAGAACAAACAGCTAGGACAAAATGCACTAAGAAAAAGATTGTTTTAGAATCTGCTATTGTGTCTTTCACATCACGCCACAAAGTAACTCTAAAGCAGGAAGAGAAAAATAATGCCAAACTCTGAAACCATATCATACTTACTAATAGCAATTATCATCTCCACTTAATTTCTTGTTATGTCCCCTTAGGATTCTAGTCTGCTGTGGAAAAGTTCATGTAAAACATCCCCTATCATTATCTCAAAGCATATCTTGTGGCCAAAAGGCCATTTCTGTATACCACAGAGAATCAGCTTTAACAATTACATAATAAATGTTTATTAGAAATGGATTACAGTTGCAAAAGAATGCCATAACTTTACTACTTCCTAACCTGAGCACTTGATCCTTCAGTCTTAAGAATTAAACAAAACCTAGTACACACCTTAACATGTATTATTTATTACAAGCTTCTTTTAACTATTTTTGTCCCCAAACTGACATCTGCTTTTGTACCTTTATTCAGTTGACAGCAGGATGCTTGCAGACAGGAAGAGCTCAGTAAGAAAGTACTTTTAACAAGAAACAATAAGTAAAACTGCAGAGCAGGGAAGGAATGACTCCAGACACAACAATTTAAGAGGAGATGCAATTACTGGCGAAAGTCTATTTCAGGAGACAGCCAGAAAGAGCAAGTGACTGAAGAGATGGATGATACAGGAAGAACGAGATGAAGGCCAGAGCATTACTAGGAGAGATTCCACTCTAATGCAAATTGTTTATTAAATAGCTGTCTAAACGCTGCTTTGTGCACCAATCCAGAGACACAGAGCAGTCAAGAGTGAGAGCATCAGTCCCATGATTTTGATGCTACAATTGCTGCATGCACTTTGCAGAACCAGACTAGGAATTGAGTACAGATACAGGAGAACCCTGCAACCAACTTAACTCTGGAGAAGAGATGCTACAGAAAAGTAGTCAATTCTGCTTTCAGTAGCTACTATTTTATTAACCAAGCTGAGCAAATAGAGATTAACATGCATGAGAGCCAATGAAAATATCATGCTAAAACTATGCCAATTAAATCAATTGACAGGCATTTGTTTGCTACACTAATCCAGTTTCTCCTCTCACAGCACAGGTAGGTGTCAGAACACAACCATTTCTACAGTTCCATCTTAATAAATTAAAGCTAGTAAGTGTAAATTTTTAACTGAAGCCCCTTTTCATATTAGATCTTTAGAAGAATTTCACCCAGAATCACAGAATCATTATGGTTGGAAGAGACCTCCAAGATCATCGAGTCCAACCATACCTACCTATCAGCGCGTGACTGCATAGTCACAACTAACATGTCACTAAACCACGTCCTTAAGTAGAACATTTATACATTTCTTAAACACCTCCAGGGATGATGACTCCACCACCTCCCTGGGCAGCCTGTTCCAAGACTTAACAACGCTTTCAGTGAAGAAATTCCTCCTGACATTCAACCTAAACCACCCGTGGTACAACTTGAGGTCATTTCCTCTTGTCCTCTCACTGTTAACCTGGGAGAAAAGACTGACACCCACCTCACTCCAACCTCCTTTCAGGTAGTTGTAGAGACCAATAAGGTCTCCCCTGAGCCTCCTTTTCTCCAGACTAAACAGCCCCAGTTCCCTCAGCTGCTCCTCATAAGACTTACTCTCCAGACTCCTCACTAGCCTTGTTGCCCTTCTTTGGACACACTCTAAAGTCTCTAAATTCCTTCTTGTAATGAGGAGCAAACTTCTCCTTGCTCTTTTCCAAGCTCATCATATTCTCCATAAAATCAAACCCAGAACTACTCTTGACATTGATTAGAAGCAAAATCAACCTTAACATAGAAACATGACTGCATAAACACTAGAGATGAACAAGCAAATCCACAATATATATGAGGATAACTGGGTTTTGATCATTTATGCACATTCATGAGAGGTCTCACAGCACTAATCTATTTCAGGCTACAATGAGACACTCCACACCCATCAACATGGAGCTTTCATGCTTTTTGAGGAGACGTAGGTAGGTCATTACCATCCAAGGAATATTGAGCAGGATGAGCGAGTCCAGAATATTTTAAGAAGTTTTCTGTTTATTTTTAAGCAGAGAATCCTTCAGTTGAAAAGACTCTGGACTTCCTACATGACAGCTTTTACTTTACTGCTCTAATTGCTATTGGCAAAAAAGTCCTTTCAAGAGCTTAAGTAAAATAAATATCCACTGGCCTATCCAGTCCTCCTCCTCTGTGCACATAATCAATCTACAGCCTCTCCTATTTCAGCTGTAGTGCAGCTGATGCTATTTAACTGCATTTCACTAAGATTTGCTCTTACACATCACCAGGGCAGTATTATTAAGCCAATGAGAGACAGAACTAGTGACCCACCAATACAGAGTTGCACTGATCCTAGAGAATCCAGACAGATACAGGAAACAGAGATATTTAAAAAAAATGACCAACACTTCTTTCTGCAACAAGACCCTCATGTCTTATACCATCCATGTTAATTATGTACCAAACAGTTTATACTTATTTGTTGTATGGAATGCATATAAAAATTGCCCTTCAGTTGACAGTACCATTTTATTTAGAAATCTCATCATTAGGCTAGACTGTGCATTTCCTTATGGTATTATTTTATAAATCTTTCCAGTTTAATTTTTTTTCAATTTAACCTTCTTAATTAGAATCCCAATTAAATGAATGCCTTCTGTGCTTTCACATTCTCATTTGAGAATGAGAGAAGTGACAAACAAAAATCCATTTCAGCATACTGGATGATGTTCAGAGCATACATCGAGCCTCACTTTTCAGCTCTTTTTATTAAGCTTTCTGTTTCACGGAAGCTGCACTATAATTTGATATACAGGACACTTAGCAACTGTTGATGGATACAGAAAGCAAGCTAGCAAGAGCAAATATTCAAAAGTAAAGTCAGGAAAGCAGTTTCAAAGTTTCAAATTTCTCTTAATTCACGATTTGATCAGCAGAGAGACTAAGTTTGACAAAAGATCATCAGTTACACTGGGGCTACACCTACCTAATGAAATCTTAAGATTTCAAAGAACTTTCTCAATTTCTGAGCACTTGTTACTTGCCATCCAACAAAAACATGAACACCATCAGATGGCATTTTACTCCCCCACCCTCAGTATTAGCACAAATACAACTACAGCAACTAGTGCAAAAATTTAGGTCACAAAACATGCAACTAAGCTGCTGCATTTCCGTCTGTGTCTCAATTTTCTATGACTGTCCTTCTATAGGCCTCCTCACATAGAAGCATTCAGGACAGATAAGTTTTGGTCTGACATTCATGCTCTTAATTTTACTTACATCTTACCTCCTGAACACAGCACTCTACATCCTTTTCACTTGGCTTTAAAACTAGGCATAAACTTAATAAAATTCATTAAGTCTGAAAAGTCAGTAAGGCAACTGCTTCCTTTCATAATTCACATACTACTTTAAACTGGTCACAGGTTTGGTATTAGGCATTATCTTTTCACAGGTCCCTAAACTGCTCTCACCCACTCAGCTTGAGTCCTACAGACAAAGCCTTAGTTTTAAAACTAAATGAATTAAGAGACAAAACACAACAGAAGCTTGAAAACTGGCGAGAGGGGGAATAAATTACCAAACTTTCTGAAGAACTTGGGTTATCTTATTGCAGTGTTTTAGAAGACCCATACAGATATTCAGCCTATCCCAGTATCTCCAAATACTGCTAGGTTACACTGCTAAAATTACAAAGGTGTTTCAAAACTAAGTATGTTTGCTGCTTTTCTTAATCTAGACACCCTTTTCAGATATCCAAATTTATATTTAAAACAGCTTTTAAAGTGGCTTAACTATTAGTGATTCAGCAGGTTTGGGATCTCCTATCCAGCAGTAACAAGCTTTAGGCAAAAAGCAATACATAAGTCAGTAACTTTCTAACTCTCCAGAAGCATAAAATGAAGACCTAACTAAAACCGTGCAACGAAAAAAAAAAGCTACAAGTTAGCAACAAACAACTTGCACCAAGTATTTGTGTTTCAGCACATTCAAGATTCACGACAACACAAGTATTTCATTGCAATTCAAACTCTGTCTGGACTACTAAAAAAACCCCTTAGAGCCCAATTGTTAAGAGCTTCCTTTCCTCACGCACAGAAAGCTTAAAATAAAAGGTGTTGCTTTTTCAGACCAGTCCCATAACTGTGGACAGCACGCTAGTAACCAAGAAGCTGGCTTATTAGCACACTGGCTTAGAGATTTCTTTTCACAGAATGACTCAGCCTACTATTTTCAAAGTTTTCCTTAAATATTTGTCCTACATTTTACAAGAGCAGTTACCAACTACAGAAAAACACATCTCAAAGTCTTAGCCACTTCACAATACTGAGCATAGAGATTAGGTATGCACCAACATTTGCATCCATTAATCTAATCCTCTCTGAAAAAGAAAGCTCAAGACATTGAATACGGATCTTCCAAAGGCAACACAATGCTCCGTGCAAGTTCGAGAAAAAAAATTCATGTTCCTCCACAGCACAGTTTAGTGCTTGTAAGATAGAAAAACTTGGCAGGAGCCCCCCATCATGAACAACACACTGATAAAACTGCAGCTTTTAATAGGACAGAGTAGAACAAGGTAAGAGAGCAGCCACATAAGGAAAATTCAGTTTACAGATGTCTGCTTTACACAGCTGTATGCATATCTATAAGGAGTAGAAGCTTTAGTTGAAAAAGCTTTCCATCACTGCTCGCGCCTGGCTCTCAAAGTCTATATTTGGTATCGCAGACGTATTCGAGGAGAATGAGTGTTTTAAAGGGAGAAAGAGGGGATGCCCTGCAGGGTGCCTCGGTGCCAGGGCCCCTGACGGCAAGGACCGGGATGGACGCGGCCCGGGAAGAGCCTGCATGTGCTGCCATCAGCTACGAGTCAGGCTGCAGCCACCGGGACAAAGCACCGCAGAGGGACCTGGTCGGGAGTGCGGGGAAGGTTGCGACCCGCCCTGCAAGGACACGGCCAGCGCAGGCGGCGGCGCGGCGGCACCGCGGCCAGCCCCGGGGCGGGCTCCTGGTCGGGGATACCCCGTTCCCTCCCCCCTGCCCAGACTCCGCTGGGTGTGTGGGTGTCCACCGACCCGCACCCCACCCCCACCTCCTTTCCTGAATTTTTACCTTCATCTTCGAGCTCTAGTTTCTCCAGCATCCCTTCGGAGGCGGCCGGGAGCTGAGAAGGAGCCGGAGCCGCTGCCGCCGCCGCCTGCGGGAGGAGAGAGAGGAGAAGGAGATGAGCATCCAGGCGCGGACTCACCGGCCGCGCGGCGGCATCGGAGCAGACCGGCGCGGCGGAGGGGAGTGGCGGCGCTGAGGAAGTCTGGCGCGGTTCCCGCCGAGCGCGGAGAAGAGAGAAGGCGGCACGGCGCTGAGGCCGGCGGCGGCTGCCCCTCGGCCTCCCACACACAGGCACGGCTTGGTGTGCGCTGCCTCTCACATACACACCCCGCACACACTGAGGGGGGAGGAACCGGGACTCGCCCTTCCTACCCCCCTCGCGGCGGCTGCACCCAGCCCATTAACCCTACGGCCCCCGGGATCCCCGCGGCTGTGCCTCCGACAGGCAGGCGTCGCCTCTCCCCTGTACGGAGACAGCGGTCGTCGGCAGCCGTTCGGCTCAGGGAGAAGGCCGGAGAGGCCTCTCGCATGACAGCGCTTCCCGCCAGAGCTCTCCACAGCCTCTCTTCCTCCCCCTCCGGAGGAGGAATTGGTACGCTCCATTTTGCTGCAGTCGAACCCGTTGGTCAGCAGCGGGAGGGGAAGGCAACTACCACTTCCGCGCGCCAAAGGGATGAGAGGGAGGAAGAAAAGGTTTGGTGTCCCCAGAGCTAAGCAGTCCAGCCGCCTGTGGCAGCCCCACTCTGCAGGCACGGCTGTCCGCCTGCCTGCCTTGGGCTAGAGCGGTGCGAGAGGCGGCGGTGGGGAGGAAAGCCCCGCGCTCCCCCTCAGAAGGGGTTGGTATGGCCCCACGCGTTCACCTGCAGGGCAGCGGCGGGAAGCCGACAGCTCCACGGCCCTGCGCGGGGGGCGATCAGGGGCTTCCCTCGTGTGTGACAGGGAGATTCCGCTGCGGGCCGAGCTTCCGTACCGGGGCACCCGCTCCCGGAACAGACCCGCTCGTTTCCATTTAAAACGTTCCAGAAGTTACAATTCCAGATTATCCCGAATGTCGACGACTCGGCAATGCGCCTGTGTCACAGCTGGTCGCTGCTGCTCGGAGCGGTCCCTGACGAGGAGGGAGGAGGCCCTGCACTGAGCACCCTCCTCTCACAGCGCAGTGCAGCTCGGCCAAAAGTTGGGAGGGACTTGACCCAGGGGTTAGCGAGTAACATTCTAGTTCACATTGTGCAGCAGATCAGGCTAGATGACTCTGCTTTAAAAATCACTCTTGAAGAGCCAAAAACTCCCGTGACAGCCTGGCCATTGCTGCCGCTGCGGACAGTGGCGGCACTTCTGAAGAGGTTCTCAGCCGCACTGGGTGCAAGATGTAGAAACACCCTGAGTTGCTCTCAAGAACAGAAGCACATGATGCTGACAGCCCAAACCACTGGCCGTTAACTGCGGCTGAAGGATGGAGTTTGTTCTGTCGGAGGCTTCTGCTCACCAAGAATGGGATTTACTGCACCCAACTTTACAAGTCTCCACCTGAGCTTGTAAGCCAGGCTACAGCAGAACCAATGGGAATAAGAAAATATTTAAAATAGAGCCATTGTTTAGATTTATTTAGACAGTGAGATGTGGTAAGCTATAGCTAGGCTACCATAACCATAATTAATAGGTCCCCACTGATTGTTTAGGAAACACAAAGGGACCAGCTGAGACATGGATGCTGTGGAGGCAGATGAACAGGTGATTTCTTTGGCAATGGCAAGAGTTCTTGTGGCAGACATACGTGCATTGTGCTCCTAAGGAGCCACAGGAGCCATTAGAGAACATTTAAAAACTATTGGTCCCCAAGGAGAAGGTCAAGCTTCAGAAGTTCAGCAAGTCCTTCAAAGAAGGAAGGTTGAATAGATCTAGGATAGCAAAGCAATGTGTAGATAACATAGGAAAGTATGAAAGTAATTACAATTAAAGCTATGATGGGAGGAGAGAGACAAAAATTATGGGAAAACAGAAAGCTGTCTCATTTTTTGTATGAAAAATTGCAGGGGTATGCAAGTTTGTGACAGAAATGTTCATATTTTCCCTCATATATAAGCCCATTTTCCTACCTAGCATTGTATATTATACCTGTAACATTTTGTGGAAAATTCAAGTTGGAATTTAATATTGATATACCATTAAGCACCGGGCTATTCATCTACTTTGACTCTTACATTATACATGGCACTGTTGTAACTCTACAAAAAACTCTTCCATTGGATTATGTTCTGGAACATATATGTTTATCAAGCCACCATTTCAGTAGTTCAGGGAGTAATTTTACTAGGAATTTTGCCTGGAAAATAAATCTATTCTATGAAATGGTATATTTTTTGTTTGCATTCTTTAAACTGGCATGAGTATTGGTTAAATGTTGTACCTATTAATCATTGTTCTTTCACAATTGCTGGTATTTTTTTTTTTAATCTCAGTTCATGAATGAGATTCTTCTTAAAGTAATGAGTTATGTCTCTGGAACAAAGCCAGTTTGGGTGAGGCTTTGAGCAACCTGGTCTAGTGGAAGGCATCCCTGGCCATAGCAGGAAGGCTGAAACTAGATGATCTTTAAGGTCCCTTCCAACTCAAACCATTCTGATTCTATGATTTCTCAAGTCCAGACAAGTTTCAAGCAAGGAAGCTAACGGCTGGTGACAGCTTTTTTTTTTTTTTTTTTCCAAGCTGCCTCCTTCCAGGAATGCTCCTAAGGATGTTCAAGGAAGTTAACAATATCCAGTTCTTCTTTACTGTAAAAATCCTTTGGAAAGAAAAATCCTAATTTTTTTTCCATTCCTAGTGCTATTTTTAAAAGACTTCTAGGGTTTCAATAAATACACTAACTGACCAGCCACAGAAGATACCAAAGCAGTTCATACTGATTTATAATATGTTCAGCCTGCTAATTAAAATGCTTTGGAAGCTTTTAATTATCTCTGGGAGCTGTCTTGAAAAGCTCTAAATAATTTATTTTCCTCCTTATCATGTGCTTTGATATAGATAATATTGGTATCCAAAAGAGGAGAAGAATAGGATGATGTATCTAATTGGAAATAACTGTCATGATTTTGTTTATTTTTTTTTAAAGCAAGTATTTACTCTCGATAATTATCTAATAAGCACCAGCCAGGAGGAAATGCAACTCCGAGGTTGGTCATAGATGGAAGTGACACTGAGTCTTCAAAGGTGCACACTGCATTGCACCTGCTACAAAACACAGATATGCCTATTTCATGCAATGAGCTACATTGCACTGTGAACCTCAGAGCTTACTGCAAGATCAGAGGTTTACAGTGGCAGGATCTACATCCAGACCAAGAGTACTATGAGAAACTCAAAATAATATAAAGGCAGTAATTTAATATATAGTAGAGATTTGTAATGGAAACATTACAGTTATCTTCTGACATCCATACTGCTCAAAACCCCCCAAAGGAAACAGAGATCTAAAGAGTGAAACTCCATCCTTCACTCTGCCTGCAGTCTCACAATTTCTTCAAGCCAATTTTGGAACAAGCTGCTGATCATGGCTTTAATCTTGCTCCTTGCTTTGCATTCTAGCTCCTTTGGGCTTGTAGGCAACACAGTGAGTCAGAACAGGAAACTGATGCAGCTGAAAACCAAAGGGACTAAAAGAAAGATTTTTTTTTCCAGATCTCTTCCTGATCCAACTCAGTGTGCAGTTGTACCAGCTAACACTAGCACAAGGGCCAAGGACAGGAGTGACAGTGGGACCACACCTTCTGGAAACAGTCCACTCAAGTCAGCTTAAATCAATGGTGAAAACACCATCTTGTTTGTTGTGAACTACTACAGCATTAGACAAATTAGCAGATTTTTTAATAGTCTTAGGTGTTACCTGTCTGCCTGCCATTTTACAAAAGGATTACTGGTTAAAGATAGTGAAAATAATGGCTTTCAAAGGACCTGTAATTCCCATCAAGATGACACTATATATATTGTAAAATGTTAATATCTGTTTGTTGTGACTATTTGTTCTACAGCCACAGGAGGTTTCTATTATAACGAAGGCATTTGTCTAGATTATAGTTTAAATGTTTGCTATCATTTGCTAACTATTTGAAATACCCAATGCAACCAGTAGAGGAGCAAACATTTCTAGGACATCCTTCATATGGCCTGTTTTAAACAACTGATGAGGATAAAATGTTTTACAGTCACTGTACTGACTGGATCTCTGCATCTCATAGAATCATAGAATTGTCAGGATTGGAAGGAACCTTAAAGATCATCTAGTTCCAACCCCCCTGCCATGGGCAGGGATACCTCCCACTAGACTAGGTTGCTCAGAGCCCCATCTAGCCTGGCCTTAAAAACTTCCAGAGATGGGGCTTCTACCAATCCTCCAGGCAACCTGTTCCAGTGTCTCACCACCCCCATGGTGAAGAACTTCTTTCTAACATCCAATCTAAATCTACCCTTCTCAAGCTTATGTCCATTACCCGTAGTCCTATTGCTGCCTGACATCCTAAAAAGTCCTTCCCCATTTATCATAGAATCATCTGGGTTGGAAGGGACCTCTGGAGGTCATCTAGTCCAACCCCCCTGCAGTGGGCAGGGACATCCCCATCTGGATCAGGTTGCCCAGAGCCCTGGCCAGCCTCACCTTGAATGCCTCCAGGGATGGGAACTCAACCACCTCCCTGGGCAACCTGGTCCAGTGTTCCACCACCCTTGTGGTAAAGGAACTTTTTCCTAATATCAAGTCTAAATCTACTCATCTCCAATTTAAAACTATTGCCCCTTGTCCTTTGACTCCAGGCCTTTTAAAACAGGCCCTCTGCAGCCTTCTTGTAAGTTCCTTTTAGGTACTGGAAAGTCACTAGTAGGTCCCCCCAAAGTCTTCTCCAGGCTGAACAATCCCAGCTCCCTCAGCCTGTCCTTGTAGGAGAGGTGCTCCAGCCCCCTGCTCATTCTCATTGCCCTCCTCTGGACCCGCTCCATCAGGTCCATGTCCTTTCTGTTTTGAGGGCTCCAGAAATGGACACAGTATTCCAGAGGAGGTCTCACCAGAGCAGAGTAAAGTGGCAGAATCACCTCTCTCGATCTGCTGGTCATGCTTCTTTTGATGCAGGTTCATTCTGCTTCACATAGCTATCCATAAGGGAAACAGGGGAAAGGGAGCCAAGAAACTATGAACTACTCAGTATAACTGATTCCAAAAACAAACACACCCATTTTAAGTAGGTATAGGAAAGAAAGATCATCGATGACAGCCAACATGTATAAATGATGCCAAGCCAATTGCAGTCACTTTAATAACAGCCTAGAAGTCTTGTGGTAAGCAGATGCAGTATAAGTTAACAGAACTTTTGACACTATCTTGCATGGCACTCAGGCAAGCCAGATAGTCTAGATTAAATGACTGCTAAAGGCCACAACAATATTCACAAGGAAAGTAGTAAGATTTATCTAACTGGAAGAGTTTAAGAGAGGGTTCCACAGAGGTGAAGCACCAGCAGGCTTCGCTGAAAAAAACTGTAAAACTGCTGTCACAGGAGGTTGATAACAACAGTTAAAAATAAAGTTTGTTGGGAATTATTTACATATAGTTGGCTTTTACAAAAGCCAATTTACTAACAATCTAATGGAAGTGTAAATTTGCTTTGCCCTCCTCCCCCCAATAAGTAGCCTTAGTTCTAAATAAGAAAAATTCTAAAGCAAATATTGTTTGAGTAATGATGAAGATATTACATGTTAGTCTTTGATGACTGACTAGGAATAGAAAGAACAAGTTCAAAAAAGAAATGCTGCTGAGATCACAAGTCTGTGTGGAACGTCTGTTCAAGCACTGCAACAAAAATATTACCTGTGCTTTATTTAGAAATAAGTATTTCCAGGAAAATTCAAGGCTGCCTTTCCCAAAGCTTCTCCTGACTTTTCTACTCCTTCTTTTATTCTGACTTAATACTGATAAGCTGAGGGTGCCACCTGCACAGCTCATAGTTCAGCAGTAAAACTGAATGCCCTTCGAAGTACTTCAGAAGAAAAAAAAAACTACTTACCTTATAAAGCCTAATGGATTGAAGAGCAACAAGAAGGAATTCCCATCTAAATGCAAATTAAGCCAAACCCATTTTGAATGCAAGAGTAAACTACAAATGGTAATTTTCCCACCATTTGCTAGTGTTCCTAACTACAATTACAGTGCCATACAACTCAAGTAGTTAACAGCTCCTCTCCTGATGAGCTGTCAATGAACAACTTAGAATTTTTCCAAATGTATATTACAGATATATTTATTCTGCTGCAATCTGTTTGTGCAAAATTAATTTTAAACACTTACTGCTTATTTTTTCTTTAATTTAGTCTGGTTCATGAAGTGGAAAGAGAAGTTATTGGGAAAAAAGGTTTCATCTGCTGGTTAAACTGTAAATTAAACTCCTACTTGTTATCTGCTAGAGTGTGATAACTGATACCAGTGGTTTAGGACAGCTGAGAACACTAGAATCAGTGAGGCTGAGATTAGGATTCTATCTTGGGTCCCTTCTGTATTTAAAAATGCTACCTGCATGATGAAGAGGCTGGCTGTGGGGCAGCCATGAGTCTGTTAGGTGGTTAGAGAACATTGTCAGCCCCTGTGAAGAGCTTTGGGCCTGGTTCTGATATAAACTCCTCCTTACCTCAAAAAGCTCAGAGTGAACAGAGCAGGAATTGTAGTTTCTGCCATTTACTCTAAAGAACCTCTGTTCCAGCACCAAATGAACTATTAAGGAAGGGAATGCCTCATACAAAATACTGGATTCAAGATTTTCCTTCAAGTACCTGGAAGGAATGCAAAATATTAAATGCTATAACCATGTCAGTGTGTAGCATATATAAATGAAGGTGGTGACAACACAGAGATTGCAACTCGTTTAGAACACAGTAACTAAATCCCAAAACAAAAGCTGGCATTGAATGTGTACTCCATATCAGCAGAGTATGTTCTCCACTGAATCCTTACTGAGGTCAGTTCAGTGCTCTGTCCCTAATCTGCAAGGCCCTCAATGACACAACGAGCCTGCAGCAGGCATGAAAGTGATGGAGCAAATATATATATTCTATATGTACTTCTAATATTCCCGGATCTTCGTTCGTGAAGCCCAGCCATGATGATCATGATTTCTAATACTGCACTGTGAAGTTGAAGATGACTCTAATGGTCTCATTTAAAACAGCTCAAATAGAGTTTGCCATTGGATAAGAACTCTACCCTGAAAGAATTTTTTTTCTTCATCCCAACACCATCAGAATATGACTTGCTCAGTGGCCCTAAGCAGAAGTTTTTTGACATGGAATACAGTAACTAGACTCCCACTGCAGGTATCCTTCCACATAGCAGTAGCTATACTATTACTTTATAGAGTTAATTATTACTGATATGCAGTTACAGTTGGGGATCTTTAGTAGGTTAAAGGGAAAACATAAATGTAACACAATCAAATTTAGCCAAATCCTTAAAACCCAAACAGGAATATAGCAGTGCATTCAGCAGTAGGAAAGATGATGAAATGGACAACTTGCATTTGTACTAAATCTTCACTGCAATTACAGTATTGAGTGTTGAAATCTGTTTACCCTGAAGCCATGTGAACTGAATGAGCAGTGATTTCACATTTCTAGTGGAGAGCCCTCCCTAAATATTTCTTTACGAAAATTAAGTTGAAGCTTAATCCCAGTAAGTTGTCACTGATTTAACTGAGAAAGAATTACAAAACTTCGTTTGATCTAACATAAGAAACAAAGAACCTGTCGAATACATGAGCAGTGTCCTGCAGCACCTCACTCGTAGAAAAAAAAAAAGTATCAGTGACAGAAGAGTTAGGCACTTCTAAAAAATAAACTTCAAGGGAAGTAAAAGACCAAGGAATAGCCTAGATCCCAAGCTAAACTCTTACAAGAGAAGTTGAGGCAGAAGTGGAGAAGAGGCAGGATTTGTTTATATAACCTCTAATCTCTAGCTGTGTGTCTGATCCTGTATCACTCTGCAACTCAGATAAGGCAGAATTTTGAGCTGAGAATATCAGAGGCGTTGTCTACCTAAACCTTTGTGGCCAATAATCACTCCTCAGATTATTCATGTAGAAAACAGGTGGAGTCTGAATCAATATTATCAGCATGACACATTATTAATCAAACAGCCCAACAATTTAAATTCTATCCTTTTGAACCTGAAGTTTAAGTATGTGAGAGGAACTAACCTGTTTGTTAAGAATACTGATGCTACAATGTGCTACCTGATTCTGCAAACCAGGGATGCCACTGAGTTTTAATCTGTTCCAGAGTCTTAAAAGTGTTCTTGTCTTAAATATTTGTTTTCATGTATACTTACAAAGATATACATTAGCTGTTTTCACACATATGTTTGAGTGCTCCTTAGCCTCCTTGAAATGAGAACTATCATCACACTGAGGGGCAGAGTTAAGGGCAAGGGGAAATTACTGCTAGAGAGAGCTGCAGTAATCAGGTAATAAGCATGATTACAGTTGGTATTTTGTTGTGGCAAATGTACATAAAAAATAAGAACAGATTTAGCAATATTAATGGTAACAAACAGGTAAACATCCCCTAATTTAAAGTCAATAGAGAAGAAGAGTAAATGTGAGCCCACATTTACATGGGTCTTGATTCACTGGCATTGAATACAGAATTATTTGTGTTAGTTAAACTTAAGCACTTAAGTACTTTAGCTGGATTGAAGCCAGAGTACTGATGAGTAATCTGCAGAACAGAGGCCACTAAGAATAACAAATAAAAAAAAATATTGGGAGCCAAATCTGATTTAAATAAGCCCATTTACTATACAACCTTTCCCTTTCTTCATCTTAGTGTTCTATTTCAAAGCATCAGTCATGGATAGTGACTTCACTGGACAAACCCTAATTACACCAGCTTTCAGTGATGGTATTTTTTAAACTTAAAACGAAACACCTTTTCCCTAAGAGAAGTTAATTGATACCACACTTCATGCTTGAGTAAACTATGCAAAATTCTAGTAACCTATTAGTAGCCTACTGTTAAAATTCAATTTTCATGATCATCAGCATTTTTGAAATGCTGGAAGCAGAATTATTGAGTCTAGACATTAGCAGGATGTTGCAGGTCAGAGTTTCAGGGTGGTTTACTGAAAAATAGAGACAACCTGCAGCTCAGAGCTGAATCACCTATAAACTCAACAAAACTTCTTCAAGAAATTTACATAGGCCTGGACTGAACAAATAATTCACTCTGTGGCATGGGCTGTGATAAGAAGAAGGTAGCTGCAGGCTAAACATGGAGCAAATGAGCTGCACTATAGGTAGCCACCTTCTGCAGACCTTATCATGACTGAGGGTCTCAACACTCAATAGGACTCCAGAAGGAGCATTTGAAAGCTATCCCAAAGGGGCAGGCAAAGATAATGTACTTTTCACTGCAGTTCTACTGGGCTTATGTGTTTGCATTGGATTTCAAGCCCACCCGATAGCTGACAAACTCGAGGCATGAGTGCCATCAGTGGCCCCACCACAGCTTGTGAAGTCTGTTATCTTGGAGTAGCTACTATTATGTGTAGACAAACCAATATTACAATAAACTTCCTTCAACATAAAGCCTGTGGCTGACCTGTAATCTCCAAATGAACTAATTTTTGACAAAAAGCTGGTTTTCAGATGGCACTGAATTTGTGTAGCTTGAGGAACCTAATTCTCTTCCTCAATTAATTCTACTGGTGATCACTCCAAGCCTAATTTTTGTGTGCTGCTTTGGTTTTTTTGTTATGCACAAAAGAAATCTGCAATGACAGCAACATGCAATGGATATCTTCCTTCTCTTATGCATGCTTTCCCTTTTGACAGCCTCTTGACTGTATTCTTCCATCATTTCAGGTACAGTACAGGTGAAACTGGATCATCCTGTCTACTGGTGCTGTGGTTTGACACTGTCTGGAAGGATGAAGCAAGGTCTGTGCTAACCAAGAAGCATATCAAGTGTCTGAGCTAAATGTTTTATGACTACAAACAATATCATAAAAGGACATGGAAATACTGGTAAGGCTTTCCCCTGTATTCCAGGAACTAGAAAGCTTACCACCAGGCTTGTGTTACTGTAGAGCTTGTGGAAATGCAGATACTAAAGCGTATTCTTGGGCAGTGGATGCTTATAGTGTGGATATGGCAAATACTAGGTTCACAAGCATATAAGCTTAGATGCAGATTCAGTCTGAAGTTAAATATCTGCAAAGAGATGAAATTATTTCTTGAGATGCTTCCTTAGGGTTCTGAAGAGCAGCCTACTTTACAGTGATCTTTTGTGTAAATCTTGATGTGCTCTGAAAACACAATAGCTTTCTATACTCAGTTACAGTCTGCAGTGTAAAAGCCTGTTGCTACAAACTTTAAATACAACATGTTATCTATGGTTAACTTATCTTAAGCCACTTGCAGCTTGTGTTCAAATATCAGAATTCTATAGAACTTTTTAATGTATTTAACATGATAACACCTTTTTTACTTAGAGTAGTGTAACCCCATATTTTAGTAAATGGAAAACTGGGGCACTGTGAGACCTCTGTACCTGTAAAATCTTGGATGATGGAAAAAACTACTTGGTGATTAGTTTGTATTATGCCCTTTTGTACCATAGCCATGCTTGTGGCAGGCACAGTCTGAAAATCACTTGGGGTCNTGATGACAATGCTTGTGGCATCTTGCTGTCTTCTTCTGAAGATATATTCCAGGAAAGAAAGCTGTGCACTTTCCATGGAAAATTTTCCTCACAGTGCTCCCTAAGAAATCAGCTTTGGCAGCATCCTGTCCCTAAGCTAAACAGGTCTGTTCGGATGCACACCCTTGTGTGGGCATTATCAATGTTTAAGGGAAAGGAGTAGGAGAGGAGCCTGTTGTGTTGTTTCATAAGCCTTTCAATAGCTGTTTCCATTCATGTAAGGAACTGGATGCTGAGGTAGTACACACCACCAATGTTTCCAAGTAAATACAATCCCAACACCAAGTAAATATAATCCCAACACTCAAAACTTGAAAGGCTGAACACACAACAGCAGGCAGATAGCAATCTTGCAGCTGCTGCTCTGCCTGCCACTCAGTGATTAGCTATTTTCCATTGTCACCAGGAGCTCTCTTCTTTCCTGATTCCCAAGCTGCTTCCCTTATTTAGTCTTTTCTGAACCTTTAATGTTTTCCACAACTCTTTTTTCCATCCTTTGTCTGCCCATCATATTCCTTTCTTATCTTCAGTACTTGTGCTAGTCATTTGTGTTTTAATAGACAATCAAAATTGTACAAAGATTCTGATCCAGCAAAATGACTTGGCACGCACATAACTTTAAGTGCTCTAGTACTGTTCACTCCAACAGGACTCCCAATATACTTAAAATTAACCACACTTCTAAGTGCTTTCCTGTATCAAGGCCATCATCACTTCGACATTAACCAAAACAAAACAGCACCTGAGATTCAGCAACATAAATGCATAGCAACCTCAACCAAACTCAGTGCTGTAACCTTCAGGTTTCCTTTCTTCAACGCCTTCTGTCATTGCTAACTATGTTATTGCTACACTTAAAACCTCTTCTGCAAGCATACACTGGCAGTAGTGCTTAGGCACAATCCTGTTTAAGCCAATGCTTTCTTATGCTTTTAGAATTTGCCTGGCCTGTTTTGCTAGATCAGGCTCTTGGACAACAAGGTCCTTGGGGCAAGAGTCGTGTTTATTTTTCTGCTTGAATCATATGTGCTCACATACCACAAAATAGCAATGAGTAACTTTTTGTTCTTAGGTATAGGGAAGACAACTTTCCACATACCACAGATACCCTGGCTTGTGTGGCTGTAAGTGAAAAAGTGTAAAAATTTCAGAAGTCCAAGGTATTAATCTTACAACTGGCAATTTACTGTAACCCAAAGCATGCAAAAAGACAAAATAAAAGCCTCCCCTCTTGAACTCTGCCCTTATTTTGCTGACCTTCTGCTCCCATTACCTTTCCTCTACTATTCTCTGTTGATTACTTCATGGGTTTACACTTCAGTTTATAAACCCCTTATGGCAGGAGCCTTGTCCTTTGTTAATCACAAAATAAGATAATGCCTACCTTGGGCACTGTACAAATCATTATTGTCTTTCTACAAATGTCTTCCACATGGCTACACCCTCAGTTCCAGCTGAGAATGCTGTTGTGAACAAGCTCAAAGAATAAATATTTTGCATTCATTTCACCTGCACAATGGAAACATTTTTCCAAGCTGCTGCCAAGATGGTATCTAGTCCTCTTCTGAGTCAGCAGCCCATGCAGCTGACTTTCAAATGGCCAAACTTGCTTGATTGCAATCTTAAAAGAAAAAAACACAGAGACAAGCTGTGTTTTACTCTTACAAGATTGCTCTTCTCATGCACAGACAAGTAGTGACACTATAAAATATGAAAGCTGGAGGGAAGAAGCCATACCAGAGTGAGTGTTGCTTGTGATGTCCCCTTTTACTTCTCCCAACTTCAACAGTTTATTTCATCCAGTCAGAGGAAAGGACTGGGAAATGTTGTGAGGAAGTGAGAAAGGCATACCACTGCTTTATGGAGTCCACTTCCTTTTGCTATCAACAAGCTTTTTACATTCCTTAAAGCTCTGTTGGCCATTAAAGACAGTGTGTCTAAAAATACAAACCAGAGAAAACCGGGCTAAGAGAGATGAAGATGGTGAGGAACTCAGAGAGTCCTCTTCCACAAGCATTTTTGTTTATTCTTATCTGTATTTTCCCTCTAGTCCATTACATGAGCAAGAATGGGGCAACAGAACAGGTTCAAAACTGTGTATCTCTCCTCCATTTTCATGGAAGGACTTTGGTCTACAATCCATCCCCACTGCTTCATGAATAAGTGTGTGAGTAAATAATTGTTGTGTTCCAAAATTGCCCAGATAGAGCTGGCAAGAATCTGTCAGCAATCCTTTATTAAGCTGCAGCTTTACATTTAATCAGAGAGTATGTATCCAACTTCTAGTTGCTAACAGAGCTTACTTACTCTTACAAGAACTTCCAACCTTCTAGCAAAATGACAGGATGAGTATTAAATTAACAAGTCAAAAATTCAGAAATAAACCATGCCATGAGAATTCAGTTCAATGGGTAAAACCAGACTGTCACTCTTAAAGCATCCTCTTACATCATGTTACTTATTCAAAATACATCTATTTATATAGACATGAGGCCAGATCCTTAGGTTTAGCCTTTTTATACCATGCATAGTGCAGGACTTAGGGTTAATAAAAGTAACTTAGCTTTAAGCCACTAACTCTGTCTTCAGGTTGTGATTTTGGTACCAATGTGTACCTTAAAAAAAGACTCAGAAATGCTCTAGTTTTAATTGCCTTAGCTACTTAGAGCCTTATGAGAGCTCTCAAAGCAGCTAGGAATAGATTGGAGTCAGCATTCTGGCTACTAATCCTTTCCACCTAGCCTTTCTCCTTTTGATCTAGGACTAGGAGAAACAGGAATGGTAGGGCTTTATGCCATCAAAATAAATTCTCCACTGAGTGAATTCACAGATAGTTGATTAAATTATCTCTGTGGCTGCAGAAAAAGCCATGAGCTGAAACAGATACACATTTCCTTAGGGCAGGAAAAAAAATCTTCTTTATGCAGTACAATTTCTCTGCATCCTAAGATTGATTGCCATGAATTTGAACACTGCAACCAGAATACAAATACATTAGGAAACCAGCGTTTCATGAGGTTGTGACTGGACTTTCTTTCTTCTAAACCAAATAAGTAGCCTTAAATAAAAGTAAATTAACCAGTAGAAAATGGATAGTAAGATGTTTGTTGTATATTTTGAATACTAAAAGGGGAAGAAAATACCAAATATACAAAAGATATGACTAATAAGGAGAAGGTGAAGTGCAAAACCAGAAGATTAATAAAATGGGAGCTGTAATGAAAAAGAATCATTATGGTTGGAAGAGACCTCTAAGGTCATCAAGTCCAACCATCTACCTGTCACTACCCTGGCACTAAACCATGTCCCTAACATATAAATATTTCTTAAACACCTCCAGGGATGGTGATTCCATCACCTCCCTGGGCAGCCTGGGCCAATGGTTAACAACCCTTTCAGTGAAGAAGTTCCTCCTGACATCCAATCTAAACCTCTCCTGGTGCAACCTAATCTAATCCTAATCCTAATCCTTCTATTTTTCTGTCCCACTGAATCTCACTATGGACTTCCCAAGCATATTAAATAATTCTGTGAGCCTATCCTCAATTCAGTGGAGGCACTGTGATGCTCTGTCAAAGGAGACTGAAATCAAGTCAGGTGGGCTCAAAACACACTTTTTTGTGTCTTGTGTCAGGTGGGCTCCCATTAATATTGTATGTAACTGTTATGTAGTTTATCAAAAAGTTGTCAACTGTTGGACAAACATGTACCATTTTTAATCAAACACTTTCATGTGGACAGCAACAGTTCCATTAGGGAGAAATGTCTAAACAATGATGGCTTGTTAGAGTCCATAGGATCTATTAGAGAACAGAATCATCTCCCAAGAGTGCTGGTATTAAAGTAGCCTGGACACAACAATACTGCAAGAGCTTTCCTCACTGGTAAATGATAGCCTTTCTGGCTCTAATTTCTGTGATCAGTTTACTGTGGTGTAAATCAAAGCTGAATCACAGTAATGTCTTGGCACTCTAATACATTGCCTTAGACCACATGAATGCTGAAATAAGGAGTTCTTGTACATTGCAGACTGGATTCCCCTTTTTTCCCCCCAGCCTGTGCCTTTTTTTTAAGACCACATCAGAATCAAAGAACACTTTTCTGTTCTCTTCATCAGATTTCAATCTCTTTAATCAGCCAGCTAGATTATGGAGCTCTGATAGGTGACATGGCTTTTTGGAGAGAGCCAAACTGAAGAACCTACAGATCCTGGTTCTCAGGCCCCCTGCCAGCAGCAGGGTGTGATGTAATAGCCTTTCATGCTGAACAAGTTAACAGTCCCGGTTTTGAGTTTACTACATTTTAGCTACAAAACGGCATGAATAGTGTTGCAGGGAAGTGCTACTGTTTAAGAGGCAGGTAGCTGCAGAAGAAATATTGTTTCCCTCTCTCTGTCTAGGACTAGAGGAGAGGCCCAGTTGTAATTTGTGTCTCTCCTCTTCCATCTGCTGAAGCAGTAAGGACTGTGTAAAATGAATACAGACCAGACTCTTTCAGTCCCTCCAGTGTGTTATATCTGTAGTTTTAACAGGACTTGCTCACAAAGTTCACTGCAAGTCTCATACTGCCTTCTGGCTGAGAAAGTTCACAGCAAGTCTCATACTGCCTTCTGGCTGAGATGCCCTCATTTTAAGAACTTTCTAGAAAGTTACTTGGCTCAGAAGTTATTTGGAGAAGAGTGGTTAACTATGAAATCATATGGAAAGGGCCATTTGTAAGCATGTGCTGCCTTTGTCACTTCTGAGCACAGGAAGCCCTAACCCCATTTTTTACCAAAAGGGAGCTTAAAGGCAACTCCTCAATCTGGAGGTAGCCTCTTCTTTCTTTGGCCTGGACTTCTCATGCCAGGAAAGTGGAAACCCATAAAGGCCAGGAAATGATGTACCACAAAAATGTGCTTGCAGAAGACAGCTATTTTCACTGTGTCATATATCAGCAGAAGAAGAAAAGATGAAATTAAAAGGATATAACCACATTAAGCTCAACATAATACATTCTGCTTTAAACTACGTGCAAAGCAGAAGCAAGGCAAACGTGTTCGTTACTGACTTTGCAACCTCTCTGCATTCCTTTCATGGTTAGTAATGTCACATCAGAGAAGAGTTATCATTTACCACTTACTGCCTGAAGGTTACACAGTCCAAACAAGACAAGGCCAAAGTACAGAGTCATGAACTTTACTGTGAAAAATCAAATTGCTCCTTCACCCTTTAATGCAATGCAGGGTAATCTTTTTGTATAGCTTTGATCTCTTATCAGCTGAATTTCTCATTATAACCTTCTAACCACTAGGAACACCTACCCACCCAGAGGCAGCCTGTAGGAGCTGCTGCAATGGTGTGTCACAGCCTCATCACACCTAGCTTTGGGCATCTAACAGAAATGCCTCAGTTAGAAATGCAAGACCCAGAGTCACTCCCCTTACAATCAGTGCAAAAGGCTGTTCAGCCCACAGGAGATCTGATTCACCCCTCTCAATGCCTCTCTGTGGGATTCAGAGATGACTAGAGCTACTATACTCACAACTTAAGCAGCTCAGATAGGTTTCTAAAGTTAGGTGGGATAAATCCAGACCTTAGTGATTATCACAGATATCCATTTAGCATGAGGTTAATTGCTTATGTTTGTATATTTTGTTGGGATGATACCTGCTGAAGGAGGATCTCCCTCTGTCAGGAACAGTCTCTTACTTTTTTCCCTAACTGGAATTTAAGGCTTAAAAATCACATCAAAATATACATTAAGTGCACCTAAAATATGAAAGGTTTTGATTACATCTTCTAGGAAATGAATATGTTTATTCTTTCCTTCATGCCTTCTCTTTTACTGGGCCATTCTGTGTCATAGTCTCAGATGTATAAAAACAAGCACATAACCAGCTTCAAATGAAGTTAATTATAAAAATAGGCAGATTAGTTCCAAGTTCTGATACTGCACCTCCCTATAGCTTTCTGCTGTTCTCTGTGGTGGTTTTTTTTTTTATAATAATTCCAGGTCTGGGTCCAAGGGTTCCTCTTTGCTACTGCAATACATATAGCAATCATGAATCATTTATAATAGTTCTAAGATCTCACACATTATCATCACTATTTAAACAATGTATTAAGTGAATGAGATTTAAGTTGACAGAGCACTGTAGATAAGAGTCAGCTTCTCATTTCAGATGTCAACATGGAAGCTTCTGTGCCGTTAAACTGATCATCTAACAGTATGGCCACTATGAAGACATTTATCATATAATTTATAGTGTGTTTTTAAGATAACTGGAAGTATTATGGCAAGAAATGTTGATCTAAGTAAACAAGAAATTGAGATAACTGGAAGTATTATGGCAAGAAATGTTGATCTAAGTAAACAAGAAATTGATTTTGCCTTTTACAGATTTGTTGATGGCATGTGCATTGTGAAAATGTGTTTATTAATGCACAGCTCAGAATAAATGAAATGTTTGAAATACAGAGTACTCAAATCAAGGGTGTTGGTCTACTGCTGTCACATTTGTAAAGGAATGCTAGGTAAATAACTTACAGGAACTGAAAGAAACAACAGTCCTGAGTGAATAGCTTCAGATTCATGCCTTTCTGCAGAAACTTAACCTCTCTTTTAACAGTTTCTCCTACTAGAAGAGCATTGCAAATCTCTATTTCTGGTGTCTGATGAAGATTAAACATCCAGGGCTTTATTACTCACAGATCTGTAGCTCCTGATACTTGTTCCCAAGTAAACCAAAAAAACCTAATGATTCACTGGCAGCCCTGCACATTTACTGCTCTCAGGTATAAATGAATACAGAGGGTACAAAGTAAATATATTCAGGTGCTATATATCCTATGTACTTTTAATATATATATTTCTGTATCTTCTGAACAGGAGATAACTAAACCAATATACTGAGTTTCCATCCAGACTCTCTTGTGTACATATATACAACCACAGCAGTTAATAAATACTTGCTGAGAATTCTGTTTCTTTATTCTGTCATCTTGTAGTCAGCTTCATATTGTTGAAATCAGCAAATGATTAAAAAAAACAAAACAAACTTTTCAGTCCTCGGGGCTGGAATGCTCTAAGACTATGTTGTTTCCCCATTTCTTTTCTAACAGGTAGAAAAGACTCCTCTGTGGCTGCATAAAAGAGATAAACATATTCATATGCAAATAATATGACTGATTGACCAAAACCTACCAAAAATACTTTTGTGTCCTACAAGCCTTTGAGTTTCATAATTTATGTATCCCTACTAGCATGTACATGGAAGGGAGAAAAGTTACTACTGGAGTTCCTTAACTAATAAATGCAGAATTTTTTATTTAATACTTTAATTATTTACTTCTGCACAGCACTGGAACAAAGTCTGTATTTTGTAGGGAGAGTTTGGCTTGTTTAATCTAGAAAAAAAAGGTTGTCTACAGGTACAACAGGATGTAACAATGAATGAAAATGGCTATTAATTACAAGAGCAAATGGTCATAAACTGTCAGAGACTTCCTAACATTACAGAAGGGGCCCCCAAAACAGGGCATGTGCTTTACAGGATGTGTGTAAATGACCTGAAAGTAGTATGTGAACACCGATCCAGTACCTAAACACTGGCAGCACAACAACAGCTGCTGCTACTGTGGAAGTACCTGATATAAAGGCAAAAAGACTTGAGGATTGCTCTGTTAGCATATTCAGATCCTGGAACAGCTTTCCTATGGGCAAATGGGAGGAAACTTCCTGCTTTTAAAGAAATTACTAAGAACTGGAATGAAACAGAACTTGTAGCTGTTCAACAAGGAAACAGACCTCATGAACCTTTATGTCCTTTACAAGTCTAGATTGCTAGAACAGAAAATGTCAAAGTATGTATAATTTTATGTACATAAAATTACATTCTGAGAAAAAAGAAGAAGAAGAACTGGGAAAGACAGATGCAGGGTAGGTAACTGGTGACAGATCTGCTAGTTCCATGAGGCAGGGGAATGGTGAACAGAATGATACAGTTACTGCACAGGAATTAACACACACACACACACACACACACACACACACACAAAGAAAGAATGAAAGGATGAGCAAAAAAGGCAGAGTAGAAAAGAAAAGAAGAAAAACGATGCCTCTGAGGCTCAAGCTGGCCAAGGGAAAGGGGAGGAGGCACAATGGCATGCAGTGTGTATGTTGCAGTGGAGAATATCAGAGGCTGGAATTCATGTATTCCCAGGAACTGCTGAGTTCATGCATTCCCAGGAGCTAAAGAAAGCACTCTTATGAAAGACGCCTCTAATACATGGGGGACTGGATAAATACTCCACTAGTGCTGCCCTTCTTCCTCTACTCTCTGAGCTGGGGCAAGAGGTGTGATAGCAACTACTGCCATTAGTCACCAGCTGTCCCAGTGATCTTAGACTCCAGAGGCAGCAGGAACTCAGAACTCCTGCAGCTCACGCTGCAAATTTCTTTTTGATATGCTCTTCTTGGCAGCTGGCTCTCTCATCAGCTCTTCCCAAGGGAGATAAAAGACAACCCTAAATAAAATTGTATCCTTCTCTGAAGTGACAACTCAGCAGTGCATGCTGGGAGCTGGAGCCACTGCAAAACTTGCTTGAGAAGAGTGCAAAAATTAGTTGCTATTTGGGTAAATCAGAAGGGGAGCTATGACCTTTGAACTCCTAGTGTCTCAACAGCTGAATACTGGGAAAGCTGGGACAAGTCTGAAGTAGAAGAACCATGACATTGTTCTCATTCTGCTCCACAGTATGGATACACATGCTGTAGCTCATCTATTGTAATACAAGAAACAGCACATAACCCTGTGCACTTCCCTGTGGAAAACTGGACACATGCTTTACTTACTGGTTTTGAGGTAGCACAGGGAGCAGGTGTCATGATAGGAGGCTTGGTTGCACTTTGAGATGGAGGCAAAGAAAATCTCTGCCCTGTGTCCGGAGGGGAAGAACAGTGAATCCGTGTTTCTAGTCTCTCAGGCTCATGCTTATAGGATTCAAGAGGAAATGTGGGCTGCTTGGTCACTTGTGTTGGGGTAGATGGAGAAGAGGAGAGGCCAGAGGCTGTAAACAAGAATAATTATCAAAGATCAGTTCAAAAGAAAAGCAGATAGAAAACTCAGCTTAACAGTGAACTTGTATTCCCCAGCCTAAAAGTATGTATCTCACCCCTTTGCTTGTGGCAGGAATTGCTTTGCCTTGCTGTTAAAAGTCTAAATCATTCAACTGGTTGAACTGTCTGATCCATGACAGGGAGGTTGAGTGGCAAGGGGAAAGTGCTGGAGGTTTGTGTTGTATTAACCTTCTGTCTGATTGCTTATTTCTGAAATGATCCTCAGCACTACTATTACTTTATTGTTGTAATTTTAATACTCCTGTGAGTCTCAGGATTACCTTTATCTCATATCCAATGGCTCAAGAGCTTTAACGGTTGCTTTTTCTTCTTTTTCATTATTTTAACAGTGCCTCAGCCAGCAGTTTGAACAAAATTAGTACCAGAGGCGAAAAGAAACAGGACATATCTCCCATGAGCCTCAGTCTAATTTCTGTAAGGCTCTCAGCAATGCCTTTATACAAACTACAGTTGTTTTCAGCAGCCTTGGAGGAGAAAGATTATTCATATCTTTTGCTGAAAATCAGTACCAGCAGCAGATGATTTCTCTTGTGAGCATCTTGTTTTTATTTGACACATGTATCTACCCCAGCTGTATTTTTGGTTCTGTTCTTAGGGCAGTTCTGAATTGTGATCAAACAGATCATTTTAGCTATATTTATTATCCATTAAAGAACCAGCAGACATCCACAACCAATAAGAAAATTCCAGTTACAGCATCTGTGTTTCTTGTTATATCTGCATGTACGTCAGCAAACAAAGGATGATTCTTTTATGCCAGCATAAATCAGGACAGACCTAAATGCTAAAAACTACGAGGCTGGGGCTCATAGTTTAAGTGGGCTAGATAAGCTCTGAATTTGGCTCACTTCTTATACTTCCAGAGATTTGTGCAGATGAACAGTTAGTCCAGAGGGGACTCAAGTCCAGCAAAAGGGAGCAGGTAAGATAGCATTCAATAAGCAAAAAATCCCAAGCCATTCAAATAACTGTTTAAGAACATGAAAAAATCTTTATGATAAATCTAGCTCATTAACATGTTGTGAGCTTTCAGGGTTCCACCAGAGATTTTTTAGACCAGAGACACTTTTCCCATTCAAAAGCTTTACACTGGTGTCCACACAGCCTCCACTGATCCCTCCTTTCAACTCAGGCTAAAGTGCATTAGTGTCACTCACTTTATACTCATTACCTCTCAGTGCCACATCTTACCTCACAGAGAGCATTTTCAAAGAAAATTTTGTACTGATAGAAAGCAAGAATAGAACTCAGTAATAACTAAGATGCTAGACTAGAATGTCAGCAACTCAGGGAGGGATCTGTTACCTGAAGAAACTATTACTCCTGACATATCTGGGGAAGAATTACCATATCTTACAATAAAAGGAATTAATGAGGATTTCAGGCAACTGTTCTTTAGCTTTCACTCTTCATTGTAAATAGCCTTTTTTGATGGGTTTTACATATGAAGAGAATTAACTTCAAGAAAATGAAATCACTCATCAAGAAATAATAATTAGGAAATAATAAATAGTTAGACTCTAATGTGTTCTATTCGCAGTGGGTTTAGTGGTTCAGTATAAGGTATTTATTTCTTTCAAATAAAAATCCTAACTATCACTGAAAAATTTTAGCTTTGCTGGAATCAAAAAGGACCCTCTACTCAGTCCCTCTCTTCAGTCCTATTCCAAAATTGCATCTGCCCTCCAAGGACTTCCATTTCATTTCATAAAGAGACCTGCACCTCTGCCACTCAAGCAGCAATAACCACAGATCCAGTGGGGCCTGGGTGTTGTAGGCAGATAGAAACGTTGGCTAATGTGACATGCTATGGGTGAAGCAAGAAGGATAACCCTGGCATTTTGAATGTCCTCAGCTTCTGCTGATTTCAGTGGGGCTGAAGAGTGCTCCATATCCTGATGGATTGAAAGGACACCTAACTTGCCTGTTCAGTTTTTGCTTACAGACAAATTTAGATGAACAGTTCTGGGGAAGATGCTCTTATCTTCTGTGGTTTATAGATGTACAAATGTTTCCTGAGCGCTCAGATTGGGGATTGAGGTGGATGGTAGCTGTAATTGATGCAAATGTAAAACCACTAAAAGGAAGAAAAACACCATTAGATCTTTAAGTCCTGCTGCTGAGATGTGTTCACTGTGTGCTAATGTATTCAGCAAGTCTACAAAAAACATTTCAGTATCTACAGGCTCTGCCAAAAGAGCTATTACCAGCCATAAGGAAACCACATATTCACTGTCCTAACAAGGCTGGCCTGACAAATGTAGAGGACATCTAAAGGACATAGGAAGATTTGGATCAAAAGAGATCAAGGCAGTAACATCTCTTATATCCTATGAAAACTATTGCCACCTTATTATAGCTGTGTAACAGCACAGCCAGGACAGACACCATGGTTTCCATTTTATATGAACATTCACTGGCTGTGTATCTCCTTTCAGATGCCTGTCTTGGACACTTGGTGTGAGTTTTATGGATGAAGAGCATCTGTGACTCCAGCAACTTTACTGGGAACACTCAGCCTTAGAACTGTCTATTTCAGCTAGGCACTTAAATCATGGAGTACTCACCACTCACTCAACAGTTTAACTACCTAGGCAGCCTCATCTCCTTGGATGGTAAGATTGACGGAGAGATAGACAATAGGCTAGCAAAGGCATAGAGTGCTTTGGGAAAACTCTATAAAAGAGTCTGGCGAAATAAACACTTGAAGAAAAGTCCAAAGCTCAGTGTTTCTAGAGCCATTGTGCTATCTACTCTTTTCTATGGTTCCAAATCATGGGTCATCTATCGCCACCACCTACAACTCTTGGCACACTTCCATCAGCGCTGTCTCCATACAATCCTAAACATCCATTGGACAGATGATGTGACTAATCCCTCTGTCCTGATACATAACAGGAAAGGATAAAGCACTACGTTGTCATTCACGTACTCCCAAGGGAAGTTTGGTGGCTGCCCTCCTGCATTTCCTACATTCCCTGAGTGACACCCACAATTAGTTCTGTCACCTACATTTCATGCCTGACCTAGCAGGATGCATCTGGTGGTTTCTGGGAGGAAGGATGCTCACAGCCCAGTTATTCCTGTCAAAGCTTCCCTTTTATGTCAACCGTTTTCCAGAAAAAAAATAAACCCAACCTCTGCCCCATGAACCTTTGGAGCCACCTGCCCACAAAGGATGCTGCTAGGGATTTCAGGGATGTGCTAATGCTCCTGTACAAAAGGCTGGCTTTGGGCAGGTCGTGGTGGAGCCACACTTCCCTGTGGAGGACCAAAAGGATATAGCCAGTAGCCACTTTTTGTCTGATTCCTTCCCAGGACAACACTGTCCTTTCATTTCCATTCTTCAGCTGGCAGCCAAACAGAGGAGGCAGCAGGCTGTGGCTGCTGAATTCTAAGTAGTTAGCAGCACAAGGGAATCAGAGTTGAGCTGGCTGTTCATTAAGCTGATTCACTCTTCAGACACAATACTATGTTAATTTTGACACATAAGCAAATTGATGCAAATTATGTGAAATTAAGTTTAATGCCATTTAATAGCAGTAAAATGATGAACCCATAAGCAGGTAAATGGCTACTGGCTGTTTCTATTCATATAGTACTGGTGATATTGACACTAAATGTGGTAAAATACTTGTTAGTTAAAAAAAAATAAAAATAAAACTAAGCCTGAAAGGTAATCTTAAAGCACGATTATACAAAAAAAAATATGATGGCTACTACCCAGGCAATTTCCTGCTGTATCTAGCATTTTCACTTGCATACCAGTTCAGGATTCCTCCCACCCTACAAGAATTACAGTTTCTACTGTGAAACCATATAGTCTATATCTGTGATCAACAGAACCTCACATGAATAATGGCCAGGCTTTCCAGTCCTTCATCTAAGCTCCCTGGTTCCAGCTGAGCAGCATTTATCCTAACTGCATTAATAACCACATTTTTTTCAGTCTTATTGAAACAACTCCATGGTTTTTCATATAGCTGGTACAGGTACAGGTAAGCCCTTTAAAGGGCTTACTGCAGATTCCTCTGGCACTGATCAGACAGAGATCTTCCACCTTACCCAGAATCATACATTGGTTATCTTACATATTTATTCAAGGTACTTGACAAATCTGGAAAGGCTTGACAAGTAATGTCAGTGTGGCTTACAGAATATAACTGAAATGCTATTTTATTTCCTTTAGACAGTTTTTCAAACAGCCACCATCTGGGAGCAGCACGCAGGCTACCCTCCAGTCTCAGATGAAGGGAGCTTTGCAGGTCTTAAGAGCTTTTGGCTTTATGTTTCCTTTTCAGAGTGCACTGTGAGGTTCTGGGTACATTACCAAAGCAGTCATCACCTCTGCTCTATCAGGCTGGATCTGTCTGACAGGCTTCCAGCCACGTAGGATCTACCCTGCAGAGCACCCCTGGTCCCACTGCACAAGCACCCTTGCAGCTGTTTTCTACTGTGTCCTTCTCCCAAGCCTAACACCTTTTTGAGATTGAAACTCCCAGGGAGCCTGTGTTTTCACACTTAATTCTTAATAATTATTTTCCACAACTAGATGTGTTTCATCACTTCTAATTTTGCATTGCTTAACTTCAACAGACTTGCATTTTTCCTTTATTCAGCAGAAAAATATCAGAATGCATGAGTTGCCCAGGGGGCTTGACTGTCAGGAGAGAGGTGGCTGTCAAGGGCTGTGAACTTGGGCTCTTAGGGCTATAGGTAAGCTGCAGAAAGTACTATATAGGAGCCAAAGATATATACAATTATGAATTTGCTGCTTTTAAAGCGACAAATACATGGGATCCTAAAACAGCCAGGAGAAACCAGGAATCCTGGTACAGAATATCCCTCCTAACGGGATTTTTCTAGTTCTTGTTGGCAGGAAGGTTCCTGCCTAGCTTCTAAATACCAATTTTCTTCCACCCCTTCTCCTTTGTTTTACAAATACTGGAGAGAATACCATGGACAAATAATTCATAGCAAAGAAACAGAGACCACCCACGAGCTTGATAGCAAAGAATGGCACTTTCTTGTTTTGTTTTGTTTTGGTTTTTTTTCTGAAATGGCCAAATGCATATTCCACTGGTGTTTGAGAGTCTGAGAGGTGATAAATGAAGAGGTCCTGGTAACGGTTGAGGTAACCACTGAATAAATCTCTGAGCCAGGGATGAGCAACTAGCTCAGCATGGTAATTATATTTGAGAGACAGCACCAAGACTTTACCAGACACCATATGGTTGTGGCCAGTACGCACTGCCAGTAACACAGGCAACACATACCTTGCCAGCACAAGTGTCAGAGATAGGAGTAAAGCATTAACAGTGATCCTCAGGAGGTTACAGCATGATGGGGAAATATCCTGTAGAACCACAAGAAGCAGGAGGAGGAGGAGGTTTGGGCATGCATCTCTATGAGAAGCCCACAGGAGCAAAGAATGCTTTATCTTTCTGTGTGTCCATCACCTACAGAGTATAGGGTTATGAAGCTAGCAAATACCAGCTTTCCACTCTCTGAATCACTTGGCTAAGTTTCCAGTCCTACCACTGACAGCAGAGCAGTGCAACCTTCCAAATGGCCTCTGCTGTACACAATCCCAGGACTGCTGATAATGGGATATGACATTCTGCAACCACTGCCTGAGGGTAACTGCTGGGTTACAACAAAAGCTAACTGTGCACTACTATGAAACCAATCTAAAAAGTCACTAAAATGAAAATCCATCAATCCTCTTCATTCAAACTGTGCTGGAATGACACATGACATCTGTGCAAACCCTGAGTTTCTTTTTCTGATCCAAACCAGATGACTAATGAACGTAAGCCAATCCATGCACATAAGCCACGTGCAACAGTTCGCCCTTATCAAAATACTGATAACTGCTTAAAGAAAAGTCTCCTCTGACTTCCTAGCCCCATATCAGCACGTCAGCCAGGCATAGCACTACATCACATGGCAGAGATTCACATGGTCACTTGTACTATGTGCTGGTTATAGCCGGCTGCTGTGAGGAACAATGCCTACAGCAGGGCTACTTTATTTACTTAATACACCACCTGCCATTTAAACTTTTACAGAGTACTTTGTGTTCAGAGACTTTAATGAAATAACTTTTGTTTTTTATTATAGCAAAGGCGTCTGGCTGCTAAAGCTAACATTTAACAGCTCTTTCCCATTAACCTCTGTTGTCCTGTCTAGGCCTTCTTTGCTGTTTTGAGCCAAGCTGAGCTAAATCTTCTCCTGCCATTACAGAAAGCTGCACACTGCCTGTCTTTGGTGACACTTCACAGTGACAGCACTGTTTTCCTCTTCATCATACTGTCCTCTGCTAGAGGCTGCTGCAACTGCTGTCTGCCCTGGGACCCTCTGCCTGATCCTGTACAGCAAAGCTCCCAAACCACAGTTGCCATCATTATTGTTCATGTTTTGCTTCTGGTAGCACCCACTGTGCGCAGTGTGCTTCACAAGCACAGAAGATAACACAGGCTCTGACTTGAAGGGATTACATTTTGACAGGTAAATGAAAAGAGGAGGAAAATTAAGGGGTGAAAGGTGGGAGGGGGAAAGTTGTATGCACAACATCTAAAGACAAGTTTGGGAGTAATTACTTGCTTGTTCTGATGCTTAATTTCACACTTGGCGATTTCATACATAATCACTGCCCTAAATGCCAGCTTTTCAAAAGCAGCTGCTTGGAGGGGTTACAGAACAGAGCAAGTTGTTGTTTCTCCTATGATTTATGATCTGGTCATCCAACGCAAATACAAAAAAATGAGGCAACTGAGGCAACAATTTTCTTAGCTTGCTTGCTCTAAATCAGTGCCTTAACCATGTACCTTATTTCTGTGACATGCTAAAGCAGAGGAACACCTTGTGGGAACTGAAAAAACCCCAAACATTTTACAAATATGTCATTAGAGGTGCAAGTTAATGGAAAACACAGTCTAAATCTGAGCCTGCAGAACCCCACTGAAATCACTGTGGGTGATTTCATCTGCATAGTACATCTGGTCTCTGTGTAACCGAGAGACAGAATATTAATGCCCATCAGGAGCCTGGGGTATTCACTCCCAGCATACACATGAGAGCTGCAGGGCTGGCGCCAGGGCAGGCTGTGCTGTAATGCCGCACACAGCCACCACCCTGCAGCCAGGAGGCAAGTGTTCAGACTGTGCCACCTTCTGAGGGGTTATAAGGCTGTCAGAGCAGTCTTCGAGACTCAGGTCCTGGGTCCTGCTCTCTAATTTGTCTGTTTATATTAGGCTCAGTTTTCTACTCTGACATTGAAGAAAACAGCTCTAGAGGTGCTAGCAGAGGCATCAGAGTTACAGCTGGATTGCAAGTCTCACAGCACACTTTACTTTTGTATATTTTCTGCAATACTTACAAGGGCACTGAGGTGAGAGTAATTAAATATTTGCAAAGTACTCCAAATCCTCAGGAAAGCAGTAACTAGAGAATGAAGCTGTAATTTACAATTCCTTTGCTTCTGAAAGTCATGGTTTTCAAACCTTCTGTTCTCTTACTAAAAGAACAAAAAGTCTCCCTCATTTCTAGCTCTTTTCAAAACTCAACAGGAGTCCAAGCACTGCTTTAGCCTGTGGCATTTGCCTCTCCCTGCTGTGGCTGACTCAGACTTCTGCCTCATCATAATTCCTGTCTTGCTAACCTGGGAATTAATCTTTTGTGCACATATGGCACAGCAGAGATGGCACAGTGCTCTCTAGTACACCTACCAAAGCCTTCTGAAGATATAACTAATGACTTCATGGCTCCGGTTTGATTGAAAATAAATTGCTATGGGCCTGCTTCTGCTCCTTATGCCACTTGGTAGGATAATTTCCATCACCTTCATTGGATCATGCTTTTAGTTGAATGTTAGTGCAGTAAAATGGCTATCTTCTCTAGACACTAGCCTGTTCAAAGACCAACCCTCTCTTTCCCATGAAATGATCCACACAAGACCAGCTTTCTTCTGCCTTTCATGATTAGATTTCAAAGTGATGTAGATTACAACTAGTTTCAGATCTCTGTCCTTCTGGTTAGTTCTAATCCAGACTGGTTTCCTGATGCAGTACAAACACTCATCTTAGCACAAGAGGGTAGCAGGAAAGGAGCCAGGAAGAAAGCAGATCACTTTGTATGGTTGCATTGCTGGTTTACACCACTTGATGTGTACAGAAAACTACAGTTCAAGTTCTAACAACTGTTGTTAATAGAGTTGCCCATCTAAGATCTGGATAAGGGAATAAGAGAGGAAAAGAGGGAGAAGGCATAGCCATGTACCAAAACCACAAGTATATCAAAAGATTTAAAATATGCCCTGAATTGGGATGTACTTATCTACCACTGGCAAGTTCATGCCTCCTGTATATCATCTTATTTTCTTCTTCCAGCACAGAAGGTGAGCAAGCTTAAAACTGAATGAAGCCCTGTCCTCTTGCTATGATTCTCCACACTCTTACCAATAAAGTAAGTACTGTCATGATACTCAGTAATGAAATGAGGCTGAAGAGCAGCAATACATTAAAATGTTAAGTCTAATGTTTCACTTGAGGTCCACTGGAGATTGAAGCTATTAGAATAAGTTAGAGGAATTCCTCACAAATGTCCTTTTTTCTCCTGATTTCACCTTCTGTTTGCAGGCTGATTTAAACCTTCCTCATCCACTTGCCTAGTCACCAGAGCACCTGCAAGACCAATCCTCAAAAGCATGCAACATGGTGACTTTCTTTGCTTGGCTGCACAACAGATGGCAGCTGACATCTACTCTCAACACCCAGCTCTGTGGTGCTGCAAGCTCCTGGCAGCAAGGAGTGCAAGTGCCCTTCAGCAGAGCATGCTTTTATTTTTCCAAAGAGCTGGCCAGGCAACTTTCTTCTCCAGGAAATCCTTAAATCCTTCCCTCCCTTGTCATCTGACCCCAGCTTCACCCCACAGCTCATCCCAGGTCACTACTACAGCATGCCTCCAGCATATGACAGCAGTCACATTCCTGGCTTGTTTCACTCCTCAGAGCTGTCATCCTGGTATAAAGTGCATGAAAACAGTAGGAGCCAAAAGGACTCAGCATGTTTAGAGTAAGTACCCAAACAACAGACTCTTTGGAGCAGGGAACACCTTCATGCCAGAGATTTCGCTCACTCAGTGGGGAAATCTGATCTATTTAAGGAGATCTACCTTTGCCCTTTCATTTTTTTTTCCATTCCATGACACAGGTTCTCATCCTTTTGCAGGTGTCTCCATAAGCCTCTGGAGATTTCAGTCCATCAGCTGTGAACAAGCAGTTCACATGGACACTCTCAATTATCCTTATTTCATACTCAAGTGAATACTCGAAAGCAAGGTAGGGATTTCACAGCCACTGCTTCAGTCCTCAGATTCAGGAAGGCTGAGCCATGCCTGTTCACATTCAAGACAGCTAAGAGACAACCCCAGAGGACTAGCACACTTTAAACTGCAGAAACTTGGTAAATCCAGCAGGCATTAATATTACATGAGGTGAACACAGTGCTTGGTACTTCCTTTGAATCAGGCAAAAGCTCAGTGCATCTCCAAGCTGGTACATTTGCAGAGGCCCTTCCTCCAAGTTTGCTACCTCTCTGACTAGGACAAGGCAATATCTGAAAGCTCAGACATAAGAGATGCAGACAAAGCCTATAACATGAACATCAATATACTAGAAGAGGAAAAAGCAGAAACAACTTTGACTGGCTAATGTGCCAGAGGAGAAAAGCATGGAGAAGTGTTAAGTATATGTCTCAGTATCTCCTTTCCTAGATGCATCAGTTAGAAAGCTACATCCATTCCTAGAAGAAGATCTGCATCAGAGAAGAACATGTGTTCTGACCATTTGCCCTGTTGTTTTCTGGAGTTCTGCAATGGTCAAGGAAAGGAAATGTACAGAAGACACATATGCCCTTTTATTTAAGGCTTTTACCCCTCAGGAATCTCTATGCACAGGGGCAGATGTAGAGAGGGACTTCAGAGGAGGCTGCAAGGAGGGAACCTGAAGGCAGACCAAGATGTCCTGGGGAAGGGATGACTCCACCAGCCAGGATCAGGTTGAGCTTTTGGTGAAGCAGCTGCAACAGCCCTGGTAGAGCTGCTCTAATGCTGTTCTTCAACTCAGAGCAGATGATTGTTGCAATCTCCACCCCATCTCCCTGCCCACCAACACAGCTGGACAAAGACAGAGTTCAGGGCTTCAAACCAGAAAGAAAGAATGTACAACCTAAAACCTTCTGAAGAGCAGGAGGCCTCTTCAAAACACAAGTGTGCTTCCAGCAAAAGGAGTGGGTGCTTCCCTGCTCCCCAGCCCCAGCCACTGCGTGGCTCTGTGTGATGCACAGGCAGTTGAGCAGGACATGGGTTATGCAAGAACTGACTCAGATGTCACAGAGCAAAGCCAACACTGCAAAGGCCACAGCGAACAACTGTCAAATGATAAAAGATTTCAGTCACTGCTGACTGAAGCTGGATTTAAGCTAGCAGGGAAAGGCTTTGTATCTCATTACCAACCTGCTGCACCAGTCACTTCTCTCACCAGCTGCACTACTTTGACCTCATTTCTGAAAATAAATTATGATCTGCTTTCTCCTTGTAACAAGTAACTATTGCACTGGAAAGCTGGTTGTTTTCCACTGTTAAAGCAAGGCAGTGCTGCAACCTGTTCCTCGAAGCACAGGCAGCTCTGGACAAGAGCATCACTATGCCAATCCCCACATATCCCCTAGATACCCAGGAATCCCACTCAAAAAGTCATTTAGATTGACTCTGTCTCCACAAACAGCCTGTGACAGGTTTGGGGGCATTTCTGCAAGTAGTAAGACATTATATATTACCCCCGTTTACTGAACGTTGGTGAAAATTTATTTGGTGCTGAGATTCATCTGCTGCTGCTCAAAACAAATGAATCAGTCAGATGGTAAAAGACCATCTGGCTCTAAAGAGCGATCTAGATAAGGGTTTATGGCTGATAGCTCATTAGCTGAGCCAGGTCTTGCAAAAAATAGTTGAGAAAAGGGACTGGTGTCTAGTCCTTCCAGTCCAGATTCAGAGGACGTAAGATGAGGTGACTGTACTTGCCAAGAAAACCACATCCTTTGCTTTCCCAAGCCTCTATTTTTTCCTGACAGCTGATTATGTTTCTGACACCTCCAGAAAAATAGAAGATGACACTGCAGAGACAGCACGAACATATGATCCTTAACTCCTATCAACCAAGAGCTTACAGACTGACTGCAAAGAACATCAGGAAGTTCTGCAATGTTCTCTTTTCAAGAAAGGACAGGATACTATTTACTAAAGCTCATGGCCCTCCACATTTTTCCCTAGGATTTTCCTTACAGGCTCTTATCACATCAGGGGCCTTCAGTGGTGCACTTGCACCACTCATTCCATCACACTGTGGCCTTTTGGCCCCAAGAAGCTTAATGTTTCTCCTTTTTTTAAATTTTTTTTTTTACTATTGCATTGATTAGACAGATACATACTGCCAAATTTTCACCACTGTAAAGGCAGTTCAGTCACTGTTTTGTGGAAGGTAGTTGGTATTTATCTAATGCCTTTTTCTTGATGCAGGATTGAACATGAAGTATCACCCTGGAGTTCTGTTGAACTTGAACAGGATCCAGCTTGGAACAGCTCAGCTGTGTCAGTGTTGGGCCATGGTTGGTACAAGCTGAACACCAGTCCAGGCCAGCTGAGCCCTCCAGACCATCATGTGGCTGGCCACTAGCCTTGCAGAGCTTATGTCCAAGCTATTCACACTATGTGGGGTCAAGTGTGGGATCTCTGACAGTGTTTGCCTTAGCTCTTTCCATCCTAATGATGCAAAAGGAGTTCTCAGGCCTATTCTAAGCACAGATTGTGCCAGATTCTGCTACCCCACAAGGTCCTGGATTTTGGGTGAATGCAAATTCCTAGCACACACTCAAAACTTTACAGTAGAGCTAAAGCCAGCAAACCAGTTTTTGGAGGAGGCACTGAATTCCATTCAACTGTGGTAGCAGTAAGAGTGGTAGTAGGTTTAAACAGGATGAGATGGGAGCTGTGTGTGCTGGTACCACTGGTACTGAGCAGGCAGACCAGGAAGGTTAAGACCATAGGAGCTGGGGGGACAGTTTCACCTACATTATGATTATTTGTGTTACTCTGTGTTCTAAATGCATTGCTTCATCTCAATAAGCAAAGCTACAATGAAACTAAAAGACTCTGACAGTGAATCAAAACTATTTAGTGTGAAGGAAAATACTGAGACCCGGACGGGGGGCTCGGGCACAGCTGGCCGCAGGAGGAGGTGAGTGCTGCAGAAACAAAAAGGATATCAACCAGAGCATGCTTAGCCATTAAAATGGCCAAGGTAAACAAGGCACAATCTGTGCTAGTCCCTCAGCAATATGCAATTAGGAAAAGGATCCCTGACAGACATAATTATGTAACTTTGTCATTGCTGAGACACGACAGCACTAATCAACGACCTTGCATCCCCATGCCCTGTGTCCTACCGGTGAAGGTGCTAAGGTGCTACTGGTCCTGCACACCTGTGTACTCTGGCAGCATGCAAGAAATGGGTAGAAATAAATCCATGCAGGAACAACAGAACACACTACTAACTATATTTTGTTTCATTCCTTTGATCTGTCACCTTAAATCAATCAAAGTCCAAAAGAAATATCCAAAACCTGTGCTTAAAAATATATATCACACTGTTTTCATTCACATTGATAAATCCTTTCCTATTTTTTCTTGTTGATGTCTAGAGCTGGAGTTTTAATGACATTTTGCTCTGGGTCTGTTTTCAACACCACTGATGATAAATACGTGCCAGCAGCTGGATGAAGCAACAGTTGCTGCAGATCCAGTGTCAGAGTGTGACAGCCATGTGGATGGCTGCTCTAGATGGGAGGACATGCAAGCAGGGACCCTGTGATTCCCTGTCATGTGCCACAACATGTTCAAGGAAAACTAGCTTAGTCCTTTCCCTCAGTCTCCTTCTTCTCTTCCTCCTCTTCCCTAAGGAGATGTCAGCTTTCCCCTCTCACACTTGAAGCCATTTGGTCTGGCTGACACTGGGGATTTACCTCAACTGAGTTGAACCAAGACAGGAGAAATGTGTGCTGAACACATGGAAATTCTCTGCCAGCAATACATATGAAATGAAGGGTGCAGGAAATGCCTCAATACTCCTGGCCATCCACAGACACTTCATCCCTCCTTTACTCAGCTCTGGCTCTCCCAGGGACCCTTCAGGCAGATCTAAAACTTTAGCCAAGGGCTTTCTCTAGCTCCCCAGAAAACTCTCCTTCCTCTTTACTGAGCAATGATGCCATGGAGGTCGAGGTTCCTTTAGTCTTTTCGTTGCTGTTCTCACACTCTCTGGAGCAGCATTCTGCTCAGTTCTTCTCTTCCCCCCTTCCCCNATCTATTGATCTCTCCTCCAGCACCTGATGAACAGGACATAAATTCAGGACTAAGTTTGGAAATAATCATGCAACTGCACTTGCAAAAACCAAATATCTTTCATGATGTTAGTAGCAAGACAGAGACCTTGCTGGGAGCAGAGTGCTATCCGTGAGGAGATTTCATTCCCCTGTGAAGATTACAAGGCTGATTTGTGCTGAAAATGCTGACTTTGCTCTATCCTATATCCCCATGAGGATTACAGGACTCTACTAACTAACCTGCTACTTCCTCTCCTCTGCCAGGAGCATCCTCGCACTCATGGTGCTCCTGCTCCCATGATTTGCTGGGGAAGAGAAAGTAGGAGCACAACATGATCTCACCATTGCCCTCCCTGGGACTGGTAGAATCACCTATGTGTGAGCTGGCACATGCCAAAGCACAGAAAAGTCAGAGAGCTCAAAGGACGGGGCCAGATTTCTGCAAATTCCAGGAGGGCTGGCATCAAATACAAATACATCCATTCAGCTTTACAATATTGACATGGATCATCTATGCTATCCCAAGCTACTGAGCACACTGCAGAAAAAAAACAGCCCAAAACTTCACAACAGAGCTCTTCTAGAGAGTATTATTAACAACTATATAGATCCCTTCCAGGCTGCAGTTTTCTTGTTCTATGGAGAGAAAGTTATTTGCCAATGCAACTGCCTTAAAATGTTTGGCAGTGCATGTTTTATCTCTTAAAAGTAGTAATACATTTGTTTAGAACAACAGGCATTTTTAAAGACCAAAGCCAACATTTGGTGGTGAAGACTGCTAAACGCAACATGGAGTCATGATTTAGCACAGAGAAGTTCTTCCTAGGGAAGTTCTCTAGCAACAGAACTACTTAAAGTGTCAGTTTAATGCAGTAAGGTTGTTTATACCTGTAGCACACTGCATATCAATTGATCAAACTGCAACTTCAAAGGGGTCTCAAGTGCTTGGAAGTAGGAGTATGGTTAATTAATAATGTAAAACAAAACCCAACAAAGACAAGACATCAGTTGTAGAGTATATGGGGCTCTGCAGAAATTAGCTTCCATTAGACTTAATCAGAGCAGCATCTCTCATTCCCCTGAGAACACAGATGCAATTTATCCCCTGAGCTACACACTCGCTTTTGGAGTCAGACCCATTGTATCATTTACATCAAATATGTAGAGCATTATCAGCAATAAGATGTACACCAAAATAACAACCTACACATCTGTCTTTATTAAACCATGATTTATATGCTACCAATGGTTAAAAGTTCCTCTTCAAATAGGAGGCAGAAGCACAAACTAGCCCATTACCTTCCTTTCCTGAGAGGCCCCAGCAATGTTGTCACCACATCCCCGTTCCTCGGCAGAGACATGCATTAATTCATGACTTTTCCTGGGCAGCCAGGGCTGGCCTGGTTCCCACAGTGCTGAGCTGGAATGTGAAGCTGCCCCTTCCTGGCAGGCTGCTGGGGTCAGCCTCTGCCATTGACTCAGCTGACCCTGTTTGCACTTCAGTTGCTAATTGGACCCCTCTAACACCACAGAGATGACTTCTGCTCAACTATTTGGCTTCATAAGAGGCTAACTTGGAGATAATGTGTAAATCAGAATGTAGCACAGAAATTCATGGGAAAAGCACATGCTTATCATGATGGTAACACATGGGATGCCTCTATAATGTGGCTAATTGTGGCTTTATTTGCTGCTGGGTTTTTTTCTACTCAAGATAAGCTTTCTTGCTTTAGTGAGCTTTCAGATCTGATATGCTTTCCATCTCCTATATATTTCATCCCACTTTGATAGTGAAACTGGTTCTCATTTAAGTCTCTGCTTACTTTGTATGTACATACTGTATTCATCAAGAATACATTCTCTCTAATGTCCCATTCTTTAATGTATTAAAGAAACTGGAGCAGAAAGGCAAATTTAATGCCTACAAAATTAAAAAAAACAACCCATCACCAGTGGAAATAGAAGCATTTATACACCAATAATGTGGAGAACGAGAAGACACAATTACAGTCCCACCAGCCAGTACAAAGAGTATTTGTGTATGTTAGTGGAAGAACTATGGAATTCAGCTCCATAAGAAGCCAGCAAGAGGAATCTTATAAACAATGAAAACATTTTTAAGTTTGCACAATATTTATCTAATTGATTGCCACTATATATAACAGCACTGCTCTAAACCCTAACCAGCAAACGCATAACAGAATGGGGCTGTGAAGGCAAATCACTCACTGAACCGCTGCACTAAGATGCCTTTCTATGATTACTTTATATTTGATTTTACATGCTCACCCAACTCCCAAACTTGTCCAGATGCCATTTAATTAATTGAAATCACTCCTGAAGCCTGGGACTGAAAACTGAATGTTGTAATCCCTCTTGTTTAAATGAAGATTATTTCAAATGTGGGCAAACGTGATGCCTGGTAGCTGTGCCTCTCTAAATATGTCAAAGAATAATCCGTGTGCATGTCCAAATACTGAGCCACGTGGCTTGGCAGCATTATAGGACTGGGATAAATATCATGCCATTCAATAGCAAAGAGACACCTGGGCTTAGACAAAGCCTGGGTGAAGCAACCTGAGCTTAAACCTCTGATTTTTACATTTCTTGCTCAACACTGAGAATTTAGCACTTCCTTTCTTGCCACAGCCAAACCTGCCAGACACGGAGATGAAAGGTCTCCAAAACCTCAGGCAAATGCCGAAAGGCCCTGCAAGGGACATCACTGCCCTCCACAGCAGTGAGGACAGGGACAGGGATGGGCTAAACCAGCCAAAATGCAGCTGAGGGCCAGAGGGATGAACTAAAACCTTCCTCTTCCCCAGCAAGAGCCTTGGGTTCTCATGCTCCAAGGATGGGGAGCAGCTTTGCTTCAGTAAATCTTTTTTTCCTCCCATTACCTTTATAGCTGGTAGAGAAATAGAAAGAAAAAAACTTTCAAAAGAAACCTTCAAAGTTTCTGCTCCTTTCTTTCCAGTTCTGGAAGTGTGATATTTCCTCCTCCTTTTTAGAAAACTCTCACAAACCTGTTTTTTGGGGGATAAACCTGTCCTGTTTTTTTGTTTGGTTGGTTTCTTTGTTTGGTGACACACTGCATTGCTAATCGTGCTACCAACACCTTCATTCTGGAAGTGTCAGCACACCTCTGATTTTGGACTTCAGGCTGTGCACCCTGCCTCTCTCTCAGAGACTGCATTGGCAAAATAAAGTCCATGAGCTCCAGCACAGCTTCTTGTTCCTAAGGAAATGCCCAGAGCTAAGGACATTGCATTGCATTTCCAGACTCACTCCCAGAACTGCAGGATGATCTGAAACTCAATGGGGATGCAGCAGAGATCTACATGGGAGGGCAAATACTGTCTGATTTACTGAAAGCCTTACAATGCATTAACTAGAGCTTCATATTCATCTCAGATCAATTAATCTTCACATCATCGTCCTATATTAATGTGCGCCAGATGGTGACAGTTTAGATATATTAAATTAAGGAACATTGGTGATAAAGGTGAATAGAGTGACACTCCCTCCATGTTTAGAGTCCTGACTAAATGCAGCCTCGAGGTTGGAAGCTCTTACTTCCACAGGTTTTGCCAGCTGAGTAAACAGAGGATAAGGCAAGAACTGTAAACTTGACCTGACACCCAAATCCATAGAATTAATTTAAATAATGGCCCAAGTGTTTTAGCTAAGGCATTAAGCACACACTGGAATCAAAGGTCACTGAGCAAACCCTGTACCACTGAAGACTGTTCCAGCATCTCTGCAGGGCTTTAGGAAGCAAACCACTAGCACCTGAATGAGGATATTTTGATCTGATTTATCCAAGATCACTGAGCAAGCTCTGATTAAGGAACAAACTCTAAAGCCTTCCTTTCTCCTCTATCTTGTTCTAACAGTAAACACATTAACACCTCGATCTAATATGGCAGTCCCAGTCATCTGAAATTCAGCAATATATTTTCCTGAGTATCCTTTTAAACCTCCTAACAGAAAAAAAAATCTGGGCAAACAACATGCTGACTGACATAAAGAGCATGTCTGTACCACATGAGAGATATGAAACTGCAGTCCTGCAGTCACCAAACCTGCCAACACCTTGGGTTATTATGCAGGTGGCTGGCTGAAAGCTGCTTGCCACAGGGTTGCCTGGTTTAACTATATGAAAGTCTACTCTGTACACTGCAAGGTGGCTGTGTGTAATCACACCATGTCAGAGACAGCCACAGTCCATCAAATTTCCTTCAGGTGGACAATTGGAGTGTATTAAAAAGGTGCTGGCTTCCTCTCTGTGCTCAGCATTATCTGCCATCATTGTGAAATCAAGGATTTGATTTCAAATCTCTCATTTCAAAGGGAGTCCTCATTATATTTTGGCTTTATCTTTCTCACAGACACCAATTGCATGGTTCTTCTACTCTGGTTCTCAAAATCTTCTCCTGAAACAGATCAGGAAAGAAATAAATGTAGATTTCAATTTATTATCAATGAGGCTTCAGTGCTAACAAGAAAAGCTGGTTGAAATCTTGTCTGGCCAAAGCAAGGGCTGCCAGGTCCTCTTCCCTGTGTCCTCACAGGGCAGTTGGAGGAAGGTGTTGTGAGACACCAAAAGCCATGTAGGAAGGAGATAGAAGGAGATAGAGCACTTCTCTGAGGTTTCAGATCCCCTACAGAGGCTGCACACAGGACATTAGTTTTAAGGCTGCTTGGTCTGGGAAGATATCTGGCTTTCCAGTCCTTCTCACTGAGCTCCTCAGACTGAAGAAAGGACTATGCATGAGGCGTTAGCACTAAAAATAAGCCCTTTTCAGTAACAGATTGTGAAGAGACCCATACAGCTGAGAGCACAACACAGAGCAAAGCATTTGGGTGAGCATCTAGAATTTCCAGATGTTTTAGTCTTTTCAAAACTATAAAAAAATCTCGCCTCTGAATATCCTGGCTGAAAGTCTCAAGAGACAATTGACAAAAAAAGCCTAATGATAAGGGACCCAAATGTGAATCCACTGGATGTGAATCTGTAATGGGTTTGCATGTATGGAGACAGGGAGCTGACCTTTCACGTGCTAAATGTTTTATACATACTCTCCCTCCATCTCTTAGTCTAAGAAACTCCTGTGTGCAAGTTGAAGTCAGCTGGGGAGAAACTCAAGCTACCAGTGCAGTGAAGATAACTCCAATTTTCATCTGTTACAATAACTCCTCTTCTTGTAACAACTCATTTTCCTAAACAGCCTCTCATAAGGGGTTCTAAAGTTACATTGTCAGTTTTCTTTTGTCAAGTCTTTTCTCAAGGCTCAAAAGAGATCTAGGAGAATGAGGGCAAAGAGGGGTTCAATTTGCAACATCATATCACTTTCCTGCAAAATACTACATTTGAATACAATTCAGCTATTTTTCTCTTCATCCCTCATAATGCCCACGTAAGCACCACAGAGCTGAGACTTGGAACTTTTTCAGTATATTGCCACTTTTGTCATCTTATATTTCTCTTTAACAAGAAGAAATCTCCTCTTTGTCTTTGTTGAACAATACTATTGCAAAGAATAAAATCAGCTTCCCCCACATCTTCTTGTCCTGAAACATTCCTTTTGCTGCTAGATAATGGAATAAATCCAAGATTTCCATGTGAGTTCCTGTTTCCAATCCATCAGTGAACAGTGTGTTCTCCTATCTTAACTATATGCTCTTCAAACTGTCTCCTGAACTGCAGGCATTGAACCTCCCTTCCTATTTCCTGTTCTTCAAGATGCCAGCTGAGCTGAGCTGAGCTCTAACACCTGCCACTTAAACACAGCATTTCCTATGGTCTAAGCAGTGAGTAGCTTTGGTCTGGGATAACAAGCCTGAATTTTAGAAACCAAAAACAGGACACAGACCTGTCCCATGTGGCTTTAGACCTGCATATAGAATATTTTTCCCCCCATCTCCCTCTCTCAAGTTGTAGTCCTGAGAACTTAAACATCCAACTTTCCATGGCAGGAGAGTCTGTGTGTTGGGTCATGTAACCCAACACAGACAGGAGTCTGCTCCATCGCAGCTGAGCGAGCACTTAATCGAACTTTTAGTTATCTGAAACATTAAAACAGGCAGAACTTTTGCCAGCTAAATTTAGCTGATTAACAGCTTTTGGCAGAAGAATCCTCTTAAGGCACAGAGCAACATCATTTTACAAATATTATTATTTTCCAGGAACAGCTTAAAACTATACGCATTAAAGAATAGTTTTGATGAGCTATGTCTGCCCTAGGCTGTATGTCAAGATAGCTCTTGTCATAAAAACCTACATTTCAAATCTCACCTACTGCTGCTTCATTTTCTTGCCACAGCAAGAAGGGACTTGCTTGAGTATGGGTAGGTGATGAACACGGGGACTGATCTGCAACACAACAGTGGCTTACCCATACCTTTCTGCTCCTCCAGGCAAGAAAGGTAAGGTAGTCATGCAGGGCTGTGATTAAATTTAGGATCAGACTTTGCTGAACTTGTCCTACTCATCACTTGTAGCCTTGCTTTTATCTGCTCAGCACTTCACACCTTCCCTCTGCAATATCAGCCTTTTGCTTTCAGTCTCATACCTTGATAACTGTGATGCAAATCAGAATAGAGGAAGATAAGAGCCAAGGAGGATTTAGCCAGAAAATCCTAAGGCTGGCCAGAAGGTTGCAAGGTTGCTTATATAAGGAATCAATAACAATTCAGGACATTGAGGTAGTATGAGGATCACAAAGTGAGGCCTCCTTTGTAGTTCTTAGCTACTTTCACAACATCTTGATGCAACAGATCAATATTAGCAGAATTGTACAGACAGGAAAATCGGTTTCCTAATCCCAATTGTGGTTTCTTCATCATCAATTTGTGGGCCTTCATATATCAGCATTACTTTCCATGGCATATATACATCTATATGGCTCTATGTGCCACATCACCTCACATACTAACTGAATCTAGTATAGCCTGTATTCACCATACTGGAACAGGTCTAAGTAGGCATGGAGGCACTCCAGTGTGAACTGGCATGCTGTCAAGGAAGCGCTGCTCTGAGAGCAGCAATTTGCCCATGGTTATAACATATCAGGAAGAAAAAAACAGAAGAAAAAAACTCCCCAAACAAACCAACCAAACAAACAAAAAATCCACACACACACAAAATCAAAACCTCATTTGCACATACAAGGTTTTTCTCCTCAGCTAGAGGAATGCAAATACCATGCAGCCTTTACATTGTCTCCCAATGGTTTGGCTGATTATCACATCTCTAATTCCAGTTGCACAATCCACACAGCACTTTCTTATTATGGATGTGCTGCTGACATGTACAAAGACTGATTAGATAGTTAGACACAAGCCAAGGAAATAACAAATGCATAACTCCACTTCTCAGATAATTATACTGTAGGCTTCTGTGTACAGATATTTGAATTTGTCTTCAGAGTTTGATCTCTTCCCTTTCTCAAAAAAAAATAAATTAAAAAAAAACCAACAAGCGATTGAGTTAACTCTTCCAGGCAGATAAATCACATCATAACACGTTTCAGGTTTATCATTTTTGCATCTGTTAGACAGTGAACTACTCTTGACTTTACTTACTACAGTTCTTACAAAGCTACCTTCCTATCAGTGGGCCAAGAAATGCTTTTCTCCTTTTATGCATGTCCCACTCTGCAAATGTACCTACTCCTTGTAATCAGTGCAAGAGAAAACTACACCACAAAGGCCAAGCACACTTCTGTTCAACTAAGAAGGCACTTGGGTGGCTAAGAGATGTCTTCTGATTGCATACCAGAGGGGTCTGGCTAAAAGTAGATAGTCTACATAGGTACACAGGTAAGTGCATGGGCTGCAGAATAAAAAGTACCCTTCTTTTGGGTCAAGGTCTGCTGATCTGGCCTCAGGATGGCATCAGTGGTGGCCTGGTCCTGTCTAACTCACAATTTAGGAGCTATGATCACAGGCAGCTTCATAATACAAAGGTGCAGCCTGATTCAAAGTCATACAATGCAATAGATGACCATGGGTCTCTACTGAACAACCCCAAAGAAGACTCAATAAAACTAGAAATGCTGCAGAAAAGGTGATAAGATTGATCAAAGGCATGGAGTAACTCTTCTATTTAGGAAAATAAGACTACAGGGAAAGGATATGGCAGAGGTCTGTAAAAATTGGGTGCAGGATGGAGATTACAAACAGGCAAGGGAACATCAGATGAAAGTAGCAGGTGGGAAGCTCAAAACACATACAAGGAAGTATTTCTGATATATCCTGTTCTTAAACAGTAGAACAGGTGCCGTTATGGGTGCTAGAAGTTTGGTTTTAGCATGCAGTTGGACAAGATCCTGTAAGAAAAACTTCTCAAGGTAACCAAACACCAGCTTTAGCTCAGGATATGAGCTACAAAGTGCTGGAGGCTGGAGAATACAATAGGAACATCCTTATGTTCTTGTCCTGTTCTACACTACTCCCTGTGCCTGTGTTACTGGCAACTGGCACAAAAAGAGACTGATCTGGATGGATAATTGGCCTGACCTGGTACATTTGGTTTTCTGTCATAACTGAAAACAAGTTTCTAAGCAGTAAACACTGTAATATAACCTCACACCAAAGTAGAAGGTGCCTTTATTCTGATGTCATCCACACTATGATTATGATAGAACGCTTAATTTTCTGTAGCCTAAACTTCACCATTTATAAAATGATACTAGTGATGCCCATTTTTTAAAGATACTCCAAGATCTACAACTGAGTGAACAACACAATGACAAGGAGTTACATAGGTTACTTAATCAAAACCTCTCAGCCATCTAAGTGTGTCAGTAGGTGCTAATGCTCAAGTCCAAATAGTCAGGAATCTTTGGCAAGGCCTTAAAACAAGATGTAAAAAGACACCAGGCATTAAATTTGATTTTCAGAAGCAGAAATGGTCTCTCAGTATTTAATGCTTTTTGAGGTCAAATCATCCTTTTTGTGTTTATTTTGGAACAGAGGGGCTCAGGCTCCTGTTTTCAGAAGCATGAAGAGTCAAGTCCAAGCCTACGTGGCCTGTTTATGGTTATGAGATGTGGCAACAGCAGTGACAGGATCAAACCTGGTGGACTGCTGACTCCTATCAGGAAAGAAGTTAGGAGGAAAAAGCAAGCTGGAATTGCACTGCCTGCAATGCAGAGAAGATGTATCCAAGTCACCTCTAAACACACTTGCATAATCCATGTCAGCACAGCTGCAAAAACTGTCTGTAAGCAAGGTAGCTTACGAACTCCGTTACAGGGCAGTTAGGAAGGTACTATTCTCCTTTAAATTAGCTAATATAAAGTTGGCTTCTGTAGAGCTATTTTGCACAGCAGGGACTGCAGTAGAGGCACACTCATGTCTATGTAGTCACCCAGGGTTGAGGCAGTGCTGTGAAGCTACCTTGACAGCTGTTCAGCTGCAATGAGACTCATGCTATTCCCCATCCCTGCATAAGGAAAAAATCCCTCTGCTATTCTATTTCTTCAGTCTAATTTTTTTCTAGTTTAAGCTGACTTTCCCCTCCATGTATGTAGCCTCATATCTCTAATTTTCAGCTGAGAGCAAGCACCAAGCATATTATTCCAGGTCCTGACAAGCTACCAGCTCCCTCCAAAAGAGAAGCAGCATCTCTTGATCTCCAGACAGTTTTGTAATTAAATTTTAAAGAGTGCTGCTCACTCATGTTTTTTGTAGTAGGCTTTCACTGAACCTGGCAGCTCACTCTCATAACAGTATAATTTCTTTACAAGTCTCCTTGGTTAAGATCAGTTTTGTCAGTCTTGAGTATTACAGTTTTTTAGTGTTAGTCTCCTATATCTCAAGGTTAATTTACACTGTTGAGATTTCCTGTAGGGAACTGCTGTTTTGCTTCGTGCTCTGTATCATACTAGTGTTTATTTTGGGGGAAACTTGTGATTTACAGTAAGGCCCTTGTTTTACAACCCTTCAGTTTCAAGTTCAAATTTACTTCACATAGTCTCTAGTTTTCCCATTACTGCTGCCAGGAAGGATCTTCATAAAGTTTTAAAGAAGGATCTGGCTGATAGAAAACTCTTCTATCCTTTTAGGAAGGAAGAAAACAAACCCAAATCTGACAGCAATTGAAAGTTGTCAGCTGCTCTGGGGTAAGAAGTAGATTTTTATTGCCACTCACTGCAAGCAGCAGTCTCTTTAGAGACAGAAGAACCACTGCTAACCATCTTTCCACCTAAGCGAGGTAAAAATCAGTTTACTGCCATAAAAACATTCTATGGGGAGAATACTTGTACTGGGAACTCTGCTCTTTCCTACAGCAAATTTTGTATCCATGCCAATTCTGCTGCCAGGCTGAAGCTGAGAGTAAAAGCACTAAATACAGCATTTGCTGGCAATAACTCTTGCAATTTAGGGGAATTTTTGCCTTTTGGTGTATATAGTGCTATTACGTCCAGTAACAACAGCTAATGTCTCCAGAAGACTTGGCTGACCATGAATGCACAAGTCTTTGAATGAGCATGTACAGTGAGTGACCAAGGTTCATTTACTCTCATCTCCTTCTTATTAGTGGCTGTGTATTAAAGACATTCATCCAAACAGTCATGTTAATGAAGCTCTTGTTCCCCAAAGTACAGTGACAGAGAGCCAGAGTGATGCCTGGGGGAAGCTTATGGACTTTGCATCACAGGACCTTTTCAATTAATTATTTTCTTCTGTTTAAAAAAACCTGCATTTCATATTTTCACACCTCCATGCCTCCTGTTTGGGAATGTGCTTAGGACCTCTAATTAATTCACAGTGCAGTTCCTTCAGAGCTCCAAAGCTGATTAAAAAGAGCACCCAGTGAAGAGGTGAAGAATATGGGTCAGATGCCCAGATGGTGTAAAAGTAGTGGATCTCAAGTGAGGTAAAAAAAATACAATAAGAACTAATTCCACTTTTTTGCCTTGTAATAATATGCTTTAAGCTTGAAAAGAATGGTGGGAGTTGAGGGCCAGCACACTCTCTCACTATCTCTGCACAGGTATTCTCCTGAGATAGTGCATGTCACCATTGAAAGCTGCTTATCTGAGTTCTAAGAAGATGAATTAAATGTAAAAAGTACAATTGATAATACTGAATAAAAATAAGAATCAGAATATACAGGGCAGGGGCAGTTAAGTGCCCACACATTTCAATATCAGCTATGTCTGCAAACTGTCAGCCCAAAAAGGTCATTAAAAGAATCTATCCTTTTATCAGGAGCAAACTCTTGCTGACTGATAATGCCGAAAATATGATGTTAATTCCAGCCACCTCTAGAAGCTAATTTAACCCTTTCCTGAGCATTATACATACTGCCCGTGATACATGAGCTATCTTCATGCAAATTCAATTCTTATCCCACCAAAGGCATTTTTAGTTAATTCTGTAGCTCTCTAATAAGCTTTACATCTTGTTGCTATTTTGCTTTCACACCTACTGCCCTGTCTTCACAGGATTTACTCTGTTCCCTTCAGATGTAAGCACTAGCTGGGTTTTGAGGAAAAATAAGATCAAGTATCATTTGCACTTCCTTTACAGAGGACCCTGTTCCTATCAGGTGCCAAAACACTCAGCTCCCATTACCTTCAAAGTGAGATAGCAGTGACTATGCTAATAGTATTCAGCTTTTCTCAGGTTTGGGTCCTTCACAGATTTCTGTAACAATATCATAAATGAGTGGGGATTTTGATAATTTATATACAAGAGCATAGGAGGCTATCAGGTCTAATGACAGAGCTGCAGATTTGCTTACTTGGAAGATAAGATCCTTTACTCATTTTAACCAAGCTAAGCTACATCCCACACAACATCCCCTGTATGGTAACTGCAAACACATCCCTCTGATAAAAAATAATACACATCCTCTGCTAAAGCTTTAAAGCCACTGACACGGTGGGATTTCTGGATAAATAGATTCCCCTCAAGTATTTGTTTTACATGTTAGATCATTTATATGAGGTTTAAATGCTCCTGCCTTTAGTCAAGAGCTGACTCTACAGCTTTCGCTATCACTGCCCCTTTTGATTTCCTTTGGTTTTCTTTCCTTGAGATCAAGGTGATCTATTTTTAGTGCAGGGACTGGTTAAGTGAGGAGTTGCTATAGTGACAGATAGCTGATACAAACCAAGCCCCACTACAATTCCTCTGGCTGGTAAATGAACACCCCAAAGCAGGGCAGTGGCTGGGGATGCCCAGACATTGCTCAGCTCGAGGGGGTCATTAATAACTGCCCAGGACTCTCAAAGTGACTCTTAATGTATATGAAATAGGCAGAAGGCAGCCTGGGTGCCTTTTGTAGGAAACATGCATCTTGGTGTCTTTGTTGGCCCAATAAATGAGTTGGTTTTGCTCTTTGGATTCACAGTGGTGTCTTTCTGCTGGTACAAATCAGCTGTACAAGCAGCCCTAGCTGACTCTACCCAAGAAATCATGCTGTTCTTGAGTGTTCATCAGAATTGGCTGGGAAAAGATGCACAGTCAGGATATTTGCAACTTCAGCTTTCCTTGTAACTGAACAACTGAGCATCACAGAAATGTTGATTGGAAAGGACATTTGGAGGCCTCTTATCCAGTGTCCTACACAAAGCAGGTTTGACATCAACCAAGACCAGGTCAGCCATGGCTTTGGCTAGTTGAGTCTTGAAAATCTCTAAGGAGGGAGACGCCACAACCTCTCTAGGTTAAATGTGCCAGTGCCTGTGCCACACCACCCTCTTGAGGGTGTTTGTGATAACATCCAGTCTGAGCCTCCACAGCCACAAACTCAAATCTTTTACTCCTTTTACCATTTGCCACTACTAAGAACACTTTGTCTCTTTCGCCTTTGAAACTGCTTTTCAGGTAGTTGCAGGCTGCTTTTAAATTGCCTCTTAACCTTCTCTCTGCTGGACAAAAATAGCCCAGTTCCCTTAGCCTCTCCCCACAGATCCCAAAACATCTGTTCTAAGTCCCAAAATGTCTTGGTAGTCCTTCAGGGATGCCCTCTCCAGTTTCCCAGCATTTTTCTGATGGAAGAACCAGAAATTGGACACCCTATTCCAGGTGCAGCCCCACCAGCACCTGATGTAGGGGGATAATAACCTCCCTTTAATAGATTGCTCCATTTCTCTAAACATATCCCAATATGTTGTTCACCCAATTGATAACAACAGCATTGTTTTGGGTCATTTTCCAGACTATATCCATCACAACCCCCAAGTCCTTCTTACTGGGAGTCAGTCATCAGTGCCCCGTGTGTACTGCTGCACAGGCTCACTTCATCATCCAGGTCACTAATGAACATTTCAGTCCCCATACTGATCTCTGATTTTGACCAGCCCTAAATTCAGGCATGTCCCTTGAGAAATGCCCACATTACTTCATCACTTCTTCTCTCATCTTTGCCACTATTGCAGCAAGAACCTCTCCAATGCAAACTTTTCATCTGCCTCACATCTCTGGTTGACTTTCCATCTCATTTCTCCCTCATCTACATTTCTTAAATAGATTTCTTGCCCTATTCTTGCTTATTATCTCTAATTATGATACATACAAGCAGCAAAGATGTCACAAATCATCTGTACCTCTCCAGGAGCATCACCCTCCAGGAAAGGAAGGATTGTCGCGAGAATCCTGTGTACACTATCATAATTCTTGCACTAACTGAAATAAAACCTCAGGGCCAGATGGGCAGGAGCTGTTAAACAATCTGGTGACTGCAGCTCCAAAAGTGTCAAAAGGGTCCTTGTTACCCCACAGAGAACACAGCACTGGGAAGCAGCTGTTTTCTGATGCCTGAAAAAAACTCTGAAGAAACAAGAGGATGCTGTTAATTCATGTCAGCTAATCCTATCATCCCTCCTCCAGCTCAATTGCCCCTACTTTGTCAAAGGAGGAGCAGAAAAAGGACAGGATGGGAACTCTTTAGGGTAAGTGCGCTGTGCAGTGCTGGACTCTGTCCTTAAACCAAGTAAGGTTGTGTGACCTTTCCAGCATGGAGAATTCAAGCCTCTAAGCCAAGCCTGCCAGCCACAGCCACATAATGATATCTTAACAAAGCAGCCCTTCATCTCTCGAGACCTAAGCCTTCACATTTCAGTATGAGTCTATAAAAACAGGAAAATGATTTTGAGGTGCTAAATCCTACTACTCTGAGCACTCTAGTCCTTGAACTGCTTTTAGGTTGGACAAGAATAAAGGTAAAAGTAGAAACCAGCTGAATCCCAGTAATTCCTGTGATTTGCTGATCCAATAAACCTGACAAACAAACTGCATTAACAACATCTTTGAAATTGCAATCTTGGGCATTTCACTGAAACTTTGAGCAAGCAGTCAATAGTCCAAAACATTGATTTCTAATTAAACAAAAGTACCCACCTACCTAAATGATACTGTCAAGTGGTATTTTAGGCTGCGAAAACAGATATGGTCTTGAATTTTGCTTTTAAAACCTGCCAAAAACATTTGCAATATAGATGCATGAGAGTATAAATAAATTGTTGTCTAGCTTAGCACATTCAAGCCAAGTAGAAAGTCAGACTAGGGTAAGATCTCATACAGATATTCTGAAAGTCTGAGCCCTTGAAAAGTGAAAGAAGGAGGAAAAAATCCTGCTGCAGTAAGGATGAGAGTGCAATTTTGATCATGCATGGAAAGGAATAAGTCCAGTGATTTTTGGCATGTAGGTTGTGACCCTCTAGTATTCAGCATGAAGACACTCCAGGCTCCATTCTTTAAGCTGAGATGTGTGTGAAAGTCTTATCTACACTATTTTCTTTTCACCTCAAATATGAATCAGATGACAGTTAATTATATCACAAGGTAACTGAGATAGTTTTTAAGATCTATGTACATATCAGAAGTGACCTGGTATCTGAAGGCAACAGAAGTGAAGGATGGAGAAAGGAAATGCTGAAAAATACAAATATAAATATCACCTGCTTTCAGAAACAGCTGATGTCTGCATCTGCTTTCACTTGCAGTCAGTGCCCAGCTTCCTTCTGTCTCAGTTTCTCCTTTTCAGCTTCAATGAACCCCTCCTCACACTTGAATTTCACAGGTTTACCTAGATTTGATCCCAAGATATGCTTTTAGTTTCCCTCTGTCTTTCAGGAATAACATTCATCCTGCTGTTCCAAATTACATATTTTCAATAGGAGCAGAATTAAAGTATCCTTAAAACAGTAAAAAGCTGAAGTGTCTACAATGCTGCTGTGCCTGGGAGACAAATACCCGCATCCACAAGCACCAACGAGGACCATAACCACATGGACTTCTAGATTGGTGTTCTCCCTGCTCAAAACTTGTACAGTTTGTAAAATAGCCTGCCAAAAGGGAGGCTGGCCCTGCTGGTCTCACCCACCACATTCTTGACAAGAGTGCGTCAATCTGAGTAACTCAGCCATTTATAGAAATATGAGTAGTTTTGATTACATTTTGCAATGAGCTGCAGAGAGGTGCTGGAAGCAGGACTGGGAAGGAGTGGTGGTAGGCAGATTCACTTGCATCACTAATCTCTAAATATGTCTCTCAAGAATACATACTGTATTTTCACATGTATAACCTACCCTTCAGACAAAAATAACTTACTTTGAAAATAAATTCTTTGGAGAATTTGCATTCTCAGATATTGTGCATACCCAAGAATATTGTGCATACTGTGACAGCAAAAAGTCTACATCTTCTTTAAGCTACAAAGGAAGGGCTGCAAAGGAAGGATGCTGAGGGGCTCTGTGCCAAGGAGAGAGTGAAGTAAGAGTCCCAGGCAAAGCATTCTGCTCAGTAACCTCCATTTCAATTTCCGCCACTGGAAGTTTTCTGGTGTTTATTACTATCCAAATTTACCAGTATCTGCTTAAAAATACCTCTTCCCCCCCCACTTCAGAATGCTTCAAAGCTGCATACAAAGCTGAGATGTGCCAGAAAGCAGTGGCACAGTGACCATAAGGAAGCAGAAAACAGCAAAATAAAAAGTCTCAAACATTGAATCAGTCTCGTCACTGGATTTCTTGTTCCTCACAATCAACAGCAGAAATTTCACAGCTTCCAGGTCTCAGAGCTCTCCTAGTACAAGATTAATTGGTACTGATCAGCCAGAGCAGCACATTTTTCAAAATCACTGTCAGCTCAACAGAGCATAAAAACCAGTAGAGAAAATCATTAACAAACCACAGCAGTCTCCATTTCTCATGCTTAGTCTCTGATGCTGGTAGTTTTAAGCTGCCTTTCAGGATTTTGCTCTTTCAGTTCATTTACAGCAGATGCTGGAACGTGCAGCAACCCCTTCACTCTGATTTATTTTTTGCCATGGTTTCTCCCCCACTGCCTCATAACAGAAACATCCCACCAGAATGAGAAAAATAAATATCTCAGCTCTGCTTTTCCCACAAGCAGCATCATCTGCTTTGGGACAAAGTGTTGCATGAGCTGCAGCTCCCCAGGCTGGAGGAGCAGGACATCAAATCCTGTCTCCTTTTGCAGTTGCTTCTCCATCCTCATCCCACACATTTTCTGTCCCTCTTCTCAGTGCAGCTATCCACAACCCAGCTTGTGCCAATAAATGGTGATGTGAGACAGGCTGAAGTATCCTGTGGGTTTCCATTTGCATTGGAAGAGGTTGTGAACCACCTTCTCTTCGGTTTGGTGTAAGTCCTTGCTCATGGACTGCTGTCTGAGCTGGTTGCATCCTATGGCATGTTAACTCACATGGTGATCACTGATGCAGTCAACACATCTCCACTGTCATGAAGGAAGTATATTATTTCTCTGCTTGACACATGATCCATATTTACCTTCAGCCCCAGGAGTCTGGGAAGGATGATGGCAAGTGATGGAAGAAGCCTCTTGAGTTTCTTACTGAGAGTTGAAGAGATTTCCCTTTGGGCTGAGTATTTAAAAACTTTAAAATAAACATCTCCTAGATCTCCTCTAGAGTCTCAGCAGCCCTCCATCCCATGGCAGTTAGCAGGCACATGGGAGAAAACTTAGCTTCAGCCCCTGCCTACTAAAATCCACAGTTACAAAATCTCCAAGAGAAGCAGCATGGGCAAGAAGAAGCTCTTGGGCATTTCCACGTGGCTAAAAGCCTCCAAAATGAGCAGTCTGAGGCTAAATGCCTGGGCACAAGGCAGCACCAAGGCTCATGGCAGCAGCACACACTGCAGAGCAATTCCTTCACTGGGCACTTCACAGCTCGGGTAGGGAAGAAACACTTTTAACATTATACCTTTTGAATGTGTCATTCAATCCTTCACAGAATAGATGGTGTCCTTTAAAGGGCAGAGCAATTAGCCTGACTGGGGCCAAAAAGTTGTCCCCTTCAGAAATGCCACAGAGCCTATCTATTTACAACACACTGGACCACAGTAAGACCTGGCAGGTGGAGAAGCTGCCAACAACCCCGCACAGGCAAGCAGGAACTGCAATAGGAAGGAAGAAACTCTGCAGTGGTGGTTCAGATGTTGGGAGAAATTTTGGGTAATCCCAGTCCTCAGCACTGTCAAAATCATAGAATCATAGAATGGCCAGGTTGGAAGGGACCCTAAAGATCATCTAGTTCCAACCTCCCCACACTGAGCAGGGATGCCAATCACTAGACCAGGTCACCCAGGGCCACATCCAGCCTGGCCTTGAACACTGCCAGGGATGGGGCATCCACAACCTCTCTGGGCAACCTGTGCCAGTGCCTAACCACTCTCCGGGTAAAGAACTTTCTTCTAATCTCCAATCTAAATTTCTCCTCCTTCAGTTTATATCCATTCCCCCTTGTCCTATCACATCATATTGCATAATATATCAGCTTCCCTGCTGTTTGGTGAATAGCTGAAGGTTTGAGGTCTCCCTGTTAGCTGCTCCTCTCCCAGAGCAAAGCTGCTGTGGGTTCTCTGCCTTTGCCCCACAGCTCGCTCTACTCTCGTTTGCTCCTGGTGGTGCTTCATGTTTTTCTCTTTCCCCTCTCTGTGTGTTCTCTGCTTCTGTTTGGCAATACTTAGGTGTCCTCTTGCTGTTCACTTGGCATAAAAGGACTGTAAGGCTCCAAAAAAACAGTGAGCTACAGCTATACTTATCCTTGGCAATGCAACTCTACACTCCTCTACCAGGATGTGAACCTTTTCATCAGAGCAGAGGAAGGATGGGGTTTAGCTCAACCAATACACAGAGGAATGACTACTTCATAACTTTAGTTGCAGTGGTCTGATGCTATCCACCCCGGGAAGATAAGAAGTGCTGCTAGCTTAATTCTATTTATAATGATGAGAGGACTCTTCCCTAGAACACTTACAGAGATGGTCAAGAAAAATCAGACATTCCAGATTCAAGTAGTCCAAGTGTCAGAGCACCCTTCTCTAGGGCATCAGGGGAATTTTTCCTCTTCTTTCCTTTTCTACCACTTTTCTGAATATAATCCAAGCTCATTAAGGAACAGCGAGGCTGCCTTGGTAGCACAACCATGCTGGGAGAGTAGGGTGGGAAAGCTCCTGTTGGATTGCCATCATTCATTTCTCATCCCTGATGATAGATGGCAACTAAAGGGGATGTGCCAGTGTGTGACCAAACCTGATGAGCCACCAAGTCTGGCTGCTACCAAAGCATCTGCATGCCACTAATACTGATCATAAAACCTGTTGCACATAGGCAGCTCCCTTGTGAGCTGTTCAGAAAGTGTTTAATGAGGCATAATACCTACAAGATAGAGATGAAATCTAGTAAGTAATGCAAAGCTTTCATTTTAACATTTCCCTGTAAATAATTAAGGCTATTTGGGAAACAACAAAACAAGTATTTGCAAGTGTTAATGTGTTTCCTGAAAGGAATCCAGACTCCCCTGGGATAGCAGAGTCAATCCTGATGGTAGTGCATCCAAGGAAGGCAGTAACAGAGACATATTCTGCTTGCTTTTTCCCACTCTTGTGGCTTGGTAGCTCTCTGTTCATAATGAAAACGCAATTCAGGAAACTGACCTGGTCACACTTTACAAGAAAGGTGTATGCAAAGTCTGCAGAGTAAATATTGTGCAGGAAACTCCGTCTAAATGCTTACCGTGCACCACTGGAATAAATTTTACATCTGGGCAATCTGCAACCTAAATTTTCCCCTATTCTTGCTTAAACCCTGTTACCTGTCTTTGTGCATCTTGCTGATACTGAAACTCTAAAGACATGGGTCACATCTTATTCACATCATCTTGATCTTACTGCTACTCCAGCAGAAACCCTGATGTGTTTAGAGAAATGCAAAACAAGGCAGAATACCTTAGATTTAAAAACACTTAACTGTACAAAACTGGAACAAAAGGAGAGTAATTTGCAGGAAGGACACCTTAAAAACAGTACAACAGACAAAAAATTGCAAAACATTAAATAACAGAAAAACAGGTTTCTGGGCAGCCAGCCATCCATCAGTTGCAGCTCCTTACCACTAAATCTGTATGTACCGCCCAGTACCATCCATATGGTCCAACACTACTCATACCTTCATCATTCTGCTGAATTTAACACAGTGATTCCTGACTGACAGATTAAAAAGGAGCTCTGCCTACCCTTTGTACAGGTCAGCCACTCTAAATTGTGCCTTATCTGGCTGATTCAGCGTAACATCATTTTTAAACCTCTTAGTCACAGCACCAAATCTCTCAGCAGCATTCATGGTCTAAGGAGAGCCACAGACTTGTAAACCAACTACCAGTAGTTCATATAGGAAATGCATTAAACATTATATTTCTCCACTATTCTTAACAAAAAATGGCCAGATCCTTCTTCAAAACCCCTTATCTCCTGGCTAGCTGATCCTTATGTGATACATAGATACTCTCCAACTCACACAACTCAGCACCCGTACTTGAGTTAAAACTAGGTGACCAGGAAAAGCTTTTGATTAATGGAGAATAGTCCCTAATTGCGGTATCAGAAAAGTAGGTTTTTAAATGCATTACTTATCAGATTAATATGCTATTTTTCTCTCCTTAAAATTCAGCTTTCAATATACAGTGTTAGCCCTAAATTAGCATTTAGTTACTATTCTTCATTTAAAGTAACATTAGTCAGCAGCCCCTTTTGAATATATTTCATAGTATTTACTGTAAAGTTTCCTGTACCATCACTCTTTTCCTTAAGGCTATATCTGACATGTGCCTGTTCATGTGACAGTGTGTTACAGGTGTCAGCTCAGTGCTCATCTCTGGTGCAAACCAACATAGATAAAACAGCACAAGTCAGTCAATGAACTGGGAGGCACAAAATTGTTGCTCAATTATTTGCTATCCCCTTTAGCTGCCCTCTCCCAAAGACAGTGTCCCTTCTTTTCAGGTGAGCAATGCAGAAGGTCCCTACCGAACAGGCCACGAGGATCTGACTGACGTCTCTCCGAGCTTTTGTACTGCTCCTTTCTCTTCTTGCTTCCTCTGAAGCTACCAAACCGCTTCATGAGCTGCAACATGCACTCGTGCAGCAGCAGCTGTCGGTCATGCCCAGAACTGAAGAAAAAAAAGCAGCACGAGGAGCAAGGCAAGGTGCTGCTGACACCAAACACCCAGATGTGAGAAAATAAAGCTTCAGAAAGACTGTATGGCTGCACAAAAAGTCCAGTTCTACAGTTGTTCAGCTCCGAGGCACTTGGTTGTCGTCTTGGTGGAGAGCTGTTCCGCAGCAGGCTGCCAGACCTCGCACACCAGGTGCTTCCAGCCTTAATTCCAGCATATAGTAACTTGCCCACAAGTATCTGTGGACATGGAGAGAAGTTCAAAGTCTGCCCAGCTTGCAGCCACTGAGCTCTTATCCGTCAGCCGTCAGGAGCCTTGGAGACCAAAGAAACATTTCCCAGCAGAGCAGCTCATGCGTGAAGGGCTAGAAACCACCTGATAAGCTCCCTCATTTAAAAAATACTAACTATGCAAAGGAGCCACAAGCCCTCTTGAAGGGAATTGTCATGTGCAGCTCAGCATGATGACTCTTTAAAAAGGCTGTAAAAGGAAACCACTTCTGGACAGACAATTCCTGGCAGCGAGCGTCCCGAGCACGCTCACACTGTGACATGACATCACCCAACTATTTTGATTCATGTATGCTGGGCCTTCACAGCAACAGCATAGGCCAGCTGCCTGTCGATGAGCTCCCAAACGCCCAGCCCTCTGCAGCTAGTGACTAATGGATTTAGTGGGAATCACATTCTGCCAGTTCATAAAAAGAAGGCTGAAACTTTCTGGAAACCACAGCCGGAGCGACGGGCTGGACTTCAGCAGCATGCCTTCCCCGTGCTGTGCATATCTATATGCTCTGCGTAGATTGCTCCATTCAAATTTGCTGCCTGCAAAGCAAAAGACACTTGGGACAGCTGTTTGTAACACAACTGAAATCCACCTCATGGTCTTTTCAATGAGGCAAACATCCACAGGGCTGTTGCTCATCCCAACCAGCCAGGGTGTATTATGTTAGGCTCCAAGTCTGTATATTTAGAGCTGTTTATTTTAGAGAAGGATTGATCAGTGGGGGCTAAATCTTGAGCAGCTGGAAAGGGATGCAAGCATGAACCAAGACCTGGTCAAACTATCATAATGAACCTTCCTAAAACTACAGTAAATGTATTGTTAAATTAAAAGGTTGGTTTTTTTTAAAGTCACAGATCTTCAGCCTTTCTTCTGAACATCACTGAAACTTGAGGCTCAGATCTTTCAAAAACCAAACCCTATATGAGAAACAAGAACCTCATCATTTTAATTCCTAGAAGGAATTAAAGATCATATCACCCTTTTCCTCTACAAAGAAGCATGCCATTTTCTTTGAGCCCATGATTTTTTCCCTGGACTTGATATAACTAGAAAGGAAAACCAGCCATGAATACTGCAGAAAAGATCTTTATCAACAGAGATTCCCTACAAGCTCCAGTCTTTCAAAAAGATAGCTGTCCCCAAGGCATCAATAGAAGGATGTCCTAGGACTTCAGGAACACCCAGAGAAGGTGCAGACTTGTCAGGAGGTTCCTCTGCCACCCTTAGCTACCAAGGACTTCTTGTTGGGTTCACTGTGCACATGGAGAACAGATTGTTCCTTTCTGCTCCAAAGCAGCCCTAGACATATTTGGAGACAGTCATCCAGTTCCCTTTCCAGTCTTTACTCGACCAAAGACACAAGAAGTGCTGCCTACAACACCAATGTAATTTGGACCTCAAGTTTCCCCTTCTTAGAAAAGCACCCTTCAGTAGCCAAAGGACTGCTGAGAATGACTTAATGTCATCAGAAATAAAAAAATTTAAATCCCCTTTTAATGAGATAAGAATTGGGATTGCTTCAGCATGGAAACAGTCCCCTTTCTGATAGAGACCAAGGATAAATAGTCACTGATGACCTTTTCAAGCAGGGCTATTGCACCAGGAGGGCTCATTTCCCCTTATTAAGGAAAGCAGCAAGACCCTAGTGTTTCTACAGAGAGCTACCAGAAAACAAAACAATGCTGTTTAACAACTGACTTTCACAGTAATTTGTTAAAAAAGCAGTGAGTACTTTGAGTATGATCATTTTGTCTCCCACAGCTAATGGTCTAACAGATACTAGCACATTTACACCAGATACTATATCTTCTTAATGATTCCAGTGGAAGGATCTTATAAAACTAATAATAAAAAGCCAGGCTTCAAAGAGCTCCTTTGGGGCCATCTATGTTCTGGAGATTGAAAACACAAATCCCTTCCAAACAACCATGAAATGGACTCTTGTCAAGCTACTATAAAGTCTCCCAAATTAGTTATAGCACGTTATGTTTCTTGAGCTGCATAATGACTACACAGTCCCCTTCAGAAAAACATATGCAGGCTCACTCTGAGAGGATTGAGCAGCTTCATAAAGTTACTGGTGGGGGGAAGGAAGAAACAAACACTTGTGTAGTCCTGCTATATTTGCCAAACTGTCTTCCCCTGCTCATCCCAGCATTCCCTCCATTCCCTTAAATCACCTGTTGTTTTCTTTAAAAAAGAGAGGCTGGAGCACACAAAGTAGAAAATACAAACTTCCTTCTGCTATATTTTTCACTAGTTCACAGGACTACGTAAGGAGAGGAGTCTGTGTTAGGAGTCATCTCCAAACCAATCCAAAAAAGCCCCATCATGGCTGGCTCCCTCTTGATCCTTCTTTCTTTTCGTAGTCCATCTCTAAGGATAAAAGCACCTTTTGTACCACCCCCCCCATTGATTTAACATGACTCTTAGGCACAAACATAACAAACATCTTCCTTTGTCTGGATGAGATGAGAAGATTTGTTCTATGAGGTACAATTGGGGGTTAAGTGTTCAGATTTGGTCATCAGATAGACAGGAAATATAGAAAATGCCATTGCACCAACCAAGCACAGCATCCTGACCCAGACATTAGGGTTTTGAAACACAAACTGATTCATCCATCTCTCAGAGGTGTAAACTCCGAGCTATGATGATAACACTTTAAATGCTGATATTTTGAACCATTGTCTTGTCTCTTGTATCTTTAATAGGAGCTTTAACCTGATTTACAAATGCAGTAGCAAGGTGTGGGGCAGCCAACAGAGACCACTTAGTCCTATAAAAGTTTATTCTGGTATGAAAATGGAAAAAACAATACTTTCCTCCTTGAAATGTAAGATCTTATTTAGCACAAAGTAGGAAGGCTAAAAAGAATATCCCCTTAGTGACAAACAAGGCTTCAAGTGGCTTCTGACTGCAAATCAGCAAACCTAAGTATTTCCCATTCTTAATTACTGAGAATTTCCTTGTTCAAAATTCCCTCTGGTTTTGTCATAGCTCAAAGAAACAAAGTTCACAACCAGCCCTAGACAGGTAAAGCATGAATCACGTCTGCATTTCTACATGGGTCATGTTTCTCTGCCTTGTTGTTCCTAAAAGTTTCCCTAAATTGGAATTTTTCTGATTTTGTCTTTTAATTTCTACAGACTTATATTGTCAAAATCATACATTCTCTATCATTGTTAGTGGTGCCAGGACATGCTTACAAACCTCACACCACCACACTGATTTTAGCTGCAACTGTATTCCATATAAACAGGAAAACTGGAAAATATTTCAAAATAACACACAAATAAATATGTAAAAGAGATCTTTGCTCTAAGAAAACCCACTCAGGACTAGAAGTGATGCAATGCACAATAACAAAAAGCCTGTTTTCCCCAAACACCATTTGCAGGCTGGTTGAACAGAGCATGCAGCCTGCATTTTCAAAGGGAAATACAAACTACCACTTTCTTTATCTGGTCCAAGTCCAGCTCACACCCCATAAAAGAATTGCAAGTTTATGACTCCAAGCTGGGCTCAGTTACTTCCCATAATCATAACCAAGTGTTTTGCTGTAATGAGTTTTTGTCTTTATTCCTCCTTTTTAATACTACTTCATGCTGCTTTCACTGAGCATTAAGAAAGATTTCAATCTCTGAAGCTGTCAGGCTGGCATTAATTTGGTTTTGAAAAATCTGAAAGGTTAATGTTACATCTCTTTAGTGGTCCCAAAGGTGTATACTAGATTCCCCAGAACTCATGGAAAATTACTTATAAATTGAATCCTGGTGTGTTTGTGATGTTTTCCTATCCTACCTTTCCAGAGCTTCTACTACCAACCAGCAGGAATAGAAGTGATGGCAATGTTGGCATGCTGGTGATTTCCAGTAAGAAAAACACTTCATTTCAGGCTCAGAGCACCTACCCCAGAAGACTGATAAGCTAGGACTGGTGCCTTTGATCCTATCCAAATGATGATTTTATCATTTCCCCACATCCTACTAATAAACTGTGGTCCATATGTTTCCAGCATTCACTTCTTCAGCAGTTTCAGTTTGTAATGAGGAAAATGGAGCCATTCTTATAGATGCTGCAATCTGGCTGTGCTCAAACCAGCAAAACAGTATTTGATCCAGCAAGAACAGGATGTCTGGTGTGACACCACCACTCCTAAAATTTGGTAAGTTCTCAGCCAAAGGAAAACATCCTCAGCAGTAACTTCTACCAAAAAATAGCAGAGGCAATGAAGCTCCTTAAAAGCATTATTTCCATTTGTGTTTTTCTCATCTCTTCTTGCTTCTCTGTGTTCTTGCTTCTATTAAGTCTTTCAACCATATCCATCCACAAAACCTTGAGAAGGAGAAAGGATTCACTGGAACATTACAAATCTCTTTTCCATCCTTTTCTTGTTCTTCTTTCTTTACTGCCTCCTCAATTCTCATGCAGGATTTGAAAAGATTAAATGATGTTAAAGTTAAAATGGGCATTGAAAGGCTGAACAAAATATCCTCTTCAGTTTAAATTAAAAAAAAAAAACAAAGTCTTTCAGCCAGCACTGAATGGGTTAGAAAGTGAATGACAGCAAATGAATAAAGGCAGAATTACTCCAAGAAAGTGATACTTTAGAGATGGCCAGTACCTGAAGACTGAAACTCACACTTCTATCCCACAGTGAACACCCTGAAACACAAGAGACTAAAAATCACACCACCATGCCTCAACCAGAAGTAAACTCTGCCATTGATTCTGCCTTAGGAGACGTATTTGGGGAGAAGAGAAAAAGGTCATTGAAGTAGCATTGATTTGCACCAATCGTCAGCTGTCCTCAGATGTCAACTCCATACTAACCCAACAAGCATCCTCTGTTGCACAGCCATACATTTGCAATTCGTAAGCTAGTAGGAACATTAGGAGTAAAACAGCTTCACACACATTCACTTCAGTTTTAACGTTCACACTGGCATGCTTATCTCAAAATATAACTTGAGTGACAAACATGCATGTTGGAAGTAATCCTAAAATCTAGGAGGAATGATAACATTTCAAAGTAATTTCAAGTTCTGTAACCCTCTGCTCCCTACAATAAGCAGATGAGTCTGACAGCAAAAGGCAACAAATTTGCTCATGCACAAAATAAGACAGTCTTCTCCTGACTTAGTATTATTATTATCTGCTATTTTTGGTTGAAAATAACCTTAATTGCTCCCTAACAATAAAAAATGCTGATGGGGCAATGTTGGGGTTGACAGTCATCCCACAAATGACCCATTCCTCTGCCACAGTGGATATAATAAAGAGATATGTTATATATTTTACACAAAATTAGAGACAGTGGTCAGCAGCATCCTATTAGACATGTGGGACAATACAGAAATGCTGACTGAAAACTGAACCACACCTTGAAAAGCTAAATGCTTAGCTAGTACTTCATAAGCTTTTCTCATTCCTGGCTCCAGTGACTTCACTGTCAGCTCTTCTGTTCTTCAGTAATAAAAGTGGGACCTCATTTCATTCAGCTGCAGGACAGCAGCAACTTCCAAAGGCAAGAACTGTTCCCTGTCAACTCCTAACTTCAAGGACAAAGGAGTTTGCATCTGTTTGCTTCTCCTGCTCTTTGCAGCTGTGATGGTGCAGGACAGCCTACATTCAGGTTACCTATAGTGGTATCTAATGCAGATGTTTACCCAGAATGGACATTTTCTGTGAACTATTGCAAACATTATTTTGTTGACAATGAAAGCAGGGTCTTGTAGCATCAGACCAGTGGTGAGCTGAAGTGCTCACTGAACTCAAGCTTAAAGCTCACAAAATTCCAATGACAAGCCAGCTTACCTACAGCAAGGGATTTAACTACTTTTTATATAGCCACAAAGAGTATGTTTAGATGAATGACTAGGGACATCACACAGGACTAGATCCCAATCTGATAAAATAAACACAGGTGTAATGCCAAGAGGGGAAATTCCTAAAAGATCTCCCAACACTGCTTTGTCATTTCAAGTGAGATTGCTCCAGCAAGGGGATTATAATAGAAAGGGAGGAATCCACAGTGAGCAGACAGGGACTGCACTGACATCCAACCCTCTGTACAGTCTCTTTGCATTGCAGCCAGCATCCTTGTTCTGTTTGTTCAAGCCATCCCTAGCAAATACAGCAGACCTTCACCTGGTGCTTAAGAAATAAGGGATTAAAAAAACAAACAACAAAACAGCCTGCACAACCCCTCCCCCCACAAGATCAATCTTCACTTTCTACCCTTACTTTTCCTATGAATTAATGATTCTGAAGCAAAGGAATAAACCCAAGTACACTGCATACTTTAAATGTCATAATAATCGAACTCCTGGCAAACCAGCTCTGTTAACTTCCCAAGATAAACACCTTGGGAACCACCCTCATCAGCCAGATCTCATACAGCACCTTTGTATCTTTAGCAGGCAGAGTAGAAGTGCCATGGTGTGCAGCTTCTTTGCACAGGGACAGTGACTTTCTAAAAGTCCCCATGCAGCAGGCTAGTGAGGAACAGAACCAGGCTGTTGGACTCAACAGCTTTGCTCCTTCCTCTGCAAGAACAGGACATACTGTTCACACTGATATAAACCACCGTGTGCCTGAGGTGGCTGTCTCACTTGCTGCAGCTCCAAACTACTTGCCCAGAGTACAGAAGATCTGCCAGAGCAGATGGGAGCACAGAGGAGGAAACATTCATTATCACATGTGCTCTGGAACAGAATTTTTTTTTTTTTGAGATTTTTTTGCACCCAGATCAAAAACATGGCAATTTTGTTAGCAAAAGAAACTTTACTGACTTTTCAAGGGAGATGAATGCACAGTAAGAAAGACAAATCCTGCAGCTTACTGAGATGGTAACAGAGGTTCCCTAGTGATCTGCCAGGGTACATAAGGGACAAAGCCCAAGATAGTGGACACGTAAGGGAAAGTTGGCATTAACATCTACAATGAGCTAGAAACCATCCAAGCACAATTGTTTCCCATCTCTTGAAGATTCTACCAATTTGTGTAAATGGCAGAAAGGTATCTCTGAAAAAAACATGTGACACAGCCACAGCATCCAGCTGCTGTGACTGCAGGAGCCACATGCCTGTTATGGGAGTGAATCAAGGGACTGTGTGGAACGACTTGGATGGTAAAAAGTTCCCTGTTCATTCACTGTGCAAGTGAAAACACCAAGCACTGTTAAGTTCAGAGTTGGTATATGTAGGATTGTGTGAAAAATCTCCGTGAGTTGGCTGGGACCAATGCAGACAAGAAAAGCTTTTTGAGTCTTTATGCCTAGATGACAGAAGGACTGGAAACCTAGTTGCTACAAGGCAGTAAGATAATATTCCTGGAAAAGCCAACCCTGTTAGTCTGCACACAGAATATCTGGCAGGAGAAAAAATAGTCTGAAACCTTTTGATAACAGCTAATGATGAAGAGACTGAAAAGGCTGTCAACTGTGTCCTTGGGGGACTGCCTGAAAGCCAGAGGCAGAGTGGAATAGGCAACATCATGGTAATTCCTTGTGAAACATTTCCTTGGTTATTCAGGTTTTAGGATGCCCTTGTAAATCAGAGGGCAGTTACCAGTGCTCAGGCACATTGCAGCTCAACACAGTTCTCAGGCTGACACATTTTGCAGCCAACATCTTTTCCTGTTCACTTCCTCAAAATACAAAAGCCTCAAATTGAGGAGACACTTCCGGAACCATGAAACCTCTTCTAGTATTGACTTATCTTAGCCATGCATTGGGACAATCACACTATCTGTACCTTGTAAAGTCATTTGAAAATGATCTAAACTAGCATCATAGATGACCAGAAATTGTTGTACACTGTTATCAAATTCCCAGATCTTGTCAAAGGTCAGCATCTTGCAGTGGCTTCAATGGTTAAAGTAGAAAGCACTTTACCAAGTAGTTCCAACATCATTACTCAGTGTAAATTCCACATCAAGAATCAAAGCAGAAAGTCAGTGTTACTTTTACAGAGCCCTGGATATATCCAAAGCACAAAGTCCAGCTCTTGAATTTCTTGGTCTGTCCCAAAACCATCCTGCATCCTTAGTCCATCACTTGAGTGTCTCTGTGTTCAGGGGCACATTTCTAACACAGTCCCATGAGCTCTTCATAACGCAGCCTGGTGCAATTCTGGCTCTTGGAGTCAAGGTTGCCTAAAACAGCCTGTACAAACCTATCAGTGTTACTGACTGAATGCTTCTGTTATTGTTACATAATACATATATGTGGGAAAAAAAATACTCTGTCATCACCTTGGCAGCTAGCAATAAGGCCTGGCAAAGCTGGCAGTCAGCATATTTGCAAGTGTGTCACCAGAGCAAAAAATATTAAAACCTCTGCACTAACAGACACAAACAGAAATTATTGCTCCAAGCTACACATTCCTGTAAAGCAAGTAGGTTGTTTCCAGTCATAATAAAACATCAATAGGGCAGAGGAGGGGAGGAAGGAACACTGAAATGGGCTGAGTATGGTGTTAATAGACTTTGGTTTTATTCTCAGCTCTGCTACCAAGCAACTGAACAGCTAGGGTAATTCACATCATCTCTTTGAGAGCTTCAGATGAAAAACTATCTTCAGATACTGTATGTTACTGCACTGCAAGAGTCTCATGCTCAGACCAATCCCTTTTCAACTCCTATTAACCAGAAAGATCATTATAAATCTCAAAGAAATTTAAGATGTCTTGCTGGTCTTTATTTTGAATTACAGCCCTCAGCATCATCAGTAAGCAGCCATGCCTGGGGAGCACTCAGGTACCTCTGTGCTGGTCCATGGCAAAGACAGAGACTGGCTCCTCAGCACAGTTTTAACTTCTCAGCTCCAAGAAAAGGTTCAGCTTCACTGTATTAAATCTTCCAGACAAAAATAATGATATTTCAGTAAGTGGACACAGCAAAGTCATGTCCTTTCTTTACCTGTCCTGTGGCACAGTCCCTACCACCTCACACGGCTGAGTTCATCAGGCTGTACATATTCTGTGCCCATCCATTCTGTGCCCACCTTATCCATGTAAGCCTGCAAATGCAAGGACTTCTTCCCTTCATATGTTAACATCATTAGCATATTAATGAAGTGCCTAACCTCATTTAGCCACTTGGCTTTTGCATCATGCAAAAAGAACTAGGAAAGAAGAGATGGAAGCCTTAGAACAGCAAAGGGCTCCTCTAATCCTGTAACCTATAGTGCAGCAGCAGAAGTTGCTTATGACTGGCTTAATCAAATGTGATCCATTCCCCAGTGCACAATATCTGTGTCCCAGGAAAAGGATAAGAAACTCTGTGGGAAATGAAGTGTCAGCTTTAGAGACACACAAGGAACCACACACTTACCTAGCCATGAACTCATCTGAGGCTTTTCCCTCTGAATTTTTGCAAGATGTGTGTGCTGTGTATTGCTGAGCCTCACATCTGCTGGAGGGATGAGAAACTAATTTCTAAGAATTTCAGTTATGTCAGGCATTTTCCTTTTTTAATGTGACCATAAAGTGGCAAAACCTGTCAGTGGGGCTAGCAATAGCTTAACAAAAAAGGTTGACGTTGCCTGGCTACTATCTAGGATTTGCCTGTGTGTCTGCATCTGACAGCAGTAACTCCTCAGGATTTTAGTGTTTCTTTGATACTCTGAAAGCTGTGCAAATCTGTCTCCTTATTCAGAACCCTCCCCTCCTCTCTCCTTCCCCACTTTTTGACTTTGTAAAATGCAAACTAACTCCTCAACCATAGTAAAGCCATAAATAAGAAGTCATAAAAATATTTTTCTCCCCTTCTTTTTTCCAAGGTTAATCTTTTCAGTTATATAAGCACTTTATAAAATAGCACAGGAAAAGCATATGTGATTAAGACTTGGCTCCTTCTGTACCGTGGCCCAATGACTGTATTTTATGCTTTGCATTTGCCACTGCTGAGGTTCACTCAGCTGTCTCTCTCTGACCTCCAAAGCAGAACATAGCAAGATTGAACATTGCTTTTCAAGGAGTGCTTACAGTAAATCATTACCAGTGGGTATTCATGGAGTCTTGGGAAAAAAGAGCATTACTAAGTACCTGCTAATTTTTTGCTACAGTGGGTGGATTCACTGATGGCAAAAATCCAGCTCCTCTGAAGGGAAGTGAGTTTTCCTCAGTCTTTCCCCTTGTCCTGCTCACAGTCTGGCTTGTGCCTTAGTGTTTGAAGAAACAGTTCTGGATGCTATTTAGTGAAGTGCTGTAGAGTTTTACTATCTTTTATGGTAAAGAATTTGGAAGGACTTTAGAGAGAGCTTCAGGCAGAAACAGAAACAGGACCAAAATGCATATACAAAAAGCAGCACTAAACTCTTCTTTCTGGCAGCTGGATGACAGAGAAGTAAAAAAAATCCACTGCAGATAATTTTCCAGTCTGGTCCCTGCTATGGTTCCTAAGTGAGGAATGATGTACTATTATCCCAGTGCCTTGCAGCAGCAGACCTTGGCACCCTGTGGGGTTATTTTCCAAAGGAAATGACATGATGTTCAGATACTTTCTTTAGTGCCACATGTTTTGTTTACTTAATAATGTCACAGGCTTTCAATGCACAAGCAGACAACTCTCTCTTTCAACAATCCCATCCCAAACCTCAGTGCCTCATTCCCACAAAGCCCTTCTGCTCTAAGGAATGACTCAGTTTAGCCATGCTGAAGCAAAGGGAATACTCCCCAATTGCTCCTCCAAAAAGAATCCACGTATTGTAATAGTAAACACCATGACAGCATCACCTCAAGGGAGCAAAGAAAGCTTGAAAGCAACAAGAACATGTACCACCTCCTTCCATGTACCTAACTCCTTCCAACTGATGCCAGCCACAAAGCACTGAACACGTGAGGTTCATCCATGCAGAGTTTCTCCTCTCATCACAATGGTAGAAGACATGAGATTTTGGACATTGTGCCAGCTTCAGCAGCTCTACAGGAGAAGATACCTTTCTGTCATAGCACTCCCAATCCCGCCATTTAACCACTGGTAAAAAAATTAACCTGGAAAAACTACTAATGCTGTCAAAAAAACAGATGGAAAGCTTGAAGAAGAAACAAACCCTTGAAAATACCACATCTCTTCTTTTCAACTTTAAAACTGGAATGGACAAAGCAATAGGCAGTGGAAATAAAGGTGGACATAACTCTGTGGGCTTGTTTTGTGGTTATGCCTTTTGCTGTTGCCTTCCCCAAGCTTCATGTGGCTGCGAACAGTAAGAGCACTCAGGTTGGTTGAAGATGCAAAAGCTGATGTGTGGAGGCAGTGCCAGGACACTCACACCAAACACAGACAAGCGCATGAGAAAAACTCCCATCCTCCCAGCTTCACACCTCTTCTTACACACAAAATGCAATACAAGAGTGAGAATGATGATGAGAATCCTGGGAATCATGCTCTCCAAATTTTTTCTCAAAGCACAGGTGAGATCCCTAGCCCAGCCCAGCCCAGCTGGGCCCTTTCTTGGCTCTCTCAGCAAAACTAGAGCCAAACTATGGCTAAAGGTGTGGCACACCTGGTGCAGGCCCATGATCCACTGGCGTTCCCTCTCCCTGGGTGTGTAGCTGGCCTCCCCAGGAAGCACCTGCATGCAGCAGAGGGAAGTTTCCCATTCTGCAGTACAGCTCTTTGCTGTGGAAGCTCCTTCACCAAGAACATTCACTTGCCATATCCCAGCTTTCCAAACAAAGAGGCTATGGGGGCTTCCTGTGACTGCCATGGTGGCCTCCAGCTACTTCAAACAAAGGTCCACACTGCCTCACAGCTCATCCCAAAATGATGGGTCAGTTTGACAGCAGCATGACTTCTGACCAGGGCTTATCAGCAGCCTGTTTGACTTTAATGCGATTTAATTGCAGTGACATGTCTTTAATAACAGAACCCATGCCAAGAAACTGCAGTTGGAACAAGAGCTGACCCAAGGCCAGTTTCCCAAGGATTTTCACTCCTCCTCTACTCTAAATTGTGGACTCCTGGTGCTGCACAAGCTCTCCTGGATCACCAAGGTGACTGCAGCCACACAGAGCTTCTCCAGCCACTGCCAGAGCCACAGATGACAAAGTGCCTTATTCTAAACTTCACTCTCTGTAATGGCCATATGCTCCAGCACCATCCTCTGAGGCTGGGGACAACCCTAAGGCAGCCATCATCCTTGAGACTCCATTAGGACTTACTTCCTTATCACTCATCCTCCCTTCATCACTCCCAAACTCTGCAGTTAAAGGAAAAAAAGAAACATCACCATTGGGTGTTGTCACCTCCCTGATGACATCTCCTTTGCACAGAAGCTCCATACCACCTCCACCCCAAAATCCAGGGGAGTCTCGTCTCTCAGAATTTATCTGACTGCATGGACATGTTCTGCTACGGTTACATGGAGTTGTTCAATATAACATGCAGAAATAAGACATGCTATTTTTTTTTTCCACTTCATACTCTAATATTTTTTACACATTCTTCACCCCAGATGCTCTGGATAATGCTCAAGCATAAGTCCTCTTTAGTTAAACAAACCTGAAAGAATCAGGGCCCATCACAAAGGAATACCAAAGAAATGGCTATTAATTAAATACATTAATTAAGAAAAATGCAAATCTCAGATTCTTTCTTAGTCTTTGTTTCTACAACAACAAAAACCAGGGAAAAAGAAAAATGTTCCTAACTACTACAGCAAAGCCCACATCTGTTACCCCATAGCCATGGCTTTGACCATTTCTCTGAACTCAGAACATCTCTCCCTGCCTGTCTTCCCTTACCACTAGTATGAATTTGCAGATAACCCACATATTTTTCTGCACACTGGGCTTCTGATTCAACAAATTCTAGACAGCTGTACAAACCTGTTTGCACTAATCCCCACCATTTGCTTGAAAGATCTCCGTGAATGTGAGTGAACACACAAGATGTCAGACCAGCAATAATCCTCATTACTTACTATTTATGGTTTTGAGGAGGGAAGGGTCATAATTAGGCTTTTGTCAATGAGAGTGCTCTTGATTGCATTGGAATTAAGGGCTTTCCTCTGGCTTTGAAGGACAAAATCCAACACAGTAAACCTTAGATCCCCATGTAGGTGAATACTGGAGAAATTAACCACAACATTTTCTTTTTTCCTCTCTTTTTTTGTTTTGTTTGGTTGTTGTTTGTTGTTATTGTTGGCTTTTTTTTTGTTAAGAAGGTCCTTTTTTATCCTCAAGTCACCTGGCTTAGTTGTCTCAGCATTAATTTATCCTATCAACTTCGGTCACCCAAGTCTGGAAATTGTTGCACTGTGTTCAGAGCCCATTGGTCAAATCTTCCCATGTGTCACTGAGAAAGTCAGATATAGTAAATCAGATGTGTTTAAATACACCTAGTACAGCAGAATTTGATTTTTGCAGTGGCAGAAACCACATTTTCATTCTCTTCACTGAAAGGAGAGATACCTTCTTCTAAAAGATGAAAAAAGATCAACTAACTGCTCATCTAAAGGTTCTTGTTTATTAATTTTTGAGGTCCACTATCCCACACAAGTTTAGGTTGCTGCTGCCTTGCTGAGGACTCCTATGCCAAAAGGCCATCTTTATTACCTGGCTATATGTTCCAGCTGCTGTTTGTGCTTCTTGTCCTTCAGGAAACTTTCAAGGTACACCTATCATGGCCAAGCTGACCCCTTCTTTGCAAACACAAAGAAGGCAGGCACTCAAAAACATGTTAAACACAGAATAAATAACACAAGCACAATTTGCCACCTGTAGCTACTCTCATTCTAGTATTAAGTATCAGGTCATATGCAATTCTTTCACCCTCTCTCCAGAAAGTCTTGACCTTTGTAGTGTTTAGATGTGGATTTTTATTTTGCATGGATTAAAGCCAGTTTTGGCCTCTGGCTGCTATGGGGGCACATCAGCATGTGAGGGGAATTGGAGCAATTGCATAACTGCAAACAGCATCATCCTGTTGGAGTTACAGCTCAGGTTGCCAAGTGCAGTTCTCTCACCATTAAACAGCTCTGTGGAAAGAGTGTGAACAAGAAGAGCTATGGAAACCTGATACTGAGGTTAAGCAAACAAATCTGACACCAAAGCTTCTGCCCAGCTCAGGCAGGCGATGAAGCAGATACATTCGTAGTGACCCTGAAACAAAACACTCAGGATTCCCAAATAATGGCATCTGCTGAAGAATATATGATTAATGGCTTATCTTCACACACCTTCCCCAGCCAAAAATGAATTGCACTAGGGTCCCTGCATTTGTCAGTACAATTAAACATCTATCTTGATATTGAGGGCCATGTCCTGACCTGAGGGCAATGGCAAATCCTCCTGGGACCAGGAGAGGAGCAGTTGGTTTCCTGAACAACTGCTGAATTTATTGCTGTTACACAGGTTGGAGGGAGGGATGCTTTTAGCCCCTGCTGTTTGAATGGGTTTAGAAGCAAAAAAGCTAAAAGAAAACTTAATAACATATCCTTAGAATCCTGCTTGAAACCTAAATCAAAGCCTCTCCAGGCAGGCAAGGCAATCCCAGCCTCTCCATACAGCAAGGAGGAGCAGCAGGATGCCCACAGGAGGGCACCTATGTTTCACAGTCATGTAACAGCTCCCAGGGAGGTGCAGTTTGAAGCAGCAGAGTTCAGCACTGTCTCATAGCTACCCACGGGCACTTGTCACCACAGCCCTGTGGCACACACCTATGTGGGGCTTTCAAAGCTGCACTTACATTTGGGACTCTGAGTGCCACGAGCAGCAGGAGATGCTACAAGAAGCAAACTACAAAGAAACCTACCTGCAAACCACCACAGTTGCCTGCCAGTGAAGTGCAAGCTTCAAAATAATTTAATGAAGAATTCGAGGTGTTTTGATGGTTGAACATCAAAGACTCTGTGCACTTGTTTCACATATCAAGTACACACAGATTAATATTTTCCATAATGTAAGACAATATATTTTTAAGATAGAGAAGAGTCTTCAAATACTGGGTGAGCTGGGACAGAAAAGGGCAGAGAATTTCAAAAGGGCATTTAATGAATGTGGCAACATGAAACCCTGCAAGGTTTCCCCATTTCTTCCCTGGCCTATTGCAAATGAGAGCTACTTGCACCATCTATGGGTAAAAATCAGTACAGTCATAAGCTTATTTTACAGTGGGCATAGTCTAACCACAAGATGCTCTCCAAGAAAATAAATTATTAGAATGAATAAAATATATGACAACCTTTCTGTGTTGCTTCTTGCAGTCTTTGAAAAAAAAACCAACCATCTGGTCCTTTATTCCAGGAGCCAGTCCTCCTTATGGATTATTTTAGGCACCACAGTTAATAGTATTGAATTTCAGAAGGAGAAAAATTACTAGGAGAAGAGAGAAAATGAAAGCTGAAAAGCATTTACTTCCTCAAACATAGTGCAAATTCACTGTGACTCAGATTTGGCCACCAGCTTCAAGGTGTTTGAAAGCTGTGTAGTTTTCGATTCAAAGTTCTGTAAAAAACCTTTAATTCTGAGATTAATTTATCTATTGATCCCATCCACCACAGTCCAAAGCTTTAGCTCAGTGAAAACCTTTTAATTGATTACCTTTGGTGTTAAAACTGGCGGCACCATCAGTGTATCACAAGTATTGCTGTTACCTGAACTGATGGTTTTGGAAAGGAAAGCAGGACTGGAAAGTGCTCTGCTATCCTTCAAATAGGGCATTTGGTCCCATGGGAAAACCTTATTTTAATGACTTAAATTTTATGCAAGCATCTACTTCTCATAAAACACTCAGGGTACTTGATTTTAGCCTATCTGCAGGGATAGCTCCCTAATTTCCACTCAGTAAATTAAAGCTCTCCACATTTATCTGTACATGAATTGGCTCTGAAGGGAAAGCTCATGCAAGAAAAGTTTAATCTGAATTGTGTTTTCCCCAGTGCAGGTCGTTCTTCTGCATTTATTTTGGATCACCAGTTTGCTTTACTGAGAGTAAATTTGTGCCACCACATCTTTCTCCTGGTATTAATTATATCTGATCATGTAAATATGTCCACAAGAGAAATGAACTCCCTTCACAGACAAGACTCAATAACAGCGTAGGACACAAGGTCCTGAGCTGTTTGTCCTGAGAGCAGTTCATGCGGTTTTGAGCAAACCTAAGACAAACTAGAAAGTGGTTCCACAAGGCAAATTTTGAAGTCACTTTTCACAGCATGTCAAACTTCAACTTGCACCTTTCATTCATACTTTTTTTCTTCTCTTCTGGAAAAACATCTAGGAAATCAGCACCAGCTCTGTAGAAGCCTCCTGCCAGCTACAGGTCACAAGCACTACTCTAAAATTAGAAAACCCCAATTTAGTAATTATTTTTAAACCAATAACCTATTAATAATTAAAACTGCAATTGTTCAATGTTCCATGGCTGTTTGTGCACCTACATTGCTGGGTAACACCCAGGTACTGAGCTCTACATCTCGAAGAGCCAAACCTCTGCTTGCAGAAGGAGCCTGGTTTTGGGAGGTGTAAGATGGGTAGTGCTGGCGGGGAGTGCATCTACTAAGCTTCATAGTGTGGGGAAACAGCACTAGCAAGTCACCTCCATCACCTCAAAGCCAAGCTTAATTTATACCAAATTCATATTCAGTTTTCAATTGTGATTCTAACAATGCTGTTGCAAAGAAATTCTCACACAAAAAGAAACTAAAAAGCCAGGAATTAAATTTCAAAGTACTTGTACAGCAATCCAGCACAAGCACACAGAGCTGTCTAGGATTATTCTGAGGAGAACTTCCCAAACTGGAGGGTCTACGAAAGTGGCCAAGCACACACCTCACCCAGAAGGTCCTTACAGAGCCTCTTCCATTGGGGCTCAAGGTGGATTTGTTGCTGTTTCAAAGGTGAGGTGCTGGACATGAAGCCCCAACAAGAAATACCTGAAGTGGCTGGCAGCCAAGTACATGTTGTTAGAAGGTATTTTTCCTTTCAAGGCAAACCTTTAGTCAGATCAGAGCTGAAGGATTATAATCAGATGATGAACTCGGTTAAACAAAAGGGAAAAGACACAAAGATGAGCTTTTGGCTATTGCCAAAACAAGTGATAAAGTTTAAATATGAGCCAAAGCTTTTAACTCCCAGCCTGAAGTGGAAAATGCTTTAAGCCTCATGTTTGCAAATCATTTTCTGTTTTAATATCATCCTATTCTAACCATTAACATCCTTCCTAAACTTCATATATCCAAAAAGCAAAATAACTTAGCTGGGAAAAGAGCAATTACATGGGAAAGAAAGTGCTGCAAATACCACACATAGCCTTTAAAATGAAAACAATCTAGGAAGAAGTTGCTTCCAAGAAAAACAAGGACTATGTAGAGTAGCAGGTTAGTCTGTGTTTTGAACAATGTGTGGGAGGAGGAAGTGGAGGAAAGACAGAGCATGTTATTTAAAACAAACACTGCATATACTTCCCCCACATACTGCTCCATGAGAGGAGTGCAGCACAGACTCATTTCAGATAAAGTGTGGGACAAAAACCCCAAGCCCCTGTGAACTTTTATCTGGTGGGTTTTTTTAATCGCAGATTGCCTGGATAAAATACAGATCTGCTATAAATCCAAAGGGAAAGCTCCAATGCAGAGTTTCCCAGAAAAGCCATGGCTGAGAGGGACCTTTGGAGGTCTCCTGTCCTCAACTCTGCTCAAAGCAGGGCTTCAAACTAAAATTGGGATGCACAGAGTCTTGTCCAGTTCACTTACGAAATACTGCAAGGGCAGTGACTTCACAGCCCCTCTGGATCCCTGCTCTGATTCCTTGTCACACCTACCAAGAACATTTTTCTTACACTTGCCTGGAGTTTCCCTCGCTGCCTCCTGGCCTTTCTCTGGGCATCCATCTCTGAGATAACTGGCACTGCCTTCTCCATAACCCCATTAGGTAACTGAAGACAGGAAAAAGGTCTTCTCCTTCTTCCTCCTACACCACCTGCCCCATCCCCTGACAAATGCAGTGGAGCTTTGCTGTACCAATATATCCCTGTCTTGAGGGAGCCCAGAACTTTACAGCAGGGATGTAAAGGCAGGCAAGCACAGCAAGTTCCATCTGATTTCAAAGCACTCAGTTTCAGAACTCCTAAGGCAACCTAAATCCCATTCACTTTTAGCACAGGTGTCCCAAGCTGCTTGAGAAAATGGGATTTTAATCACGTAGGCTGCAACAATTTTGAGCAATGAAGCACCTTCAGAAATGTGGAGCCACATGTTAGCTTAGCTCTTCTCAGAGCTCTTCCACACAGCATCTTTGCAAAGGACTGGGATTATCTGAGAAGTGTTTGAGAAGTCTTGTCACTCAGGAAATGCTGTTCAATCCACAGAGACTTTGTTTTGAGTGGGATGTAACTGATTAACCTAAGTGTTTTGTAATATATCAGGTTATTCTTTATTTGCAAAGTAGCAGAATGCTAAAGTTCTGTCTGTGAAAAACTATGTAACATAACTAAAATGCTAACCCATACATTTCCTAAAGTCCTCAAAAGGTTTTGTTAAATAAAGTTCAGTAAAATTTAAGTAAATATAATTAACTCTAAGAATGCAATTTATTACCAACCCTTGTTCAGTACATTCTGAATAAAATCAACTTCAAGGTGTTAGTGAAGGATATCTGCATGAGTCTCTCTGTAAGAGAGCTAAACAACATGAAAGTACGTGGTAAGAAATGCTCTGCTTTGCAAAAAGCTGCAGAATGGGAAGAGTTATCAATTTAAACACCAATTTTAATCGTCACTCCCTTTCCAAGAGGCTGTCCCTCCTGCATGAAAAACAAAAGACCACAAACACCCAAGCCCAGCGCAATTTCTGCAACCCCCTCTGAAGCAGCAGGGTCATGGGTATCTTCTGTTAGCTCAAAAATAGCATGGCCCTGTTCCAGCCTGTTCCTGTGACAGTGATGTGACCTTATCAAGAGGATTTTGCTGACTGCTGGAAGATTCCTTTATTTAATATTCTGTTGTACCTAGCTAGAACTTAAACGGTGCTGTTAGCTTGGATAACTTGCTTAAAAAGTCACAAGACGGCTTTGCAATGCAGTGTGTATTGCTGTCATTCAGGCAGCAGTGAGCCCTCATCTGTGAACTCAATCAGTGGCATATTGCCTATGCAGTATTTAAACCCATGTGGGCTAGCAAAAAGAGCTTAAATGGACTTTAATTATTCTGAGGCTGGAAAAAGAGGGGAGCATAAAAAGCATACTTGAGCTTAAAGCAGAGAAGAGCAAATGTCCTTGAGTAGAAATGATGCTTGGAATATACTTGCAGACCTTGAGAAACACTGACTCTCCTACTTTCAAACTCCTGAAGGTCTTTTCGAGAGAGGCAAGGACTGGAAAAGATGCCATTTCAATTAAGCTGCAGCAGAACTCCTGATAAAGAAAAATCCTATATGGATTTGTATAGCTGTGTTCTTGTGCACAAAAGTCACTATGAAATTACTTGTTCTGATTAAAATCAACATTTTACATGGAAATTTAGGTGAAGAAAACAAAGAAGGTGCCTCTATACTTCAAAAATCACTGAAAGCTATCAGTACATTGCAGGAAACACATAGCCAAATATAGATCTATGCATTACTAATTCTGTACCAATGTTGTCACAGAATATTTGGCAATTTATCATTGAGTTATTTCTTCTGTTTGCAGATGCTGTGGTCTGACAATCCAGCATCCTCAGTGGCAAGATATTATTCCTCTCTTTTCCCTGTAAATTCCTACAGTCACTAACCCCTTGGTTAGACCAGGTTTGGTTTGTAGAACAGCAAAGGGAGCATTTGTTGCACAATAAAGTTTTAAAATTAAAGCTTGTTCTCAATCCTGCTCATTTCTGAGTCTTAATGGTGTGTAAGTGCATCAGCTGCTGAAGAAGTTAAATATATCCCCAGTATAAACCAGGCAAGTGCTCGGAACCAAGGAGATCTATGATGCCTTCGATATATTCTAGCAGAAGAGTTCAAACACTTCCTTAATGGTTGTTTGATTGGAAACATATATCATTTACTTCTATCCAGTAAAAGTCTCTTTTCCCTCCTGCAATAGGGCAAAAAAATATCAATTAAAAAAACAGCTGAAATTCTTTATGAAGTCTATAGAAGCAAGCCTCTCCTAGCTCCTGAGATTGTCTTTTCCATGCCCACTTCCACCACAAACTCCATGAACATTTCCAGCTGTTCTTGAGCCCCAATACTGACATCCAACCAGGCTTGGTGAAACCATCTGGAAAACTTCCACTAATGCTCTGAAGTGTGACTTCCCTCCTCAGCCCTGTGTAGGTGGCCCTGCAGAGATCATACCCTAATGGCCAGTATGTCAGAAACCCAAAACACACGGTCAGTGAAAGCAATAACAAACAATTAGCACATGCCTCATCTGCACTTACTTCACTACCGCAGGTAAAGAATGGGCCAAGCCCAGGGGAACTGTGTATCTTCCTGAAATAACATGAGCAATTTCTTACTTTTTCTTGATCTGGAGAAAAACTTGATGCCCCCAGGAGAGGTAGACGGGTTAGAACTGGGGGAGGACTCTTTGGAGGAGGACCTGAAGATCCCACTGAAGCTCATTCGGCGTGGGGAGCGTGGGGGAGACTCCTGGTAGGGGAAGGGGAATACTGTTTTGGGTGAGCCAGGGCTGTGTTTGGATCTCACAGGGGCAGAAACAGGGCTGGAAGGTCGGTTCTGGAGCCCTTTTGAGAAAAAGCCTTTCGAAGGGCTGCCAGCAGAGTAGCTGTCTTCCACCTGAGGAGGAGACAAAAAGGAAGAAAAAAGAAAATGCATCATTAATTTAGTTCAGCTCAGGCCATCAGAATCTCTGAACTTGTCTTAACACAGCCAACTTCTCTTTATGCAGGTGGTAGATTAACCAGACCTCACCTTCCCCAGTGACTGACATGCAGACACGTGTGTGCTATCTCCCTGGGCTGGGTGCTGCCCCTTGCTCTCAAAGACACCCAGAATTTCACTAAACCCTTCAGCACGTGTGCACACATTTTATTAGTACACATATAATGCATGATTTTCTTTACTGCTTTTATTTGCCACTCATCCCTCTTCCTTCCACAGGCAACTGAAAGATGTCTGGGATTGAATTTGTTTAAGGCAATGAATGATCATCATTGAGAAAACATAGTGCCCCAAAGCCTCCCAAATTTAAGCACCCATCTACAGTACTTAAATTTCCATCACAGGATGCCACAGAGCACAGTGCACAAGTTCTCAAGTGCCTGATAGGTCTCTACAACATCAGTCAAAGCCACAGCTGTGGGACTGCAACTCCAGTCCCAAAATAGAGGAATCATTATAGAGTGGTGACATCCCTGCTAATTATCCCAGCCTTGAACTTGGGTATGACCTTTCTAACAGCTCTATCCCTTTTGGGACCTGTGTTGGCTTTTCTGCTAGCCTGAATATCACTGCACAACACAGCACTGCACTGTGCAGGCTTGCTCAGCAAGGGAAGGAGAGAAATCCAGAAAAACAAACAACAAAAAAAAGGAGCAAAGATTAAATTCTCCCCACATACAATCAACAGAAGCAGACCTAAAACCTCTGTGGGATTTGCCTGTGGGTATGAGGCTGCTTTTTTAGCTGGGAGCGTTTCTCATGAATGAAGGGCATTGTTCCTGGCAAAAAGACAGCGGTGGGTTTCAGGTCTCCAGGGAATGCACAGGCAAAGGGCATGGTGTGCCGCAGAGTTCCAAGCCCTCTGCATGCCTGCTCCTCTCCTCCCCTCCCAGTTATGCAACATAAATCAGGAGGTGTGAAGCAGACAGCAACTTCTACCTGCAAAGATGCTATTCAGTGTGTGTCAGTCTAGTCGGGTATGGGTGTTGTGTTGCCATCAGAGTCCTTGTAGGGAAAAAAAGGATCTTTTATTAGGATGACTTAGATCAAAGAAGAGATTAAATAAAGCCTCACAGCTACATAAGCCCTCCTTTGGGTCAGTGAAGGGCTTGTATATATGAATCCAGTTAAAAATGGTCAGCTGAGTTTAAAACACATAAGCAATTAATTCCCTTTTCAAAACAAGGTTTAGCCACAGCTCCAGAACACTTGTAGGAATAGGTGTCTGATGGACAGATAGCTGAACCCTCTGTAACACAGGATCCTACTTGTAATCCTTTGTCTCCTGCACATGCACTTTGGACCACCTCCTATTTCCACTTGGGATGGGAGAGCTAGAATGGGTCCTGCTCCATGGCAATTGCATGGAAAGGCCTGTAGAGAGCATGGTTGCTCATCTGGGAACGTTTCTAATCTAAAAAGTAAGTGGCATTTGGTCTGGGAGATGGACATAAATAGTGTGGGTCACTAGGAGAGTCACAGAGGCGTGCTGGCATAGCCCTGCACAGCCAATGAATTCTGCACTGTGCTGCTCTGTACAGCACAGAGAAGCCTGGCAGGACTCGCAACTGCTTTTTGTACCTGCACATTTATTTTTGACAGTATGGACAAAAATATCTTGAAAATATACTTGTCCTTTTGCAGAAGAATTAGAGGAGCAGTTGCCCTCAAGGGGAATCCGTTGGAAAGGATAAACCAACTCTAACTGAAGCACTGGGTGCCAAACACTCTGAGAGTATCCATTGGAGAAGAAAAAAAAAAGGTGTTTCAAGCTTAATGCAGTGGCCTGAGCCTCAAACCTACCTCCCAGCTCTGTCATGGATTCCATGTGTAAACTTGAAAACACATTTCATATTACACATCTAATCTACCACAAGGACCATAACTCCTTTATTCCTACTCTAAGTCCCCTGGCACACAGACTGTCTCCTGGTGAGTATTTATCAAGAATAATACGGCACAATCCCTCAACCGAGACCTAGTATAATAACCACACTATGAGTAAATTAATAAACAAATTGCACTTCTATCATGGGTAAAATAGTCCCAAAGTGATAGCTTTTCATAAAAGCTCATTAACTTTACTAAAATACCATCTGCAAATCATCTGAGACTACTTACACATTGTTCTGTTCACAACTCCATAGCCCAGGAAACAACCAAGTAGCGCAACGACACCTCTTTTGCACTGCAATTTAAATAGGTCTGATGCCAAATCTATTGCCTAGAACTGCACAGTAACAATGCTTCCAAGTTCATTTTAATCATAACACAAATCTGCAGTACTATGGTAATTTAGGATTGTTTCCAGGATGGCCATTTCATTATAATTTTTCCTAAAGTGGCAAGCCGTGACATTTGTATAGCCAAGAGAAGGACAGCATCCTGGTACTACCCTTACTATTTCATGTTCTCCTTTTTGCTTGCTTGTTTGGTTATAATGGCACACTGATAGGAGACACTTTTAAAAGACTATAGTGTCCTTGCACACAAAAGCAATCCTAGAAATGTCAAATGTTAAGCAACAATTTGACAAAAAAGTCACTTTTCCCTTGTACATGCAAGGCAGAGATGAAAGTAAATGATTCTCAAATTCTAAGCAGCAGCAGTGAGTTGTTTTTATTTACTGCAACCACAACTGGCTACTTTCTCTCCATCATACCAGGCAGATGAATTAGCTAATTGTCAGAGCACCAGGGGCATGCTGCTAAATACACATGTGCGTGTTACTAAATGAAAGGTAATTACTACATCAAGTTCTTCCCCAGCTGCTCCACATGTTAATTACACACAGGCTACACCCACTATAAAAACAGGTAAGTACCTGTGATTCTGTGAATTACAAGAGGATTGCTTGCTTAGAATGTTATTTGAGGCTAATCAGGCACAGTCTGAAAATCCCTTGGGGTCTTCTGTGGCCCCTGGTGCCATAACTGTGCCCACAGCAGAGNAGCTAATGGATTGTGAGTTTTAAAATATGATTAGGCTCTTCTATTAGTAAAATCAGCAGCAACACCAGTTGTCACAGTGTATACAAAAGTCACAAGGCAGTATTACATTTCCATGGTTCAGCTGGAAATGTGGAAAAATCTGTGCTGTGGAATAAATCCCACCATCCTGTTAACGTGACGTGCAGACTTGGTGTGATGACTCTGGCAGTGCTGCTAGAGGCAGGTTACATAGCTAGATAGATCATCAGCCTGTTCTTCATGCTGTTTGGACTCATTTCCTGAAGCTATGCCAGGCAAGTAGGCAGAGAACTCCCACATGTGCTTTGGAAAGATAACTATTCCACCAGCTGAGCTGTAGCAGCAAAAATAAAGTACTGAAGCCTGGTTTATTGAATCATAGAATCATAGAATGGTTTGGGTTGGAAGGGACCTCTGGAGCTCATCTAGTCCAACCCCCCTGCACTGGGCAGGGACATCCCCAACTAGATCAGGTTGCCCAGAGCCCTGGCAAGCCTCACCTTGAATGCCTCCAGGGATGGGAACTCAACCACCTCCTGAAGCCTTCTTTTCTCCAGGCTGAACAATCCCAGCTCCCTCAGCCTGTCCTCATAGGACAGGTGTTCCAGCATTTAACTGATCAAACGAAACACAAAGTGATAGCTGGCATTTGCCCCATGGCAGCTCTGGAAGGTTTCAACACAAGAAATAGCATCCTGAAGGCTGCCCCTGTCATTTCATCCGGATGAAGGAATCTGTCTCTTCCTAATCTCTTCTTCCTTTCTCATAGCTATACATCCTCATCTTATTTTACAAGAAAGATTAAAGTGCACTATACTTCATCACTACCATATGATGATCACCAACGCAATGTGCTATGAGATCAAACTACTCATACTTCACCACAAACTAGAGTAATTTTTTTCCCGTGCTTTGAATCGAAAATCTGATCCCTTCATTTTACCAAATAAAGTCCTCTCTAAGAAGCCATTTCTGCTCCTAATCTAGAATTTAAGGACCACTTCAATGCATGGAAGGGAAGAGTCCTGCCAAAGCAGCATGCCCAGAAAAACAAAAGAGCTCTGCCCTGACCATGCACAGGCAAGAGGCTTTGTAGGAGCCAGGGAAACCCCAGTACTGCTTGTGTCCCTGTCACAGTACCTCTTTGCAGCCATCTCCTCTGCTCCCCTGCCAGAGTGCTCCAGCAACAGATCCTTTCTTTGGCACACATCCTTCCCCAGAGGATGTCCTACCTGAAAAATCTGTAGCTCTGATTCAGTTTCTGGTGAATTTAGATTCATTTTTCAGAACAGGCTGAAAAAATAATGTTTGGAATATGAATGGGCTTAGAGCTAAACAGCTTTTAAAAATGTGGAGTTTAGTGACATTTATTAGACACACCTGAGCTCTGTTCCTTTTTTATAGAATTATAGAATCATTTTGGTTGGAACAGACCTTCAAGATCATCAAGTCCAACCATTAAGTCCAATTTTTTTCTCCAACTCCAAATAGTTATGCCATTTATGAAGCATGTGAGTTCTTTTTGATTTTACAGCAGTGAATTATTTGACCTTTATTTTGCCTCTTCACTTAAAAATTTTTTTGAAACGTGACAAACAGAAAAGGAATCACCTCCCACCAACCTTGACAGGGACAGTAAACACAATTAGAGATGATACACTAGATAGATGTCTGCTCTTGTTTCCTGCTCTTCCACTGAATCTCAATAAAAAACTGCTTTGATAAAGTTAATTGGATGATTCTCTCATTCTGCTGGAATAAAAGAGCTCACAGAAACACAAGAGCTGACTTCATTAGACTGAAAGGTAATGAAGGACTTAGTCTCTGAGGCACCACGTGGTCACATTCACCACCACTAGTTCCCTTGGTTCTGCATCAGCAGTAACAATTGAGATTACAAAGTATTTTACAGGATCAGAGATGTCACTTCCTAAAACTGAAGTACAATGACACTTTCCCAAATTAAAATACAATGGGATGTGCCTGGCTGTTCTGGCAGGCTCTGAGAGCTCTGCATTGCTGTACAGATAGTTGGGGCAAGGCTTTCAGCAGTGAGTAGGCCTGCTCAAAGGCAGAAGCAGGCCTGAGAAAAGGTGAAAGCAGGGCTGGCTCCCTGTCCACTTCCTAACCATTAAATGCATTTATCTTAAAGCAGCAGATGGGAAGGAGCCATGCACATGACAGTGCAGTGGTTGTCCTTGCCCTGGGGATCACTACACCCACCGCAAGTGCCCCATGCCATGGCTACAGCCCCATCCAGGACACACATCCACATCCTCATGGCTCATAAAGAAATGGATAAAGACTGGGGAAAAAAATAAATCTAAAGGAGATTTATTATCCAGTGAAGGGGGGTGGTGGTAAAAATGGTATAATTTTTGCTCCTCCTCCCTGTTCATTGCTCGTGCAGTTCCCATGAGTCACTGGTCAAAACAAAACCAATGCTGGGATCAGAAGCATGACAAAACACTCCCTGAAGTCCTTCAATACTGGAGTCACTCCTTGGATGTTTCCTGAGCCTAGTTCATCAATGCTTTCCTGCACTACTCATAGCAGAACTGTGAGTCAGTGTCAAAACCAGTCATAACAAAACCTCTACTTTTCACTCTATTCCTTTGTTTGTACATCCAAAAATGAAACTAATCCTTTAACCCCCACGTCACATGCAGAATCCATATACAGCTGATTTCCTATAGCTGTTCTCAAATTGGCCAAATTGAGATGGTCTGTTGGTTTGCAAAATGTGTTTTAATTGATTCAGGTCACTCTGTATTGGAGAGTTTCCTGCTGAGAATTTTCCCCTATCTTTTATTTTTATATGAACCACAAATGGTTATCAGTAATAAGTCTGTATTTCTTTCAAGTCACTGATAAATTATGATATAGTATAGCCACAGAATGTTTCGTCTGCCTAGAAAGAAAACACTGATGAGTCTCAATTTATTTTATCAAGGTTTTTGTTCACTTAATAGGCTCCATGTTTATTCAGTATTACTCCGGTTTCTTAAATCAAAATGTCTTTTGCTGCTTTTTGTATACATGACACTGACACTATGGCATTTTCCAACCAAATTTGCAATTAATTAAAAATGTCACATTTGTTCAGTAAGAACTGCTTACCATTAATTCCAACCCAAATGAGTCTATTATGACACCATCATTAATTATTCAACATTAGACATTTCATTGTTTTCCCCAGGACTAATGTTAGACTGACAAACCTGTAAATTATCCTAATTGCAAACACTGTAAATATTAACACAGTAATGGCTTTTTTTGCAGTCTTTATTCAAAATCAGCACTACTGAGAAAGCCCTGCCAATTCATTCAAGGGTGTTTTATCAGTTGTTTGGATGTCTAGCTTTAACATCTTCTGCTTCAAATACACTTCAGTCATTAATAGCACAGAGTCACCATTGTCATCTAAGATAAACATCTCACCAGTTTTTTCCCCATGTAGACAAAATAATTTTTGATGCATGCTTTTTCCATGCTTTCTTCTACATTTTTAAGACAATTCTGTTATTTCCATAGAGGAATGGATCAATATTATTCTTCAAACTTCTTTTCTTCCTCCTCCTCCTACCTCCATCTATAATTTGCTAGCTGCCTCCCCATGGATAATTTTCCTCTTCTGTCATTTCAGCTGAGAGCAATAGCAATTGGCTTCTTGTAATTTCCACACCTTATCCTTTAACCCATGCTTTAAATGAAAGATCTATAAGCATTAAAGGTGTTAAGACCTCTAAAACTGATAGAGTCATTTGGGTGCAGAGGGGCACTCATCCCTGAGTGTACTGCCCTGCTACACTGTGGCAGAATGATTTTCTGAATAATGCTCCACATCAGTCATGATCTTCCAGACCTCTAAACTGCCTCTCTCCCACTGGCTTTTCCCAGACTGAGGAAATGCAGTAAATCTATTTGCTTCTCAGCTCAGTGTAGAGAAGGTTATGCTTGTGTATACTGCTGTATTTAATGATCCTCTAATGTCCACTGCAAAAAGGATTCAAGTCATGCTTGAAGCCATGAGCTCCGAGCACAGGACAATCAGCAATACCAGTTGTTTGAGACAAAGCTACCAGTACAAGTATTAAGGCATTTTCTCAGGCATTAAGAAGGGCCATAAATTCTGTCACAAGCACCAGAGCTACCTTTCTCCATCACTTCAACAACCTTCTGCACAAGAGTCTTCACAGACGAAAGTGAAAACTATCCCTGTCCTCTTCCTGCCATTGGTCATAAAGGAAAGGAGAATATATAATATATAGCAGCAACCACGTTAATGAGAAAGGCTAAACTTCAGGAAATGTGTGTCACATTTCCACTATTGCCAAAAAATTCCCATGTGAACCTGAACAAACAATTCTGTACTTGAGATTCCTAGCTGTGTAATGAGGGTTATTGTCTCAGGATAAAGATTGAGAGGCACTTGCATGGTAAAGTGCTGAGGATCTCTATGAAAAATGTTAATTCAGTTTCTAAAAGCTTTTCACAAAGAAGAGGAGAATTAAATTAATGGCAGACTGGAAAGGCACTTGGTGAAGTACTCTTCTCTACCCTGATCTATGGTTCAGGTGACAGAAGAATTAAGAGCAGGAAGAGAGAGCAATTCATCCCTGATGAATTGCCTGTCTCCAGCATGACAGGTGAATAGAAAAGTCACACTAGTGATGAAATACTGACTTTTAATATATAAAAGTTACACACCATACTGTGATTTCAAACTTGAACAAATTAAAACCATCTCACTTGAAAGTGAAGAATAACTTTGGGACTTTATGTAGCGCTAGTAGGCACTGGCAAACTTTTAGTGAGAATTCCCATCCTTCACACTGAGGAAAATGATATATAGCATGAGATGTGTGGCAATGGATTCTGTTATCATATGTTTCTTTCAGCAGTTGGGTACTGCCAGCTCATTTCTTACCAGTTTGTTGTATGTGCTGCACAGAGCTCTGAGTAGAGTGTTAGAAAAAACTCTGGGTCTTATACACATCAGCTATGCAATTTCAGATATTAAGCCATAGTTGCATGGTTGTTCCAAAGTTAATTGCAGTTCCATAAGCAGAGCTTGACCCAGGTCTTGGGGGGAAACCCAGTATTTACTGAAGTTACAAAAAAACTGCAACTACTGAAATCATCTTCCAGTTCTCCCAAGACAGGCATTCATCAAAAGAGAGTCTCAAGACCAGTAAGAGGAAAAACAGGGGATTCATAAATGGTAAAGTGAAGTTGTTAAATGATATCATGTAATACTACACATAAGCAAGATTATTTTTGGTATATTTTTTCTTTATGACTGAGATTCATGCAGCTTTCTCATCTTTCTTTGGGAGAAGGAGGTGATAAATGGAAAAAACCCAAGTTTTTTACCTCTGCCTTCTTCCAGCATGACAACCTTTTCCAAAAACATCACGTTGTTAACTTTATTCAGACCCTCCAAACAAGCACCTTTTGGTAACACTGTATATTTTATCTTCCCTGGCATCTACAAGAGTTCCTCTGCATCAGTGACTCCTACATCAGTCATAAAAGGTCTAACACAGAGGACAAGGCCAATGTTATAAACATACTCGATTACTGATGGATTGCAGAAAGTTTTAAACAGCTGTCCTTTGCTATGAAGTGCAAAGGAATAGAAACTCATGCTGTCAGCAGAGCTGAGTTATTACTGTTCTAGATGCAGATGATCTTCACTAAGGAGATGTTTATTGCTTTACTGCCTTGAACTATAACTGAAGACTCTTTGACAATGACTTGTCATTGAAGTCGGTTCAATTTCATGGCATTCCATAGCCTTGTAAATACTGTGACAAACCACACTGCTCAGCTTTTGGAGTTATCTACTGCTCAGAGGAGTATCTCTTTTCACAAGCCTGTAACTCGGCTGGTAGGAGGCTTATACTTAGCAGACCAGCTTGTACTTCAATGCTTTGTGAAAATGATGAGGGCAGGACCTAGAGATGACAGATCCCACCCACAATTTTTATTGCTTTGAAGATTGTGTAGGCACTGTATAACCAGTCTTAATGTCATCCATTGAATAGGCTCACATGATCATGTTAAAGCAAGCAAATTCTGTGAATGTATTAATGGTTTAATTTAATAGCAGGCCATCAGAAAAACAAACCATAGCAACACCTCCTTAATGACAACCTTGAGGTAATCTAACTAGAGAAGAAGCCTTTCCACCTTGTTTATGGAAGACCCTCCTGCTATGGATTCAGCAAATGAAGTAAGCTCATTTTGCCAGTGCCAAGGACAGATAGATCAAGGACTCTGTAACAGTTAAAACCTCCATAGCCTGGAGGCAATTCCAGAAAAATATGACAGCCACAGAGACCACTTTGGGCTCTGTATTTCTGTCATAACACCACAAACTTTGTTAGCTAACTATATTCTTGAGAATAGAGTTCCGCAATATCACTTCATTGAATTATAATCATGTTACATACAAAATCTGCAGCATTAAAGCAATACCACCAGAGGTTAGCATCATTTACAGGTTATACTGTGTAAGCACTGTCATGGTAAGGTCTGCAAAAGTCACTGTATTTGCCTTAGTGCGTCACTCTCTACAGGTTAATGGCATGGCAGGAAAGACTAAAGTGCCAGGATTTTTTAAGCATAATAAATGGTGCTTACCACCAAGTGACTCAACCACTACAGCAAAGGTGAAGCTTTGGAGATGTCCTACCTTGCGAGAAGCATTTTTTTCTGTGCTCTCCACATCACCGTCCAAGAATGGCATGGCAAATGAGCTGAGATCCTGTCAGGAGAGAAAAGAAAAATTGATGTCCTATATCCTTGTTCCTTCCATCAGAGCATCACTGATTGTAGCCTGTGATTTTATTTCCAAAGTGCCCATAGTGACTGCTGGTAAGCAATAACATAATCATTCTCTTTGTCTGTGAAACCAGTGGTAGATGTAAGTAACAAGGGAATAGGGAGCCTTTAGCAGTGCTTGCACTGCATCACCATGGAAAAGCACTCGCACAGCCAAATTCAAAACTCCTGTGCTAAAACTTTTAAGAGGAGTACCCAAATTCCACACAAAAATTAGTAGGAACTTACAGTTTAAATACAGCCACTTGCTCAGCAAATGGCCTATCTTGTCTTTAGCAGGGTGTATAATCTTAGTTTAAAGAGTATTTATAAGCAATAAACAAAACTTGAATGAGAATATGTCGATGTTCTAAAACATAAGTGACATGTGTAACAAAGAGGGAAAGAACTGCTACAGGGTGCTCCAGGAGGAAATAACCAATTCACTTGCACAAATGAGAGAGGAGCACCCAATTCTGCGTGACTAGAGACAATAAAGCCCAAAGAATAGCACACATGCTCATCTTTAACTAACAAAAACAAACTGCAATTATATTCTACCTCCTGCTGCCTGTTCTGTTTATGCTACTCTGTGTTCCAGCCATGGAGTTTTTAGAGCTCCTTTCTACATGCATAAGGAAATTATGTTAGGGTCAAGTTTAGCATCTGTTTGATCAGAAAAGTAGATAATGAATAGTCCTGTGATCAAAAGCATGAGGTTGCCTAATGCTGTGTGGTGAAGAACTGAGTCTTGGATCCCCAATTCTGATCCGAATGTCAGGAATACCGCTCCAATGCAGAACCTCCCAGATACAAGGCATGTAATGAGTCAGTGCTTCTCTAGCACCACATCTGCATCCCATTTGAAACAGTTCAAAACGTAAATAAATAGTAATTTCACACAAACCTAATTTGATTTTAAATAGAGGTTAATTAAAAATGAGCACCGGCCAGGAAGTCTGCAAGGCTTGCTTGCCTTCAGAATTCAGAGCAGCCACAGGTCTAATCACAGCATATTTTGTAATCATATTAAGTCAAAAATATGCTCAAAAATGTGTACAACTCAGGCATAATCCTTACAAGTGTTTGAAAATATTCTGGTTACATAACAAACAACAAAAATAAGGAACAAAATATTGAATTACTGGAACTGAAGCACATGGGAGTCATTCATGCCAAGTTGGAAAAAAGAAAAAAAAAGGAAAAAAAAAAGAAGCAGCCAGGCCTGGCCAAGCTGGCCCAAATTATTAGGCCCCAAACCAAAGTATTCACGACAAATTAGTATACTCCCAGCTCTAGCTATGCAAACTCAATGGGAACTATCTATAAAGGCCCAAATTACAAAGCATCAATCCAACTAACTTCACCATCGCGGCCATGCTTTGACATCTGTGTTTCACATCACCTTCACCGGCAAATGAAAATATGAGCAAACATCTCAGAACCTAAAGAAGAGGCAATTTGTTTGGTTTACATTTTCACTGTTTTGATTTGATGAAGGTGAACCAGGCATAGCAGGACCTTAAAGAAAAGCTTCTGTATTAATTGGCTTATAATTAGTTAAGACCAAAATTACTTACATGCTCCATATAAAGCATAGTCAGCCATAAATGGCATTTATAAACACTGTCAATAAATGGATGATTGTTATTATTATTATTACTGCAAGACTTAAGTGAAGAATCTCTGCAAAGAAGTTTGAAACACTAATGGAAAGTTACATAAAAACATATTCCCTCATATTTACTTTAATTTAGCCAAAGGATTTACCAACATTTTCCTCTACCCATCTTCAACAGTGCAGAATCTGGACTCTGATGTGCACTAAGCCATTTTCCACACAATAAATCAAAGAAACCACCTCTTCTGAGCTCCATATATAAGTGGCCCTGTATTACTACTTGTTGTAATGCACAGGGAGAAAACCTGCTGTTTAGGAAGGCTGAAGACCAGATGGAAGAAAGTGGACTTAAGCGGACATATACCTAGTAATCAAACCTGAAAAACTGTTCAGAAATTCTGGAACACCTAGAAACAAAACTATAGCCTTTTTTGAGCAACACCGGGAGGGGGGTAGGTAGATATAAGCAGTTTTCTAGGAGCTATATTTCAGTTCCCAGTTACAATTCCAAGCTTAAAAACATGTATCTATTAAATTCTATAGTCTAAAAGTATCGTGCAACCCAGCTGATGACTCAGTTCTAGTTTGAAACTCCTAGTTATCATGGAGGTATGCTTACTTCATGTCTTTACATGTAGAATAGGAGATGTAACAGAAATAACTGGAGCTATACCTCTCTGGACAGCATGAGTCCTTTCTCTGTTAATGCAGTGCTGGAAAACATTTCAAACAGGACATTAATTGTACTTTTAGTCCTGTGATAGAGGCTGTAGTTGCAGCTGCTACCTAAAAATCTTTTCATCTTTCACTTCTTCAAGGGATTCTATATGTGAAAGCATCCAAAATACCAGTCAATTAAATGCCAGTCTGCAAATCCTGCCCTCTAATTCCTTCCTGTTGGTTACGCAAGGAAACACTAGATACTTAGCTTCTCTTTCCATAGATCTCTGCAGAATACAGACTAGATATCTGTATCTTTCTTGTGATCCTCTTCATCCAGAAGCACATGACAGTGCAGTTGATGATAGAGGAAGTCTTTAAAAAAAAAAAACACAAAAAATAAAAACTGCTCCAAAAGTGTTGCAAAACACCACAGTACTCTTGACAGGCCAATGGTGCAGCTCTAGCCCTTACCACACATCTAACTGCTCTGATCTTATGCCAACAAACAGATACAAACTGAAGGCTCACTCTGCCATTAACCTGGGATTGAAACCATTCTTAGATTGCTTTCTTGCTTTCCAGCTCTGCTTTACTGCACTTGGAATAACTGCCCTGAAAAATCACAAAGGCATACAGTGATGTCTTTGCACTAGGAAAATTCCTTCTTACTTGAGACTTCAGAGCTCTGGCTGAAGAAAAAAACAGCATCACTCCCTATATCCATCGGTCCTGCATTATATTCTTGGATAGACAACTTCTGGAGAGACCACAGATTATCCCTGTAAGGTACAAAGGACTCCAGAGACTGCATTTCCTTGTGCTGCTAACCTGGAATTAAGAGTATGAAAACTCTGTTTTACAAACTTTTGTCAGCTTTCCTCCCATGCTCCTGTTCCTCAATCAGTCCACATTGCTCAGTTCTGTCTGGCAGCCAGGCACCATCCTGCCAACCAATGTTAGAAAAAATGACCTCTTGAGCAGTTTAGATTTACTTTACAGCCACAAAGCTCCTGAGAACAATGCCATCTAGAAATTAACTTTTATTTACCAGAGGTTGTTATGGAAGCTCCTGTTATATTCACTAAAGAATATGGCCCCTGGGATATCAAAGCTTTTTCTGGAGGACAGCAGAGCTATGGCTTGATGCTCCTGCCACCAGCCAGGCTCCCTCCCGGGAGAGTCTTCTCTACTGCTTCTTTCCTATTTCCACAAGGAGGGAAACAGGTATCTGGAATGTTATAGATTTTTCATACTAATTTCCTCTCCAAAGGTGAGACTAACTCTAAGGTGATTCTTGTCTGGGTTACCCCTACATCTAGAAGGAAGAACAAAATTTTGTTCTTTTACATCCTGAGAAAACAAAGAACCTTTTCTCAGAATTGCTTTGGAGAATAGGAAAATCACATTTTAGGATACAGAAAGCAAATATATTGTCTGGCATAGCACAGCCAAATAGCAACAGAACAAGATCTGGTTAGCCAAGCCTTTTTTCACCTTTTCCAGCCAGTTTCAATGTTCTTTTCCTTACTGGAGAGGATTCCTGCCAAAAAAAGGCTTGCCCAGACACACTGGTCTGGATGCTGCTGCAGTTGGAGACCTTGGTGTTAGAAGAGGGCTTCCAGCAACTCTGTTGCAGAGGCTGCAAGCTTAAATAACAGACCACTGAAGCCCTGAATCCAGTAAACAACATAGAATAAACAGAACTCTGTTTTTTTTATTACTGTTTTGTTTCAAGGCTACTTTGGCAGCCAGGCTGAAAAAGCTTCTCTGCAATGCCTGAAGCCAAAGATCCAGCAAGGCACTCTGGGGCATGCTGTCATTAACAGGTCAGAGACCAACTTCCAAGGTATTTTGGGTGGAAACAGGACCTTTTTATGGTCCCATTCAACAGTGGTCCAAAATTTTAGGTCTGAGTATCAAAAGAGTATTTCACAAACAGCTCCCTGCTGCTATCCATTGCAAGTGTCCCTTCAAATGCAAGGTATGGCCATGAACAACATGGTCATGTGAAACCTGTGCCCATGGTGGTGTGTCTATGCCCCATGAACATGGTCAAATTTTTGGCCATGTTTCAGAGGTGACTCATGTCAGAATAGCTTCACAGTAGCCCCATGTCCCATCTCTGCTCAAAGGCTGGGTTCCTTAGCTAGGACTTCAGAGTCCTAGCATAGGTAGAATCATGTAGTCCTGACTACTGATGGTGTCACCTATGAGATATTCTTTTTCTGCTTCACTAAATCTATGTATATGCTAGGACTGCACCAAATTTAAGGATGTGAAATGCCTGCCAGACATTACAGTTTCTTTTTACAACGTAACTCAAGCAGGCGGTGACACTTTACTAAGACAGCTTTTCAAGATGGGGAGACAGCTTCTTTAATAAAATAAACAAAGAAAACAGGATACAGAGGAATTAAGCTGAGTGCTGACAAAAGCCCTGATCTCACAAAAAAATTGCTAAAAGCTGCACTCCTCAGCACTGCACCTTAACAGGGCTCCCAGGGTCTCCTCCCCTGCTAATGTTGCTGAGATACGAGTACTTCAACTATCCTACCAAGGACAAAGAAGTCAGGATTTTTATTAACATCAGCTGTGAATGGTTTCTTTCAGCTCAGTCTGCACACCAGCAGATTTTTTTAGATCAGTCTTGGATTCGTACCTATTACAAGCCTAGGTAAAACTCTGAACAGCAAATATACTAAATATGCTAATAGCCTGTGAGCAGAATCCCAAGTTTGAACTTGGTGGAATAGAGGGCATAGCTTGGGAGCTCTGACTGAATAGAAAATTCTCTCCTTTTTTTTTTTGAGAACAATGCCATCTAGAAGCCTCTGAAGATTTGTATCAAATCACTCAATTATTGCACAAGGATAGATTCAAAACTGACATACACAGGAATTTCTGTCCTTTTGTTTTTGTTGTTTTGATATACTAGTCATAGTATAGTACAATAAGACTTGCTACACTGCTTTATTCCTTTAGGAGTAGGTTGCTCATTGCTTTGCTTTTCTCCCTCCCCCATGCCATCTAGACTGCAGCATGTGTTTTGGAGACAGATATCTAAGTCGTACTGCGAGACTGAGGATGCTGGTGACTAAGTCTCGGTATGACTCAATGGGAGTGGGCAGTAACAGATGTACAAAGCTGGTTAGATTTGTGCAAGCCAACTTTGTACTTCACAAGGTTATTCCAATTTATTTGTTTGCTATTACTTTTAAGGCTATTCATATTGTAAAAGAATAATTGAATGAGTCTGGAGATAGAGTTGATTTTGTCTGCAGCATGAAGATGCCAGAGGCAGCATGGTCCAGATATCACCCAGGTGAGTGTGCAGGACCAGCTGTGTAGACCTCAGTGTCAAGGTGGATACAACATCAGAAGGTAAATCATTCTTAAATGTTTTGCCTGGAAAAAATGGGAAATACTCAGTCCCAAAGCATAACCTAAGTTAGGGAGTAATGGCTGAAATGTAACCGAGATCTCAGTATGTGAAAATCCCCATCCATCTGGTGATTATTCAATGTCACACACAAAAACACTGCATAAGAAAACCAGCCTAAATGTAATTTAAAGTCATTTCTTTCAGCTGCAACAAGAAGTAGGCAAATTACCGAAGAGCTACTGAAGCCACTTCTCCCCTGTTCTGAGCTGTGGGTAACCTGGCTTCAATTGCCACCACTTGGTCAGAAAGAGCTGCTAAAACTAAGAATTTCAAAGGGAAGGGAGCCATGAAACCAGTAAGTCCTTGATATCTCCCTGAAAACAGCTGTCTTCCAAGCTGTTCTTCCTGAGTTATCCTGATCATGGGATACTAGCAGCCTCCAGCACATTGCTCTTCATTTCTGAACTTCTTGACTGATCCTGACAGGCAGTAATCTCCAGCAGTGTACAGCAAATTCACCTTTTTTCTTCTGAGGCTGTAGCCAAGGTTCACAATACAAACTGCCAAAAGACTGTGGATAAATTTTCTTGTTTTGTTCTCAATCTCATATTTAAATCACCAGAACACATTCCTACACTGTTCATGGAAAAAAATAAAATTATCTTTCAAGCCTTGTGCTCCCCTGCCAGGAAACACCACCACCTCTTCTTGGTGATTCAGCCTTTGCAGATGAGCTGAGCACAGATAGCCTGGGGTGGGATGCAATCAGTTCTGCCTGTAGCCCCTGAACACTCACGATGCCCAAAGAGCTCAAGGCTCTATGGAAATGCTGTGCTGAAGGGTACTTCTCTCGACCTCATCAGTAAACCCCAGACCATCATTAGGGACTCTCTGGCAAAGCCTGAATACAATCCCCATGCACGCGACAGCCTGGTTTGTCAGCTCCTTCACACCACAGAGCACAGTGACTGGCAGCATGTGCATTACAACGGCAGATGGACAACCTAGCAAATGTGTAAATAACAAAATGCCATCTGAAAAAAAAAAAGAGAGAAAAAGTGAGAGAACAGCAGAGAAAGCAACTCAGGGAGGAATACAAAATTCTCAGTATTCCCTGTGACACAACAATCCACACACAAATCCATTATTAAGTGCTCAGCTGAAGACAACCTTTCCCTGATGAGACATTTCCTTCAAGAAGCTCCAAAAGTTAAGAGATACAAGGTGAAAGCAGAAGATAACATGCCACAGACCTGGAAAACGTGGTCAGATGAGTGATGAGGGAATTAAGAAACAACAAAAAGACACAACTATAGGGAAAGATTACAGGAGACTGGAAATGTTACCCTTCAGATGACATCTAGTCAGTGCCAAGAGAATTACTTTCCAATACTTACATGGTTCTCTTACATAGAAGAGACACAAGACCTGAATGTATTTACTTAGAAAAGCATGCAATTGCTATAAAACGTAACTTCAGCCACAGTGAAATCACAGAACCACAGGAAACAAAAGATGATTTTGCCATAATGTAATAAAATCATTTGAGACGCTGCAGCATGAGGGCAACCTGAAGGGGTTTCAAAGCAAGGATCATCATGAGGCTTTCTAAATCACCTCTACATTTCAGATACTCTTGTGGTTTGCATTTTTTTGTTTTCCCCATACTCTATAGGCCAAATATCTTAGAAAACCATTTCCTCAAGAAAAAGTAAATCAAAATAAAATCAGAACTGAAAACCTCCAGTTAATGGCTGTATCTGAGAAGGACTTGCAGGGTTCTTTCCTGCATATATATGACTAAAAAAGGTGACATTCACACCAGGCAGAAAATCTCTGCCATAAATACTTGAACTGCAACTATTTTTGCCACTTCACTGCATTTAGGAAGACAGCTGCTTGTTGCCTCCTCTGTATGTTCTTGTCAGTTAATAACTGTAAATAATCTTAACAATTAGAAGAAAACTTATAGCTGGAAAGCTAGGCAAGTGAGAGACCTGCTCTGATCAAACAGTTCCTCAATTTAAAAAAAAAACAAAACAACAAACAAAAAAGACATTTAAAAAGTAGAAGTAAAGAGGAAATTAGGTAAGGTAAGGATGAACAGGATGGCTCCGTGCTTGCTATACTGAAGATCTGAATGGGAGGTCAAAGGGAACAATACGTGAAGCCCATGACAAGGGAAGATTCCCCTCTTGATGCTTCCCTGACACATTTCCCTATGCCACTCTGCAGCTGCAGAGAACAACAATGCAAAGTTTACAGTCATTTTGCTATAGCTTTTCTTATGGTTTTAGCCACACATGTAAAAACAGAGCAACATCTACAATATGGTTTATTTCATAGGCTGAACTATTTTTTTTCTTTTCCCCCCAAAACAAATGTCTTCATTCTTGATCCTCTGAACTCCTTATTTAAAGGAGAATTCTCCTGAAGCCTGGAACACAAAAAAGCCCTCAAGGACAGAAGAAACTAGAATTCTCAGAGATAATCTAGACAACAGTAACACATTCATAGTACTGTTCTCTGCCTTAAATCCATCTTCTGTGCCCTTCATTTCCCACCCATGGCTTTGAGCTGAGAGATGCTGAGATTTGGAATCATTACTTTTTCCATTTAGTGGTGCCATGCAATACAAATAAATTACATCATATCTTTCATCCTGTGGGAATCCAAATTGATTTACAAACTGTATCGCCAGACCAGAATAGCCTCATGGGTGGATATAAGTGATAAACTTTCATTGTCTGCTCTGGCCTTCTGTTTTACCTCTGGGAAGGCATCAAGTATGGGATATGTCACCTAACTTCAGCCATTCAAACACTAGTCATCTAACCCACGTATTTTGTCTGACCTAGAGAGCAGAGCAAAGCCAACATCTCTAATGGGCAATTTGCTCCCATTCCCCTGGTATGTAAGAGGCTGGAGAAGTTGCTTAAACTTTGGATGATCCAACATAGGATAAACAAACACTGCCTCTTACCTTTTTCTCTTTACTGTTTATAAAGTTAGAATAAAATTACTTATTTGCCTTTTTTCCTCTATTTAGAAAGCAAGCTGACCAGACATGGGATTGCATCTTACTACGGGCACGTCTACACAGCAATCGCAAGCGTGGTTTACACCAGCTCACTTTCACCCAGCTCCACATAGCACTGATAAAAGTGTAGCCATGACAACACACAAGTTAGCATAGGCTGCAAAATCCCTGTGGGAGACTGAGTAAATACTCCAGCAATTTAGCTCACCTGGAGCTCCTCGCTCCCACTCTTGTACAGCTGTCGGGACTCAGGCTTATTTAAGCCCAGCTTCAATCATATCTTTGCTTGCAGTCTAGACACACTACAGGCTCCATACAATGGGGAGCAGGTCCTAAGCTCTGCTGACATTTCTAAGTGTTACAAAGAAGTACATTTTCTTTACACACCTTTGGCAGCTCTCTAGAAAACAGGGTTAACTCCTTGATGGGGTGAGCACCCACTGAAGTGAAAATGAAGGAGGCACTGTGTCTAATTAAAACAACTGGAATCTAAATTTTAAGAAAACAGGTCAGCTACACAACCTGTAGGAAAAGCATGTTTGTTAAGAGAATTGGCATGATCTAAGGGAAATGTCCAAGGCATAGTATGTTTATCTTGCACTTCCAGGTCTCCTCACATGAAGCCATGGCCACTTGTTAAGGCGACTGTCTCAAACAAAGTGCTTTAAAAAGCATCACAGCTCTGCTTGGAAGAAGGTGTTAGAAGACACTAATGATCATCTCTGGAAGAAAGATGGATAAAACATCTACCCATCTGGAAAATCTTGTGAACGATGAGGCAAATGAAGAACACAACAAAGAGATTACTCACTCTCATTTGAAATAGCCATCACTGAAAATAAGCTTTCACAGTGAGTCCAGTTTGGAAATAATCCTCTCATATGGAAAGAGAAGGACAGAAAGAACACATGGTGCATTTTTTTAATAATTACTGTGCATGCAACACTAAAATGTTAAGGCAGATATTTCCACAAATACACTGCAGGCTTATTCCAAGGGCTATGCCTCTCATTAGTATTTATATCCCAGAAATTGTTCCTAGTTTAGATCTAGTGGAGGGAAAAAACCTTGCAAATGAGCCATATTCACTTCTGGCTCCTTTAGTAAGAGTCTTCTGATTTTAACCATCTTATGCTTCATGATATTTAATCATCATGATTACAAGGGAATTACCTGAACATGCTGTGGAGGAAAGACAAGCAAACACACATTCAGGTAAATCCAACTGAAAACTCAAGTTTGCTACCTACATATACATGTTGCCAAAAGTAATTTCTGCCCTATGCAATGGTTTTGAAACCCAGTAGACACTGGTGAGCTGAAAGAGGCAAATTTGCATTTGATTTAGTGAGCAGTTTGTGCATCAAAATGTGTCAAGAAGGATTTGATCCTTCTCAGAGAGTGTGGGAAACATTTCCAAGTTAGCAGGACACCCTGGACATGGTAACAGATGGGCAGAGTGTGAGCCTGGCCATTTTATAACTGGCTGTTGCTGCAAGCCATGTGGTAGACAGTCCAAATTCATTTGTCACAAAAAAAAAAAATAATAAAGCTCATATTAGAATAACCAAACCAAGGCAGAGGGAGATCCTCTGCCTGTGACTCACCCAGTATGGACACCGACCCTGCCAAGCAGTGTCACCAAAAACCTCACACCAAACAAACACTCAAGCAGGAAACAAAACTAAGCAAAAGACAACAAAACCAATTATTTTTTTCCTCAAGGTGAATTAAATCCACAAGCAGGAAATTTTGATTCAGGATAACATTATTTATTCTTGCTTTGATTTTGGGTTTTATTTTCATAGAAGAATACTGATATTTTTTGCCTCTACTGAAAATTAATGAAAGTAACATGGCCCTAAAAAGATATTGGGTTCTTTTCTAATCAAGAATGTTAATTTCTATCTATATGTACTGAATAGCTGCATAACTACTAGTGTGTGCTTAAATCCAAGTTTTATTAGCATTTATTTTGAGCTCTATTAGGAATGGAAATTAGACCTAGAACTGCAATCAGGCACTAGAAGTCATTAAATATTTATTATAAATGTGTCTCATATCAGAGCAAGAGGATAAATTTATCAAAATATATAGCAGTTCTGAAAGCAAAAGCATTAGCACCTACAGTGAGAAACAGAAACAGACTTCACTAGTGACTGTTTTCTCCCAGATGCAGATGTGCTAGAGCTCATCTCACAGGGCACCAGGTTTTCTACACACATATAAAACATGGTCTCATATAGGAGAATATATATGACAAACATATATAGTAGTACGTACATACAAACATGATAGCAAGGTCTTACCGGTTTTTAACTGCCATTTCTTTTAAATTTAAGATGATTAAATATTTTTTTGGCCCCAAATCAGCTTGTCACTGGACCTACTTGGGTGGCCAAACATGTTGAAATGACCCAGGGAGTTTCTTCTCCTTATGGAAAAACAGTGGCTGTTTCCTGCCTGAAGCAAACTGGCTACGGGTGATTTCCAGCAACTCTGTGGTTGCCTTTAAAGGTTTGCAACAATACTGCTTTTAATTCTCCTAATTTCTTCTTGATGAGTGTAGACATTCTCGTATGGACTGATGTGGTGTGTTTTGGGGACATGGATTTTGTTGTTATTTCAAACTGTGGAATCATTCAAAACACATCTATTTTTTTCTACTCTAAGTAATAAAAATGCACTAGACTGAAGTGCCACAGAGCCCTCTTTCACTGGGTTTCCCAATGCCTCCCTTTTGATCAAAGGTTGGCCCCATGTCAGCAGGATCCATTTCATCCACCTGCACATTGTTCTCTCTTAAAACAGATTCTCCTAACCCCCAGACTTCCAATTCCAGCAACTTAAGGTTTCTCTCACCTCCCAGGGCTGCTCAAAGTCAGTGCAGCCTCTGCTTTCCAGTCTCCCCTAGACTCCCGACTCTTAAGCCCATACTGAGGATATTGCTGAGGGTGAAATCTCTTCCCCAAAGGCAGATACTCTAATCTCTCCTGTGGCCTATAACAGCAGCTAAAACACAGTGACCAACAAGCAAAACACACAAGATGCTAGCAAAATACTCTGCATCTTATACTAGAATAAATTTCAGTTGTTTTTCACCAAACCCCTCCCCTCACCCCATTAAGGGATCCCCTTTAAACCATTCAGGCTTCAGGTCTGATCCCAGCAAAGAGTCAGCCTTCGCCTTATCAGACATTCATTATCTTACAGGTCCATTAATTGCAGTGCAAATTGCATGTGCTGAGCATTAATTTTGGTAGTAGAAAGGGAAAAATGTAAGAGGAACACATGAAGCCAATACACCTCTTTATACTGGCAAACCTCATCAAATATCAAATTAAAATTGATATGCAAAACAAGAATTCCCAAAAACCTGCAATTTGGGGTTTGCGATGACTATCCACAGCAATTACTTGCCCAGCAGTTGAGGCTGCTCTAAGACAAGCACTATGTGAAACCAGGCATTGCAGGATGCAGAGACCAGATTATTTTAGGCTGAAATTAAATAAATAACCCCTAAAAGATAATCTCTCTTTCCAAAACACTAAGGAAAAGTTATGCAAGGTAAAAAAAAACAACCCTACTCAAGCTACATTCTTTAACTAGATAAAAGAACATTTTGTTCAGCCTTGGAGTATCTCTTGTAATTAAATGCTCTAAAAACAAGACAACAGCCCTGTGCCAGCCATGCATACAAAAGAGACAAAACATGTTGAAAAAAAACCAACAAAATACCCAAGCACCATGCATTTCTTACACAGTCTGAAGAATGCCTGCCTCTGGGCAGAGTCCTGCAGTGCACTCAGGCGTCCACCCAAATGAATACAAAACCTATTCCCCCGCTAAGATCAAGAAAAAAAATAAGTAAGATAAAATACTGAAATGCAAAAAACCCACAGACCATTGAGCCCCGTTCTGACTTACAGCTCTGAAAAATCCTGCAGTCTGGCTGGAAATGTCCATTGAAGAACTGCATTCAAAGCTTTTCCCTAAAGGCAAGCGCATTTAAACATCTCGGGCTCTGCTATTGAAGCCGATGCTGCAACAGATGGGGACCAGGGCTGGGTGTGTTCCTCCTTCCCATCGCGCCGTGAGAAGGTGGCAGGAGCAGTAGGTAATGCAGGAGAAAGCAGGCGAGGGTTTGCTCCCTCGCTGCGGGCTCCCTGCCAAAAATTCTTTAGGCATGGCAGGATTCGATTGCACGACTGCAGCAACCTGTCACATTAACCCTGCCGGGGGGCAGTGACGCGCACGGACACCACGAGCAGGTTATCAAGCGTTGGGTTGGGTGTATCAGCTAAATGCTGCAGGTACACCAGGGAAGTTGGAGAGTATAAATAACTGCAGATGTCTGTAATGTGTTCAGAAGGAAAAAAGATCCTATTTGCAATAGCAGAAGTTCCAGATAACTGAGGCTGCGTCTGCATCAGTATGGAATACTTGGGGGAAGAGGGCACAGAGCAGCAGATGCATTTTCAGGTGCTGGGTTATCTGCTGCACCCTAACAAGCCCTATCTATTCCCCACCTAACCACATGTCCACTTTGTAGCTGTACAAAAGTCACATCATTTCTCTGGGCTAAGTTTTCCTATCTGCAACATCAGCATGGGAACACTTAATTGACTTTGTAATTTATTATAAAGACCTCACTGGAAAAACAGAGTGTCCAAGCCCAAAGTATAACATTATCTCTAAAAATAAAGAAAACAGCAGAGATTTTGAAAGGGTTTCATGTGAACAAGTGCGAGCAGAAAAATGCAAACTATTCCAGTAGCAGCTAAGGCATGGTGGGGATCTGAGTTTTCTTCTTCCTCAAGGATTACTTGACAAATCTCTCTTTATAATCACGTTCAGTTTTGATTACTCTACCAACCAATCTCAGTGTCCTTTCCTGGCAAAGAAATCACCCCACAGACCTTGGGGCCATATCCTTGGCCAAGACACTATAGAAGGCTGCCACAGATGAGGTCACCTCTGGTAGAACAAAGCTAACATGAAGGCAAAAGGCAGAAAGATCATCTTTGCAGCTTCCAATATTTTAACAAAAGGCATCAAAATACTCATGCAATGAACTGACAGCTCTCTGGAGAAACAGGTGGCCAGATCCTGAGCCATGAAACATTGCCAATCCTTTCTTGGCCATTTCAAAATAACATTTTTGGTGATGTATTGAAACACTCTTGAACATGGAGGGTTTGCTTTAATTAATGGCCAGTGAGGTGGGCTTGGCTCATGCATCACTCTCAATCTATTTATCCTATTCATTGCAAGATCCTCACCCCTTTGCAATAAGTGAAGCCAACACTGCCCTTAACTCCATATAAATCAAATAATAAATGTCCCTGAAGCCTGGCAGAAGCTTTTCTTCAGCAGCAAAAGAGGTGAGGTCCAGCTGATGCCAGTCATGTGCCAGGCAGAGAGCATGTCCCAGGAAATGGCTGCTGCCCTCCCTTCCCTCAGTGTGCTAAGTGCATCTGATAAAACAAGTCCCTTTGGAGTGAAAAAGCTGAAAATGGTACATACTGCTCACTCACAAATGGCACCTATTACTCAAATAATTTTAAGATAAGCTCAGTGGTAGCCCTTTTTAATACAGAAATGAATAAATATTTAGCATTTAGAAGGGTTTTTTCCCAGCTAAATAAATATTTTGTGCATTCAGAATACACAAATAATTTAGGAAAATAAACAAACTTCCTCTTAAATCCTGTTTCAAGGGTACCAGAGATACCACTCAACCAGCTAGAGGAAGCAAAATAGATTTGTGTGTCTCCTACTTGAGCTATAGGAGAAAGGAAGGCATCTGTGGCTCAACTAGAGAGGGTCAAAGGGAAGATTGGATTTGTTTTGGAATAAAAAAGGTTCTCCTACAGACCAGGCTGCAAAACAAGGTTCAGCTCAAATGCTTCCCTGCATAAATAACTTAAAAGGATAATTCCAACTAGATATCAGATCAAATAAAAGGGGTATTAACACCCAGGAAAATGTCCCATATCCCTAATTCATCTCTTTCAAAAAACTCTCAGGGCTCAGACTGATGTAGCCAATTTCAAGATTCATCCAGACCTATTACGGTGGAGGGTTTTTAAATTAATCTTCAGAACTGGTTCTGGTCTCAAAGTCTGATTTGGCACAAATTCAACCTCAAAACTATGCCTTTTCCTCCCCCACTTTTAGATAAGGAGTATGAAGTAGAAGAAACATATTGCACAACTACATCTCAGATAAGTAGAACAGTTAATGGTGTAGATACTATTTCATAAATATTTGCTGAACTAGTTTTTGGATTCTTTCCAGTTTCTGACATCCATGAAAAACAATAATGTGCCACTTTCTTCCATCCTTCTGGGATGAAAAGGTTTTATTGTTATAATTTCTTACCATAATTTAATGACTACTCACATTCATGTTGATGTGTCCTGCCAAAGAAGCCCAAGGTATTCAAGCCAGAGGTGTCAAATATTTATATAAATATTTACTGTATTTTGAATTTTATTTTCTTTTTTATTTCATTATTATTATTACTATTTAGTAATTAATTAAAACATCTCTCATGAGGTTTCCAGTTCAACTACCAGAGCTCAAACATGGCTGGCTAGGCAATGAGTGAAAAGATGATAACAACCAACCTGATTTCTGAATAAATACCTGGGTTTGAGTTGTGATTTCAAGCGTACCTGCTAACCAGAGATGCTGAGGCTCATGACTGAAATGCAGCAGGCTTGGTGACAAAAAGCAGCAGTGAGTCCATGTACAACATCTTGGACAAGATGGTGCAACATCAGAAATCGCCCTAGTAAAGTCAGTAAATTTAACTGTAACTTATTCACAAGTTCTAGAAGTCTGTATAAATACAGACACAGAACTCCAACTGCTTCTTCATCTGTCAAGGACAATGTGTAAGCCTCCAGTAAATGCTTTCTAGAATCAATATCCCATGCAAATAAATTTTTCAGATTTGATTTTTTTTCCCAATTTTTAAGCTTTTGCATTTCAAGCTCAGCAGTCACTATGCATTTTATAAATACATATCTTTTAAAAAGGTTTCATTTTGGAGCACTTCTAGGTGACTCCCATATTGGACTGACTGGACAATTTTCACACTTCAGCAGGCAGTAACAGTAGGGGAGAAAAGTCACCAAAACCAACTTGTGCCTTTGACAATTAGTCAAACAGTCACTTATGGTCCAAAGACCAAACTATGAGGAAAGCAGTTTCATAGTTACCACATTTTCACCAGTGTAAAGCTATAAAATTACTTGCCCAACTGAAACAAAGTCAGTGTTGTACCAGCTGTATCATGTTTTTCCATCTGAAGACTTTAACAATTCTGGTTTGCAAAAATTCAGAGCCAGACCCTCCATCAGCTTCAGATACTGTTGCACACAATTTCTGCACAATTCCCTCGAGCTGTTCCAAAACACCAAATCTATTTCATCTTTCTGGTCCAAGTACAAGCCTAAAGTATCATAAATTTCAAACTGGCAGAAGAGCAACCTTACAAAATTTCCCAGAGGAGACCGAAAATGGCTGAGTATTGGTTGGTGTTACTTATATTCAATAATTTTCCACAAAGATCTGGTGGTTTTGTAAGTACTATATAAACTAGATGAGCTCATAGGGCCTGTTTCCATTATAGTTTCCTTGTTCTTGCTAGGCAAGCAGACCCTTGAAATCAATGGAGCTACTCTCTGTGAAGATACCACAGAAACACGGCAGCATATAGCAATTATTGAAGCACACAGTGAGCCAGAGCTCTGGTGGCAGGGCAGGGCTTTTGTTCAGTGTGTAATTAAGAAGATTTTTCATATTTTTATAAGGCATGCAGTATCATATTCATGGCAGCAACCAAAATGCAGTATCATATTCAAGCAGCAACCAAAAGTGACACGCAATACAGATGTGCACCACAGCAGCCTGTGGTCAAGATACCAACATACTTGGCAAAGGGCAGCTGTGATCTGCAAGGACTGGAAAAGGGAGTACAAGAAAAAAAAAGGCATTAAGCTCCAAGAATAAGAGGTAGGGATGAACTGTGGAGTCTATTCCCTCAAATCAGGCAAAACTGAAAATCAAGGCGGCAGAGAGAGTACAAAATGGAAAGAGAAAGGAATGGAGAAAAATATTGCATGGGAAACAAAACCTACAGTTTATTCCTTCATTCATCTCAAACAGTCACACTTTTTTCTTTGCAGTTTTTCAGCATGATCTACCAAGCAATGAACCAAAGAGCTGGGATTTCTGACTCACTGTTGAGAAGCCAGAAGGTGAGCATCCATGTGAGAAACACTAAACCCTACTAAGTGCCCATCTCTCCTGGGGGAGGGAGCACCCTGCTAGCATCTGCAATGAAGGTGGATCACACTGTGCCAGAGATGCCTTGGCCAGCTCAGGTACCAAAAGCAGGACAGCTGCAGACTTGAATTAGTATGTTTAGTTTTTCAGCAGGACTAGAGCAGCTGGGGTTCTTTATCTGTATTTACATAAATACCCAAATTCAAATGATATTGAAATGATTAGGTGTGCACACAATGACAGTATTGGAGGCTGCACAGTAACAGCTATGTGTCCTGTTCCACACTGACCCTTCCCACCACCTTTCCCACCTTCTCCTCGTATCTACAGCTACACAAATGGATGGATACAGCCTCTTTCCTGTATCACAGTGAGGAAGAGGAGGCTGGAGGCAGACCTGGAGAGGTGCCAGCATAAAGCTGTGCTGTGTCTGGGTCAGTGGAGGTCTCTGAGCAACAGGAGAGAATTATGAGGGCTGGGATAGGACATGGTGTTCAGGAACTCATGGAGCAAAGGACTAACACTATGGACTGTAATTCTCTGCGATGGGGGTGAAGCCCCCAGAGATGGACTGATCTCCAAGGGCAAATAAATAAATAAGAGAGCAAAATTAATGCTGGAGACTCAGTGATTTCTCATTCAGCCTTGCCCAAGACAGTCAGAGGGGCTGGAACACTGGCACCAGCAATTCTCTGGGAGGTTTAGAATCAGAATTGTGCAAAACTCCAGGGTAGTGACCAGTGAGTCAGTCTAATCTGAATTATACACTATGGGCCAGCTCAGAGAGACCAATGCTTTCCTTCTCTAATAAAGGCCCTGAATTTTAAAAGCTCTAAAACAGGGACTTGTGGCTTAAGAGTAAGAGCTCCAACCACGGGCTTTGGCACTGTATATCTGTGTCCCAAGGCTACTGGGATCTACAGGATCTATGAAAACGTGTATTCTGCAATATGATTCTTCAGCTTTACTGTCCCAGAGTGGGAGCTCTAAGAACCAGCACTTCCATGAGGAAATGGCAAAAGCAGCATGGATGAATGGAGATGCCTCTGCCTCTGGACAGCTTCATGCCCCTTCCCTTGGCAACGTGCGCTGTTCTTGGGGGCTGCAGCAGCAAAAGGGATGGGGAAGTCAGTGCAAAAAAAGCCTGGGCTATGGAGTGGAACAATGAGGCAGCAAGGAGAAAAAGGTGATGGTAATCACCTCCACACAAAACCAGCCACACCTGAACTGTCTTTAATATTTTAACTTGGCTTACACTTTGTGGCTGAGTACATATAATGCTACAGCACATCTGCAGCTCAATGGTCAGCACTAATTATTTACCCAAAAGAAAATATCCCACTACTAAAACATCACAGAACAACTACCCAGGAATTAAGATGCTCTTGTATGTTGCACAGTATTTTATTTTCTTTGACTACGGCTATTTGTCATTCATCTTAGGATTCAGTCATGCTGAATGTTGAGTTCCTTCATCTAAGTTGTCCTTGTGACCCCAGGGCACAGGTAAATTACTAACATGCTCACACATTTGCACAGCCTGGCTAGGGACAGTATGTTCTTCATGTTAAGGATTCTGGGTGTTCTAAGGCACTACAAGCACGTAGCAACCTTGCTGCACACAGGTTTAAAGTATGCAATAAATAGTAACCATTAACTCTGAATTGAAGCAACAGCCCACCTAGAAAAGGATAAGGTGGCTGCCTATCTACAGTAATGAGCAGCTAAAATGTCATCGAAATTTTAGAAGCTTAAGTACATAGATCTCTGCATGTATCAACTGGCTGCTGAAAAAAAATGGAGGTAACAGCACCCTGCAGCATTTAAAGTAGGTCAGCATGGCCTGAAAATAAATACTTCTAAATAAATATATTGTGATGCATGAACCTGATAGAGAGGCACAAATTCACCATAAAGAATGTGGTAAATGTATAAAGTAAACCAGTTTATCCATGCCTTTTCATTTAGAGTCAAGCAGCAGTTGGGAGTTGAATGTAATGGGTACATGGACATTTGTAGGCTGGCATGAACACGTTAGGAACAGTTACATCCACAACATTATGCTAGTTCCAATTGGAAAGAGCAGTCAGACTTTTAGTCTGTAACTACAGAGAATTGCTAGGATTTTTGGAATACAGATGGATCATTTACTTGGGAGTCAGGTTGTTTCATACGCTGCCACAACACCTGCAGGTTGTCCAGCTCTTGGGGAAGGATGCTCTGGCATGGGCTGGGGCTGTCAGCAGAGGTGCCAGACTGGAAAGGGCGGGTAGTCAGGGCACCTGTCTCCCCTCCACTGATGCTGGAGCTCAGGGTCCTCTCATCAGAGCCACAATCCCTCCCTAAAACAATGCAAGATGCTTGGAGGTAAAGCTCCACTGTTTTACTGTGGCATCCACTAGGACAGTGAAAGCCATGTGGTAATGAGCTCTCACATAGATGTCATTTATGACAAAAGTTCAGTGTTTACTTAACGGGCAGAAGCTTGCAAATAGCAATTCTGGATGTAGGATGCACCTGGTAAGAGTGCAGTTATTTTAAGATTAAATGTTTGATTTCCACCGTAGGAAATTATTTACAAAAAAATAAAACAAAAAAATACTCAAACAGGAGGACACACAGAGTTTAGGTTTTACTTTCTAATTTTGTCGTGCCAATGATAATTTAAAATAATCTCCCCACACTGGAAAGAAAAGTGTACTCTCAAAGTCTCTGACCACAGGGAACAGCAACAAAATTTGCTTAAAGAAAAGTGAATGCAATTTAATTTTAAAGAACCCAATAAATAAAACAACCAACAAATCTTTTTAAATCAAATGCAAGTACAAAATATCATCACAGAAGAAAAGCTTATGCCCATGTCTTTAGTATTCTAGTTTTGGTTTGTTTTTTTGTTTGCATGTTTTTTAAAGGTAAGAGCACTGCACACAAAGCAATCACTAAGGCATATATATATATATATATATATAAAAAGGGGGATTTTATTTAAAAGATACATGAAACAATTTAAAAGGGGAAGTCCTTCAAAGGCTGTAACCTTTGCACCCTACAAAGAAAAGGGTGCAAACTGTCACCGCATTCATCCTACTCATACCCTGATCCTGATATGTAGGAGTAATAATGTGCATAAATATATCTACCTATCTGAAAATATAAACATATATAGGCACAGATAGTTATATAAAAATGAGTGTTGCATGTGAATATTTTTAGGTCTTTCCACCTCCCATGGTCCATACACATCTATATTTTAAGTGATGAAAGATGGGTTTGTGGTTGAGGCTGGCAGAATAGCCATGTTCTGCTCCCAGCCACCACTTGGATAAACTCTGACAAGCCCCAAAGCCTGGAATCTTCAAAATGCTGACAAGTCTCTCTTCTCAAATCAGATCTTGGCTAGGTTTGTTTAAGAAGAGTTCAATATTATTTTTAACATACTTTGAGTATTTGCATAAAACTGGAAGAAAAGTGAAATTTATTTTTTTTAAACTTTGTACATTTGGCACAATGTTTGCCTAAACCCACAATTAAAGCAGCAGCAACAGCTACAACCCACAAAAGAAGCATCCCTTGTTTGATTCCTCACACTGAAGTCCTCTTCCACAGACACGTGGACTTCCTGACATGCTCCAAATGCCTCAGGCTCAACTGGGGGCAGCACCACAAGCCCCAAAGTGGCTGTGTTCAGCAAACTGGCCCCACACATCATTACTGCCCTGGCAGGGCTCAATTCAATATGTCATGGAGCTCCCCTGCCAGTTCTAACCCTGAGCTCCTATCTAATCACATCATGATCACATCATCAGTCACATCATGACTGAGAGCTGTACTCCAATGCCTTCCTGGGGAGCTGAGCCAATGTGTGAAGAAGAAGAAAACGTGACAGTAAAACCTTTCAAATTAGCAGGGGCACACAGGCTGGTAGGGTACCAGGAGCATTTCCAATCCATTAGTTTCAAAGTCAGGCTATCATTTATTGTTTACTGCACCAAATCTGGGACATCTCTACCAGTCTGCATGAACTGGTAAATAACCTACCAACATTACTGTCATCTTGGTCATTCATTTTCTGCTCACCAGGAATACTGGATTTCAAGTTTCACTATTTTTTTATTTACTACTCAACAGCTGCTGCTTATCATCTACAGACATAATCCAGTCAACATCCTTGACTATTTTATAGGCATCTTCCTGGCACTTGAATTGGCCTAGCATAGTACATACACAATAAATAAGCAATGTTTTTTACAGGAATGCGCAAGGTGTCAGTTATTTAGGATGGAAAAGACAGACAAATCACAGCTACAAAATACCCCTGGATTGCTCCCTCCTAGCACTTGAAGTGGCATAACATACCAGTTATAATGCCCTGAAACAGAATAAACATTTCCATTTACATACAGATTGAGATATTTGTTTCCGCGGGACCATTGCCTCTCTTCTTGACTGCAAAGCAGCTCTTGAAAACAAATTTGCCAGTCCCTCAGCCTTCCACTTCTATGTTCCTCAAATACCAATGATTAACAAGTTGCAGGAGGTTCTTGGAGACCTCCTGCTGAAACTCTGACAGCACACAGGCACATGTAATAAAATGTCTTCCACTTCAGCTAACGTTTTTTTACACAGTTTTTCTCTACAATTCCTTGGTGTAAGAGCCTGATTACCTCTCTTAGGACCCTCAGTACAGATATCCCCTGTCAGCAGACAGGGGAAAGCAATAAGAGAAGTATCTCTGACCTGAACTTCGCAACATCACCTTTCATTGCTCTTGGAAGATAGACTGTGAAGCCAGGTCTTTGTGTAATACAGGGACAACATCTCAAGCACCAGTAGATACAGGGCTATTTTGGTTTATTTTCACTACGGCAGGAGGAAAGGAAGTAGAAAGGAATTGGTAGAAGAAAATTAAACCCCCATAACTGCCTGGAAAACACCATTTCAAGTGCTAGATGTCAAGGTCATGGAAGGAAGAAACCACTGACTGGGACAATATTTAAATGTAATATGAAGCTTAATACTGTGTTTATTTTTAGGCAAGAATAATAACTATTCTTCTTTCTACTTTACAAACTTGTTTCTAGCAAGCATCCTGTCCAAAGAGGGATCCAGCGCAACTTGTAACACTGACAGAGCAGCGCAGTGCTATATGGACATCTACAGGAACAGATGGTTATCGTCTTCCAAGCCATGGCTTGTCCAGACAAGTAGTTCAGAGCCATCCAGGGAAAACTGAACACCAGCAACACGCACTAAATTATTACATGGCTAACCTTTTCTCTGAATCCATTTCTCACTTCAATTTTACAAAAATAAATACGTTTATCTAGCTTAGTGCTAGAGTTAAAGGTCCATGTACTGAAAAGACAAATGTAATGTTCCTGTGAGAACTGAATATTGGATCACTGGGAGAAGAAGAGGTGATTCACATGCTCGAGGTTAAAACAAATGGAAGGGTTTGGGACAGAACGGATTTCCTCTTCTTCCTTCCTTCCTGCCCCGATGAGAAAGTGCTTTGTTTGGCTGTTTTTCATCTTTTTATGTGTGGTCCCTTTTCCAGGGCCACCTGGGAAATTTATCTAACAAATTCTTCCTGCCGGCAAAGTACATTTCAAAGTAAAAAGCTGGTAGCACTCTTGATTACTTCAGCCCCTTTCCTGCAGCACATTAGGATGGTGGATTTTGGTTTTCATGACAGGTCTAAGCTTTGCTATTGGAAGCTGTGAAATATAGCATGGACTGTTGTGTGTCTTAGTGTATAGGGTGTAATAAATGTTCTGTATATCCTTCTAGCATGAAACCCTTGAAGATGATCAGTACCAATGCAGAGTGGAACACCTCTTGGAAAGAACTGGAGCCATTCACATTGAACAAAAAGCCAGCACAGCATTTCAGGGATGCATCTTCAAGTTTCTTTCTGTCACACACATCCACATACCCACAACAAAATCCTCACTGGCAACAAGTGCCATTGCACACAGATCTTTTTAAGACATTCAATTTGTTGTTCTAAGCAACCACCAGATCAGCTTGTTCCTCCAGATGTAACCACAAACATTCAGTTGCTTAAACTAAGCTCTCAGGCCAAATTAATCTCTTTTTTTTTCATCAAGGAAAATGAGGTAACAGGACAATACAGAGCAGTTCATAGCCATCTTACCCCACTACTGAATTTCTTCAGTTTATAAAAATGACTAAGAGGCAGTTCTTGTGCCAGCTACTTAGAAAGCTGCACAGCAAATCAGCAGCTCTAATTCCTTACAAAACTAGTTGTGAAGTTCTAAACTTGATATATGGATTCAGCTACAGACACACGCTTAAAACACGGATGGAAACTGAAAGTAGTTTGGCAATTCCTATTTTAACAACCTGGTTTAGGTTGCCTTCAAGCCTTGCCAAACTGTAATGAGAGAGGGCAGAAATTTTCCAAAGCCTCATCTGCCCCAAACAGGAACTAGCTGGGAAAACTTCAGCCAAAATATATAAGCCATTTCTAAGAAATGTTGCAGAAAATATGTCACTTTTGTGTAAGAAAAAGTTTTCTGGTGAATTTCAGAGGGAAATTTCTAGCTCCTCCTTGGTTTGGGTCAAAGAGTTTTGATTTGGCAACGCAGACAAATATTGATGTACTTATAAAAATGCATCTAAATTCAGCTACTTTATACAAGGACTTTTACGCTTATACTGGACAAGCTGTGGCAGCAGCAAGACTGAACAACTGACATCTTCACAAGACGCAGAGAAGGAAGAAGTATGGGAGAGAGTTTGGCCAGATTAGCTAGTAAGTAGTTACAATGTGTGGAAATATCTCAAAAGAGGGATTGAGAGGACAGAATCTAATACATGCTGGACAAGCAGATTGAAATTGAGTTCAGACATCTTTAGAATGTAAACTGAGATTAAGAAGTAGTCACAAGGTAGAGACAGTGCAGAGTGGCTGAGGGCATAGGATGGAGTGAGACAGCTTTGTTGGGAATGGGCCTAATAGTCTGATCACTATTGCCCACCTACAAAAAATTAAACAAGAGTCTACTCCTCCTGAGGATTGAGTGATCTGACATTATGAGCAGGAGTCAACTAAGATTAAGACACCTGAGATCAAGTGTCTCACCACAGGTGTCTAGGTATGACCTAGATTTAATCTCATAGGGTAGTAAAGGGATATGAAGGATGGCATTCAGTTGCCCAAACAGAGATCGTTACTGCCATCTTAGATAACAGAGAAGACACAGGGCTGCCATCTGCCACAGCATCTACACATGACCTGCATTCTACAGGAGAACATTTCACCAATTTGCCTAGCATTCTTTTTCAGGAAATATGCTACTCTTCCTTATGATTGAAATACCTTCTCCAAAAAGAGCACAGAAGCTAGGAGCCCAGTGTCAGTTTATGTGCCAATAAGAAAGCTGAAGGCCTGGCAGGGCACCTTAACACAGCTCTAATGGTATATTACAGGCTTATGCATCTGTAGAAAAGGAAGGAATTCAAGCAGGACAAGCTACTTGCATCCAAACACCTCCTAACTTTTGAGGCACTGACTCTGAAACCTTACCAATATTCTTTCAACACTTCCTGTGTATGCTTATATAAAGTCCTTACATATTAATTTGTACTGGGATAGTCAGAAGCATCTTAGGGAACTCACACAAATCCTCTGATTTGTAACAGTCAATAAAACAGCACCATGCATACGTAATGCATAGCATGTTCTCTACTGAGAAGTACCTTTACCAACTAAAGCAACTCCAGAGGTGGTTTTCCCAACCACTAAAGACAAATAAGGTCAAACAAATGGTTTCTGAAAGCCAATAGCAAGGCCACTGAGAGCAAGGCCAGATTAGCTTGATTTCTGTCTCCTGTTCCTCTGTGCTTGAAGAATTCAAACTCTTTCTGTGACTTGTGAAGACCAGAGAGAAGACTCGAAGCACCACAAAAAGGTTAGTGAAGAGAACAACTGGAAACATAGATGTGTTTTGCACTAGGTTAACCACAAACAATTTTTGTTCGAAATCTCAAGCATAAGATCAAGCAATTCAGGCCCCAAACCTAATGCAGATATTTGGCAATCACCAATCTGTGTGCAAAAGAATAAGGAAAACTCTGCTCTTTGTAATACTGTTACAGTTGTTTACTCTCTGGCATGAGTTTACAGTTCCTGAGATCTTATAATAAGTTCTGTAACCATAGAGTTGCAAAGGTTTGAGAATTCTACTAGACCTTAGGCCAACAGTTCAACAAACAACTACAAAAGGAAAGTTCAGACCTTCAAAGAGAAAGAGGAAGGAAATCAACTGTCAGCTAGCTTAGAAAAAAAAAAATCACTCACCAGTTTATTTTGGAAAAAAAAAAATAAAAAGAGGCTAGAAGACTAATTGTAAAAGGGAACAGAAGCTTAAATTTTCCCCTTTCAGGAGGACATTGGGTCTCTTTCAGCAGGGATGAGCTGTGTGGACCAGCACAGAGCCACTAAAGAGCAGTCTGTCCCAATCCCTCTCCTATCAGGTGACCAACATATAAGCAGCCCCATCATACTAACTGTCACTATCTGTGCTCTTCTTCACAAGATAAGACATTGTCCTCACACAGAGAGCACCAAAATTACCCTCTCCACACTCAGGTATCTAACACACCACACAGCTACCTGAAGAAGCCCTTTAGAAAAGCAGCAGATGAAATGTTCTGCCAGACTGTATCCAACTGTATTTTTGCCACCTCTGGCCCTATGAGATGTTCAGTTTTGGTGATCTACCCAAAGCTAGAACAAATCATGCATTTCAGAAAAACGGAAGCTAAAAATCTTCAATACAAAGGAACCATAGTTCACACATACTCCTCAGACAACTGCAAGAGAAAAATATCTTTCTTAGCATTTGCTTTACTCTGATTATCCCAACTTGGGGATAGAGCACTGAGGCAAGACTTGGCTCTAAATTGCTCTTAACATCTCTTGTGATCAGGGGAGTTCCAGACACAGAGATAGAGGTCAATATTAACAACTATTCTGTATTAATACTATTAGGAATCCAGAACCTGCATTATATTTCCAACAACAGCAGTCTCCACAGGTCATGTTTCCCTACTGGCATCTGTAAATATTTTGACCACAAATACATATTACATAAAACTAAAGAAATATTTACATCAACTACAGCAACTAAGAATGACTCCAGGAAAAACATCCTACCTTCCTCAAGCACCTCAGCACCTTAAAATGGTAACATCATTCTCTTTGCTGCTTGTCCTACAAGACTGTAAGTTTTTTGATCAGTTCCTAAATAATGCCACCTTCAAGCCAAAAAAGTCTTAATTCTGGAGATGAAGCAGCCCAGTAGGCAAACCCCCACTGTGCTCAGAGCAGAAAGGAATTCTGAAGCCAAAATACTATTCACCAGATTGAAAATAAGTTAGGATTCTCCCCTAGAAAAGCTCTGCAGCAAAGAGGCCTGCCTGAACTGGTGGCTGCCAGGGAACTGTGAATCTGGACAGCTCTTCAAGGGACGAGGCATTCACCTGATGCCAAGGAGTGACAGGTCTGCTCCCATTCCTGAGCTGCCAACAGGCTAAAGCAGCTTCTGCAATACACAGGGCAAACTAGCATGAAAATGAAAAGCAACAAATTAAAAATGTTACAAGGATTATGGCAGAAAGTGGTCAGAAATTAGGATCTTCCAGGCTCTGACTGACTCGGTTTGTTCTTCAATTATTCTGGATTTATAAGATAGTTCCTATAAATATAGTCATTAAGCCACTGCAAAAATTGGGTGGAGCTGCTCACCTGGTATTCATTTGTATGGAATCACATAAAACATTTGCAAGCCAAAGTTTAACATCAAATTTCAGAGACGTTCATCAGGTTAATAAGGAGTGGAGTTCACAGTAGCACAAATAAAACTTCTCACGCCCAGAGAGTTCTACAAACACATTCTAAATCATCTTCACAATAGCTCTATGAAGACAAATAATCCTCCTTTTTAGACATTAAGGAAAGAAAACCAGAGAAAGCCATTTACCCAGAGTTACTGCAGGAATGAGCAGAAGCTAATGAGCTTTTGATCTCCAGTCACACACTAGTCGGCACCGTGTCTCACTGCAGCAACCAGATCTGAGGAGAATCTCTCACTGCAAGGCCTGGGCCTGTGTCAATATCATCACCCAGAACAGCAACACTTTCTAATGAAGCAGTTCAGCAGCAAGATGCATTTAGGGCTGATTCTCCTTGCAGGCTTGGCACGTAAGTCTCATTAAAGTTAACAACAGATACAAGACTCGTGCAACGGAAAGCGATTAGAGTCTTAAATCCAATCGACATCGGGTTTACCGCATTGTTCCACTTCAACAGCTTCATTCCTGCCTACGCTGACACTGCTTTCCCAAGGAAGTTTACTTGTCATGACATTCTTTTTTTCTGCAGAGATTTTTCTTAGTGAAATGAAATATTCTGTGTTTGGCATTGCTAATAGGGCTGGCTGCCTCTGTAAGTAAAAGTGGTCACACTTGGATAATTGAAAGGTGAGGATTAGGGATTGTTAAAGAATTAAGGACTTCAAACATAACTATAAGAAAAGCTTATAATTCAGTAAGGCTGAGAACTGCCCAGAGGGATGAAGATGTACACATGCTCCTTATTTCTGTGTTCAACATGGCAAAAAGGCATCAGAAGATTTTGGGAAATGGTAACATTATTCTTGAGTAGCAAGACTCTACTTTCAGAGACAGGACAGCTCAGCACACACAAATATATACAATTAAACTAGTGTTCAAACTAACACCCAAGCATTGTGTTTGCGATTTAACCAAAACCAATTAGAATAAACCCAAGGAAGGACTACACAGTGGCATTCTGGCTCCACAAACTGCACTTGGCCTGTCTGCTCTGCACTAAGCTCTTCTCCTCCCCACCATCCACCAGAGTCCCTCTCTAGGTTTGTTTCCACATCCCAGAGGCTCCAAGTCCCAAACCAACAGACAAGGCTGTCTTTTCCAGCCTCTTACCCTGCTTACCTGGACCCAGTGAAAGCTTATAAATGGCATATGCATATTGCACAGGAATTAAAAAAATAAGAAAGCATACTTTACACACAGATGCTGTAAGATGTCAGAGTGGACATAAATTTGGTAATATTTCTAGAGATGTACAGTGTATTACATGATAGAGCAGTCTTAGATTGGCAATAATACAAAGGTCATCCATTTTTAAGCACAGACAGAGAAAAAAAAAATTGTGTATAGAAGCTTCTCAAACATTCCTGCCACCAAAGGAGATGATGCTTTGCTCTCCACCAGCACAAGAAGCACTTTCTACCCACTCAAGTAACAGCCATGCTGTTACCTATGTGACTAGCAAGGTCTGCAGAGGAACTCTTTAAGTCTTTTTTTTTTTTCCTTAGTTTGTATGCAGGCAGTAAACAAAGGCACTCAAAAATATGTATTAAAATATATACATATATATATAAAATAAACATGAGTGCACTAGAGTTTTTTTCTCTCTGACTGGTAATTTTAATCAACTACATGAAGGAATTACAGAACAGGAGGTACAATTCTATTCTATAGCTTAAGATAATTTTGGGGAATCCATGAATTACTGCAGCTATCCAGATGAGACTAAAATATCTTACATGAGTAGGTTACAAATAAATCACAAACTAATCTAACCTGAAGCAGTAAAAAGCCTCTGAGTCAAGAAGAAACAGCAGATACAAATGCCTTGAGTTCTGTAAAGCTTCTTACGTTGCCACATAGGACATTTTCATAATCAAATTAGAGAAAAAAGTATAGTTAAAAATCCCTTCCAAGGGTGAACCAGTAACAGGTGATGGCTTGCCATTAAGGTTGGAAGACTCCTGCATAGCATACTGTGGGCTGGTTGTAGGCAGTGCTTTTATTTATTACCTTGATAACAGATTAGAGAAAACACTTCATAATAATTATGAAATCATTTCATTTAGACTGCATGAGGTTTCTGAGTTTTCTTAGGGACAGCAAGAGTAACCAGCATGATCTTGCAAATGGATTAATGATCCTCAACCATGAAATGAAACACTATAAATAAAATGATACAGAAAGGAGAAAGGAAAGAGGAAGCAGGGAACAGCTGGGTATTAGCTGGGCTGCTAAAAGGGATAAGTACTTGAGGATGAGTCAGTAACATGAAACTGCTGGAAAAAAGGACAAATGTCACAACAGGTACACTAAGAGAGCTGTCAGACAGCATTAGAAAATTTTTTTCCACTTCATAAGACTTTTGTAAGTCCCCTCCTATATCTTTTTTGTCCATAGCTTCTTCAAAACACAGTGGCCCAAAATGGAACAGTCCAGAGAACAAGAGGAGGAACAGGCCCCAGGTAAAGTTTTCTGTCCCTTTTGTTTTGTTTGGGTTTTTTTTGAGAACAAAAACCAGATTTACAGTCTGAAACCTTCTGTACCAAATTAAAAATTCTGTAATATTTGCAGTGTGAGACAATTATTCTTTTAAAATACAATCTGTGTTTTCCCATAGTTATCCTATAATGCTTTATACGAGTAATCAGCCCAATTGTACAAAGGAAGACTGAGAAAAGAGAACAAATTTTCACCACAGCATTAGAGACAGACAGCTGTAGGAGGCAGGATACCAGACCTAACTGACAAATTATTTCACCTGCATGAAATTACAAATCCTGTGTTCCAAAGTACTTTAGACAAACTTCTTTATAAACCTCTTAATCTACCACTTGAAACAATTCCCAGACTGGAATATTCAACTCAAAGTAATATAAAATTAACCCTCACCAAAGAAAATTCATTGCTTTAAAAAGATGTGCTCTTCAGCAAATTTAACTTGAGTCAGATACTTGCAAGATCATTCAAAATTCACTGATCAGTAAAGGCAGAGGTTTTTCTTTTAAAATGAGAAGAATTGAATGGAAATTAAATCTTACAAAACTATTAAGATAAAGATCATTCAAATGAAGCAGCTATAAAGAAATAGGAACTGCCAGACAGTTGTTTTTTAACAAAACCCAAACCAGCAAGATGTAACTATAAGGCTGAAAAAGGTAACTCATTAAACTAACAGTAGATTGATATATCAAGAAAGTTTTCCTTAACTGTTTGTAAATGAAAATATATGTATATAACCCTGTCCAGGTCCACAGCAATTTTACTTCTGAATTAAGATGCTGTTGTTGAGGAGTATAAAATCTTTCTAGATGTAGATTTTACCTTTCAGTCCTCCATGAGAACAGAAGTTAAAACCAATCTGCACTAGAAAGACTGATGTACTATTACCTGATAACATACAGTCAGGTGTTTGATAAGGATCTATTAATGCTTCTTCAAGGACATTTGTGTATGGTTCAAGATCACAAAACAATTCAAAGTGAAAGAGACTTCCAGGTTGCTGAAAGCAATGTCAGCAGTGAACTCCAACCAGGCTGCACAGGGCTTTAGCCAGTCTTGTCTTGTAAACCTACAAAGATTCATCATCTGTGATGACTTGAAAGAAACAACCCTTTCCAAAACAGCACAGGAGTTCTGGCCTCAGAATAAAAGTTTCTACATTATACTCCTCTAATTTACTCTGGCATAGAAGCATTTTACTACTATACCTGAAGGTGTTTTCATCTCACCTCTCTTTTAGTTAAGCAGGCTTAAACCACATTTGCAGTCTTAAACACTCCAGATACTGCACTGATATAGAGTGATAGTCTGGGTCCACGTAAACTGGAGGTAGAATTTCCTAATGTTTGAACAGACACCCAAACATGCAGCGATATGAACTGAAACTCAGAAACTTTTTACTTGGAACTTTGGTTGACAGATATATTTATTTTAAGGAGACAAACTGCATTTTCAGCAGCCTATCAGTTTCTTACCCAGCAAATTAGTATAAAAGGCATTTATTTAAGATTTAAAACAAGATCATAAGATCAGAGGATAGTTCAGATTGGAAGGAATCTACATTAAAAATCTTTATCTCAACCTCAAGTTTAAAGCATGCTTAGCTATGAAGTCAGACCAGTGGTTTGAAAGAAAAATATACATCCACCATCCAAGTGACTCTACAAGCACTCCATATTTTAAAGAAGGGTGTGTGTGTTTTTAATTCAGTATAATCTCAGTTTTTGGAAAACACATTTGGGACATTCAGTTTTGGTTATGCAGGAAAACAGACAATATTGGGTGGATAGTGAATTGTTTTGGTGTTGTATAAGACATTGGTTAAAAATCCTTGTGACTTCAAAGGGAGATTACACAAGATTATAGACCTAGGGTGAAATTCTGGCTCTGATTAAAATCACTGGCAAAAATCCCACTGGACTGCCCACTGCTGGGATTTCACCTCGAGTCTGAAGTGCCTGTGTTTTACCATGCAAACCCACAAATACAGATTCAGATATATCTTACAAGTGCATCCCTCTGCAACAATCAAGCTTGAGAAAGTTTCTGTGATCTCCCCCAGAGCTGTGTGTGGGTTTTGTCTCATTTTTAAGATATTCTCTCTTCCACTGTAGATTTTTCTTTCTATACAAATTAGGAAGACTATGTATGCAAGCAAAAACAATGGAACTGTCTGGAAAAAAAGCTGTGAAACAGATTTTTCTGTTCTTTCATGTCATGGCTTCAGGAATAGCAGGGAGCACAGAAGCGCTCCTCCCATTTCACTGTCTTTCCCACCACTGGTGAAGCTGGAGAGACCATGTGCCATCCTCAGTAATGACACAAGGGTGCTACCCTGACACACAGCAGCTTGCAGAGCATGCTTTAGAAAAGCACCCTGAGACCAGGGCAGTGCCTGTGAGATGCAGGTGAGCACTGAGGTGGGAACGCTGTTCACACTGGTATTTCATCTGAACATCCATCTTTTCCTTTTTAAAGTCCACCTGCCTTTACCACAAGGACACTACAGGAGGAACAACTCCAAGACTGAAAAAACAGCCTAAAATTGTTCCTTGTGCCACACAATGTTTCACACGGAGACTGACAGCCCAAAGGCAGTCAAATTAAAACCAACTTCTGATCCTGATTCTTACAGTGCTTCCTCATTCCCCTGGGCAAATGCTGCTTGACTGTTCCAGTGTGTCCTGCACCAGCAAGCTAGTAAGCATGAAGCCAACACCTCTACATGTAATGAACACAGCAACAGAGAGAGACCTACTCACTTTCATACCATCCAACAGTAGAGCATTCCCAGCTGTCAGTGCACAGTTAAAAACACACAGAGGACAGTCCCCTTAGATGCCATCTGGGAACATTTGCTGTTCCCAGCAAGTATAGAGGTTATGTATTATCATCTATTCTCCCCTGCCAGGTAAACCCTGGGGATTCTGCCTTAGTCTGGTAAAAGGCACTTCCAGAATCTATCCCAATGCCACCATTTATTTCACTTGTGCTTTCAACACAGCTCTGCACCTCAGCAAGAGGTTTCCCCACCTAAAAAATGGGGATAAAGCTCTTTTATAGCAAAAGTGTTGTGACAGTTAACTGTGCAATGACTGTAAAGGTCTCTGAAAATATAAATCACTACAGTGTTGAATTAGCAACATTGATTATTACTGCTTATGCAGAACTTTGGGTTGGGGTTTACAAAGGCCATAGAAGATTAATTATAATTTGTCCTAAAAGTAAAATAGGAGGAAGTGGAACACCCTCCATTTTGCTTTCATGAAAAAAACACAGTCACTCAGTGTAGCCTGAAGATACTGATATCACCAAGCTCATTAGCCAGCATACAAGAGTGCTCAAGTGAGCATTTACCACACAGCCCACAAGAAGGGGATCAGTTGATTCCCGCCTCTCAGTGGCACACTGACCAGCAATACATTTTCACAAACATATCAAATGCTCCTTCTCAAATTGGACCAGTGAAAGACCTTAACATGTACTGATATGGAAAATCTAACACAATTTCTGTGTGGAATGACACTCTTTGTAATCCTGGAAACGTGCAGAACACAGCATGTGAAATAGAGACCGCATTGGTTTTGCTTTTAGAGAAGTTAAGCAATTGTCTAGTTTCTTCAAAAGGCCTGTAGGATCCACAGATAGTTGTTTTCCTTCCCAAAACAATCAAATGATAGATTTAAATCTATCACAGACATCTTGCACTCTGAACCCTACTCTCCAAAAGTATCAACATCTCTGTACTTGCCATTGCCCCAAAAGAGCTAAATAACAAGACTAATTAACCCACCACTAGCAATAGTTACAAAGTCAATATTTTTTTACCTTGATCATACTGCCCTAAGGAAGGAAGTACTGCCCTTTAGAAGACCTCAATACAAAGATTATCAGAGTTGAGCTGTTTAGGTACCTCTGCAAGTCAAACTGTGATTCCTGTGCTGATACTGAAAAACTTTTGCTGGCTCTAGTAGCAGAGCAAGTGAATTTCTTCAGAGGATAGGGGGCTTAGACCTCTTTGGCTGAAGAACTGTATGTGCTAATCAAAATTAATATGCTTGATTCAGCCACGATTTCTTTATTTGGATCTAAATGTTCACAAAATCAGCAGGGATTTTTTTTTTTTTTTAATCTTGCTGCAGATGGAAATTTCCATACTACAGTTCTGCAATGACTGTAAACAGGAGGCTGGTTTCAACATCATCAGATCTTAACCCTTTATATAAATATGAGTGGCTGAATAATTTGTAGGGAAGGGAGATCGGGGCAATCCAACATGGGCTTTGTGCAAAAAGGAGGAACTGAGAGTGAGAGCTACATTTCTGCTCAGCTCCCTGTTTTTGAACTCTGAAGAAGACAAGGAAAAGGGGGAGGGAAGGGAATAGAAAGTCACTAACTGCAAAACTTAATACTTCATTGTTAAAGTCTGCATCTACTCCTTAGTCCAATATTATATAATAGCCTGCACATGAGAAAGTAAACAACTCATAATAAAAAAGCCTTTAAAATGGTACAGAATTCCTTCCAACTCCTTTACCTCCTAGTTCAAAGCACATGTACGCTTTTCAGTACTGGATGACTTCATTCTTGAGTCATGGCATCCAAAATTTGACATCTTTAGTCTTTTTTCATTAACCTGAAGAGTGAACAGGGACAGAGTTTGCATCTCAAAATACCATCTTTCTCATTCACATGAGCAGACTTCTGTGTGTGGGAAGCAGCAGACAATGCTGTGGGCTTCCACCAATCCATGTTTGATATCCCTTCAATTTGCTGAATGCACTGGTGATGCAGTGACTCTGCCTTTGTCATACCTTTAACAGAACATGATTTTCAGAAATGTGTGTACACAGCAACAGCAGACAGAGTTTCTGAGCTTCCAACTCTGGTTCTATGCACAGCAGCTGATTTTTAAGCTACTTCAGCATTTGCCTCAGTCTTCAGACATTAATGGAGGGATTAAAAGGTTCAAGGGTGTATTTACATAATATGGGCCTCAGTTACCTGAGGGGTAGATTGTCCCTGCCACACCTCTCTGCGGCTGCAGCCAGGCTGGTTTGCTTTGCTTTCCCTCCAAGGAGGAATAAAATAATAATAAAATAACAGGTTTTAAAAACTGAAAACGTAAAGATCTAAGAAGTTCCATAGTGAAAGCCCTAATTCCACATCTTTCTTAAGGCTTAAGTTATAAATCAAATGCAAAACTGTTAAAAACTTGTGTCACATCTAGCAAACAGACACATATTTCAAGTTCAGAAAGAACATTTCAAGCCCTGGAAATACAACCAATCTGGTTAGCAAACATCCATTCTCCAAGCAGAGATGCTCTGGTTTCTGACATTTGACCTCTGTACAGAGAAGTGATCAAGCCTTGTGCAGTTTACAGTCTCTATTGGAGAGGACTTCCTTTCAAAGTCTCCTTTGAGCATTCCCACCTTCTGTAAGATTTACCAGACTTGTTTATTGTCTGTTGTTTAACATGCTATTCTCACAAAATCCTCTTGCTATGCTGTTACAGCAATCTGAACAAAAACAAAAGTCTGATCCAAATGTTTAAGCCTCCTTCTATCACATTTCTGCCACCAAGGGACTATCATTTGCTCCCTACAGCTCTACATCCACTAATGGAAAAGTGCATCCCATCTACATTGCAAGTGAAATCTGTGAAGTATCATAAAACCAGAGTATTACCATGTCCTTTCAAAACAAGATTAATCTTCTCCTTCGCAGAGAGTCTCCTTTTATTTTTTGCCTAGCCTGGCCCTTTGTGAGTACCAATCCCCTCAATTCCTTGTCTGACTTTGCAGCCCAAGTATATTTTTTGATTAAAATTTATTTGACCATTTTGACTTCTTTTCTGAGTTCTGCATACCTAACTGGGTCTGGTTTCACTAAACTGACAGTGACCTCTGTAAGTTAAATTTTGTATTTTGATATGCACTAACATGGACACTTTTTGAGACTGTGGTGTTTTGTTTTGTTTAGAAAAGAAAAATGAGTGCCACACACAAAAATGGCTACTTTCCTACACACCTGTGGGCAGGGGCTATGGTTGGCTGCTGAATAATTGCATAGATTTGAACACACTGTTCCAAGAAAAGATCTGCAATTGTTTAGTGGTTGGGCTGCTGGCAGAATTCCCTGCCTGGGGCTGTTTATATAAATAGGCCTGAGGACAAACAAACAAGCTACTAATAAAAAATCGACTGCTCTGTTTTGAAGCAGCCCTGCTTTATGTTGTTCAGCACATGAGAAGCACAGATGGCAAATATATCAAAACCTGTGGCAAGAAGTAAAGAAAGATCATGCCAGGAATCAGTGGCACTTCTATTTTTCTAAAATGCTAAAATTTCAGGTCACTAAATTAAGTTTAATTTGGGGGGAAATACCAAAATACACAAGGCTGTGTATGGCTCTGCTGTTTCCACGAGGTAAAATCCCTTATTAACAGGTATCACCAACTCCAGAAAGACTGGTGAATGCCTAAAGCAAGCTTTCTCCACCCGTTCTTTTCACCATGTCCCACTCATAACTACATCAAAGATCTGGACAATACTCCAGACATCTTCTGTGACTCTTAAGAAGTTCTCAGATTTTTCAGGAGCACTATAGTATCTCATCACAGCTTTTACTGGGATCTTCTCTTTCCATGGTTAATCCATCAGGTACTTAACCAAGAGCAAAGGTCAGATTTTCTGCTACCTCTATTTCAGTCTGTTCATCAAATCTTATCACACTGCAAAATTTCTTCTTGCTTTTGTTTTCTGAAGGTGATTTAGGCTTCCCAGCTAAATACTCAAACTGATTTATTGGTTCTTCAGTATCTTTCTTTGAGAAAGACACTTTGTCTTTGGTGTCTTTCTCTGATATTTCATATACTTCTTTCTCTTTCAGGAAATAACTACAACAGTAGTAGAAGACATTTTTCACCTTTGGCCTTAGAAGCTTATTTATTACCAATCAGTGGAAGCCAGAGGAGTTTATGTGAGAACAACCCATTCTCATGCACAAACTCTACCAAGCAATGCAGTGATAGTAAATTATTTTGGAGAAAGGTAAGGAAAATTAAGCACCTCACCCTATAGAATTTCTCTTCTGTTGCTTATCTGTTAATTGGAGGATGATCTTCGCCATTCTCTATTGGCTCTTCCTTCTTTGTTATAGACAGCACTTTGCTGCCTGCTGCCCATTTTCTCTGCTAAGCTTCCTCTTGGAGGACCTTATTTTTTCTTTCGATAATTTCATTATTTTTTCTTTGTTTTGTCTTCTATATCCTCCCTGAAGAGCGTACTTTGCCCTACAACTCTCCTAAAAGACTTAGCAGCTCTATCACCTCTTTATGTCATTCAGCATTAGCAGCTGAGTCTGCAAAAACAAATCCCCTTTTTTGCTGATAAGAGCAGCCACTTAGGCTTTTCCTTCCCCTTTGTTTTCTCTTCTCTTTGGAGAGAAGATCTAGCCAGCTCTAAGGCCACTTCATGTGATGAGGCAGGCAAGAACATGAAATCTAGTGGACTAGATGCAATTGCTACTGAGGTGAGCACTTTTCTGCTAATACACAGAAACGATGGAGTCAGCATGGATTAAGGAAACAACGAAGAGCTAACCATTTATGGCAACACACTGACGCAGTTCAGGGTATGTGCTGCAGCCCTAGGGGAAGCAGCAGTAGATGAAAAGATTCTATCTAGGTAAGAGTATTAAAAAAAAAATTCTTTCCCAGAAGAAAATACTCTCTAATAGAACTATATTGGTCCTAATAGCAGCAGAGCAGAAAGAGGAACTAGTAGGAATAACAGTTGAGAGAGCAATAGCTGGTTTCTCTCCAGAATCACCAGCCACAGAGACACAGTTCCCTTGGCATAGCAAATGCCATGCAGCCCTCCCAGACAGTTCCCTCATAAATCAGCTTTGCTGCCAAGAGATGAATTTGTACTTGGTTGAATTTCAAATGGTCCACACTCTGCAACACAAAACTTTCACAGATTTCAGCAAAGTATAACCTCTCAGGTCTCCCCAGGATGGTGGCTGGGTGGACAGACACCAAAATGGACACCAGCATGCACTCAAGAGGTTCTTGACTGGCAGGTGAGCCAAAGGCAATGCCAGGCCAGGGGCTAAGCAGTACTTGCTCCCTGGATAAATGGACTACTACACGCCTGTTAATTTAGCGACTTTTCCAGAAGCACTAAATCCATAGGAAAATAATAATAATAAAAAAATACTCCTTAGTTAAGCATAAGCATCACCAAATAAGTTACTTAAACATTTCACTACATTAGTTTACATACATGCAAATAGCTTTGTTCTTGAAATCTGGCTGCTTCTCAGCAGGTATCTAACAGCACAGGAAAACCTACAGAGCATCTACTTACACAAGAAGAGGGGAAACCAACATTCTCTTCCAGCTTTAACAAAACCAGTTGTTTCTGCAAGTTTCTGCCATCCTGTTATTCCACAGCTGCTCCAGCCCCACAGTCAGCTTTAGCCAATTGTAAGTCATCAGTTTTCAGCACACAATGCAGCTGAAAGCCAATTCAACTGGTAGCACTGTAGGAAACAAATCATTATTTGCCTAGATCTTGTATTAACCTTTTATTACCCTTGAATATCACCACTAAAAAAAGGACAGATCATAGCTTTCCAGAAAACAAACAAACAAACAAAAGATGGCAAAAAGAAAATTAAAAAAAAAAAAGGATTTAAGGCACGGAAGCAGGGAATACGAAAAGTTCATAAAATGTAGCAGAAAAAAAAAAGGAAACAAAGCTCAAAAATTATTCCAAGCATTATCAGCCTCTCAAGCCAGCAGGAGAAGACCCTGAAGAAGAATCTGAGCAACTTCTACTTCAAATGAGCTCAGCTTCTTTCAAGAAATATATAACCCACCAATAAAGGAAGTGTGAAAAGCAGGTTACTCTAAGGAGAGCGAGACCTAGCCCTTGACACCAAATATAAGCAGGCCTAGCTCTGAAGATCATGTTGTTTCAGCCAAACCACCAAACACCTACCCCATCTGCTTGCTCTAATCAACTCTACAATAAACTTAAAACTCTACGCAGCTACTACTGCTGCAAGAATGACAGAAGTAGCCCTAAGTAAAGACATTTACTACTGTCTTAACAATTTGGTCAGATAATTAGTTTGTCTTCCTGCAAAAAATTGACCAAATCTTACTCATAATTCTGCAACAAGGTATCTATAGGCCATACAACCTACAACAAATGCTACACAAATATTTAGCAAACATAACCCCTGTTTTATTGGGCTATAATTCAACAAATTTTGACAGATGTTCCCCTCATTTTTTTCAAGTTAGATTTTAGCTAAAATCAAGATAAAAAAGGCACAGTTAGAAAAATAATTATTTCTCAAATTAAAAAGAAATACAATATTGAATTAAAAAGATCTATCACTATGGAAAGAGTCTCATGGGGTAAAACATAGGTCTGTCTTGTGCCATCTCTGTGAGACTCTGCCCATCTCTGTGAGACCTGTGAAAACTTATCCCTAGTGATAAGCCAGACAGCTGTGGGAGAAAGCTCAATATCTTCATAAATGTTTCCAAGATTTATTTTGTATTCCAGCAAAACCTTCTGTTACATCCTGTACATCTTCTTGCTGTTTCTCTTTGCCACACTGGGCCACTCAAGTGCCAGCTATCAGAGCAGAGATTAAGGAGGATTCTCTTGTCCTCTCTCTTGCTTGTATCCTGGGCAACATGGAGCCAAGCAAAGAATTTCAAGACCCTAATCCCTGGAAGATAAGCAATAATCTTTCCATGAAAAAATTCACTGATGCCTAGGTAAACAACCTCAATATGTTTAAACTAAGCCAGACACTTTGTGTTATCAAGCTACTGGGCTCACTCCCTAATGGAAGCACCATATTATCTCACAGAAAGAACTGGGCACCATCAATGAGTGGAGGAACAGAGATCAGGTTTATTTAATCAATTTAATGTAATGAATTTAGTTTAATCTCTAAATTATGTACTCATGGACTATAATTTGGACTAAAACTTGAACATTGAACAGCTAGATAGAAATAAACTGAAATGTACCTGTTTCAAAAGTTTAACTAGGAGCTATCATTATAATGCTGCTATGGATAAAGCACTTCTGATTAGAACACGCACCAGGAAGCCTCCAGAGCAGATACAAAGCTTTGATACATTTATATATATATATATACTGTGAAAACTTATCTGGAATAATGTATATAGTTCTGATTCTCTGCTCAGGAAATGTTAATTCAGCTTGCAACAGGTGCACTGGAAGACTATTTTGAGGATGGGAGGAACACAGAGTCTCTCTTGTGGGACGTGACTAAGCGCTTGGCTTGCTTAGTTTCACAGTTGACAGCTGAGAGTGTATGTGATCCTTCTCCAGAGTTACATAAGGTGGATAAACACCAGCGAGGGAGAAGAGAGATAAAGGACACTTTGTGGATGTAATTAGTAAATGGAAATTGATTGTGAATAAATTTAGGTTGGAAATTAGGAAAAAGAGTGAAATTCTGGAGGAAGGCTCTAATGAGAACAAGAATCATCTCTGCTTTTCAGACTGATGAAGTTCCTTACAGGGAGGATATGATGGAGCTGCCTATAGGATTTTCCTACAGGAACAGGAAATGGAAATAAATGGCAGGTTAAAGAAGGCTCCTTCTTGCTTTATGCATCTTCTAGAGCAAGAAGGGAAAGAAATAATTATTATTTCTAGCATTTTTTCTAGGCTCAAGAAGTTCTACTCATACTGGGAGGATATAACAGCTGATAGATCTGCAGAAAAGAAACAGCTCAGATGTCTAATGACTGGAAGATGTCATGGGCATCTGGAAATGAGTCATTCTACATATAATGTGAAGTTCAACATAAAAATATAGGATAATTCAGAAAGGCTAAATCTCAATTGTTTTTCCAAATTAATGAAGAATCTAGTACACAGCATGTGGCTGTATGTCAGAGAGCAACACTTTCAGTGTTCAGAGTATGCCAACCATATTATTTTGCTAAATCTGCATTGAAATGTACTAAACTTGTCATAAGAAGTCTTTGCTCTCTAATGCCATGCTTCAAGCCCTTCTCAAAAGCCTCACATCAAATGTGCTTCAAGGACTGCATGCAAAAATACAAATGGCAATAGGGGTATGTGCAGGCACACCCATATACATATATACATGACAAACATGGGATACGACTCATAAAAATGCTTCTACAAGAGCCTCAAATGCCCCAAGATGTGATGAAGAGCTGTATAGTGACTTCAGAGGGGAACCATGATGATCCTATGCATGTAAAGTAACCAACAAGTAGAAATTATCTCTGTAACCTACTGAACGGCCCATAAAAACAAACAAACAAGCAAACACTATTTCTGTGAATCTGAAAGAAACTTCGTTTTTAATAGATTTAAAAGAGAAGTTCAGAAAGAGGAAGGAAACACTTTAAAAGTGAAATTACAAGCAAAACAGGACGGAGAAAGAAAGAAAGAAAAAAAACAAGTTCCTGAAAATGGATAGGAAAGGCAACATAGAAATATACAGCATTTGTTTCAAGCATTTGACCTGCCATGGCCATGGTCCCTACTTTCACCTGTCCCAGCCACCTGAAATACTACTTTTATCACATCTAGAAAAAACAGACTCTCACTGGGAGAATGCTGAACTGATTTGTCACCATATTCCCAGGTTCTAACCACAGTTCCCACGGTGAGAGCATCCTTCACAGCACACACTCTTCCTCAGCTCTCCCCAGGGCTTAGGGAACAGCCAGCTCTCCAGAGCCATCAGCTGCTGTATCTTTGGGAGTCTGGTGACCTGTCTTTTAAAGCAGTGGGAGTAACTTCCGTTGGTCCTTCAGCAGTGCTTTTATGGAGCCAAGAGCATGCCAAAGCACTGCTTGCACTTGCATACAACTCAAGTAACAAAAGAGCAGCTGGACTTGGTTTAAGGCAAGGCTATACTTTCCCACCCCTTATTTAGCTAACACTGGCTTATTTCCATCAGCCTTAACAACAATGAATGGCAGAGAATGGATGTTTTATGGGGAGCCATAGGCTCACAGTGCTGTTGGGTTCTGCTTCAGCTGGGTCAAATTGACTTCATCCACAACTGAAGGTAGTAAATCTACTGACACAGGAGTCTGGCAACAGACTTCATCACAGGTGAACTCCTGAGACCAACGGGAGCCTCATAATAGTTGATCTGATACATGAAAAGCTCCATATAGAGTCAGTACAGGATCAGGGCTAAAGTGGGCCAAGACATCTGCCAGTGCTGAATTACCTAGAAAAGTCTGGCTTTAAGGTTTTTTGCTTATCTATAAGACTACAGAGCCATTCAGCTCTACTTTCCAGATTACTAAAGATTTGGGCAAGTTACCTGTTATATTTGTTGTCCTCAAGCTTTAAATCAGGAATAATGACACTGCAGAGCTTTGTGGGTATTATTAACTCAACCATTTCTCCTAAACATTTTAAAATTTGCACCAGGAAGGAGATGGAGGAGGGCAGTACATTAGAGTTATTATGTTATGTTGGCTCTGTCACCTGGCTTTCTCTTGAGGAGAGTTTTAAAAATGAATACTTGGATCAAATACCCTGTCAATAAAAACCTGGATGTCCTCCAAGAGTCCACTTCCTTGGCAAGTTCAAATAAAGAAGGTCTCCCTGTATTTAAGGTGTAAGTGAATGCTAGAGTGAACAGAAGGTTAATATTAGAGGGTACACTTGTCTGGTAAACCACATGTGTCCATGCAAGATCTCACAACACCTGCCTTTAGAAAATGAATTTTGACTCCAAACTCTATTCCACACATTGCATTTTTTGGCAAAGTCCTCCCTATCAAATATTCCAGATGAAGTAATTTTCTTGAATTCCTGCATAAATTTTCCTAGTAGTGCTATGCAACATTGAAATACCTAGTGAACTCTCTCCCAGATCTATCTGTATGTCAGTCATGTGTGGCACAACATAACTTCTAAAGCCCTTCAGAGCTTTTCATATGAGAAAATCTGTATCAGTTCCAGAGTTTACTCTGTACCCAGCCAGGTAACTAACTGGTAGAAGGTCAGTGGAGCAAGTGCTTGGTTTGGGCTACATGCTCCCTTTAAGTTCAAGAACAAGCCAGGAGGGTGTTAGGGTCAAGACTGCCATGTTTCATGCTTCAAGGATATCCTCTTCCTCTACAGCCCTGACACGTGGAAAGAGAAGCACAGCTGGATCCAAGATAAAGCAAGTTTGTGGTTAGAAGGTTATACTGCTGCTTGCAGTCTGGCTAGACTTGGCTTTAGCCACCAAATTGACTACACATTTTTGGACTGGTGAGGAAATGAGACATTCATGACCTGTTTCAGAAAGTTTTAGATGAATCTGTTGAAGAATTACCAGCAATAGCTGAGTTTATGTTTGACTGATTTTCTATGGTCACCTTAATGAATACATATACTTGGAAAAGACTTAACCAAGATCAACATTCATACTTGCTATGCTTTGAAGTGATACATAAAATAAACCAATATGTTGCACCATTCACAGTCGCTTTATGTGTAATTTCCCAACAACAAAAAGTCAAGAACAAGAAAATGCTAAGACTATTGCCAGAACATGTAATTAAATTTCCTTCCCAACCAACGTGCTAGACCAGGAACTTTAGTTTTAGCCCTTGGAGGTAAGTCCTGCCCCTCCACTGGTAACACAGCTCTTTTCTGAGCAGTTCTGTAGAATGGTACACAGTCAGACTTATGGACAACAGTGCTGCAAACCTGAAAAGCCTGAGTAACAGAATATCCTAGATAGGAAAAAATGAACTTCTTAAGGCCTGTTTTTAATTAATTATCAGATAGAAATGAACCTTTCTTGGAACTTCTGAAGGCTTCCCTGAAAAGTTAAGCTTTCCTTGGAACTGACCTTGTGTGCAAATTAGGACAGATAAAATAAAGGTTTTTTTCTATTAAATAGATCATTATTAACTCTGTCATGATGCTCAGAAAACATTAACTAAATCACCATGATGGTTCCAACAACAAAAAAAAACTTAGCCAAGTATATGTACTACCAAAAAAGCCCCTCATATATTAAGCAAGCATACATAAACCAGTTTGAATTTACAAATCCTCAGCCTGTGCAAAAAGGCATACTTTATTTAAATAGCTGTTATAAATCCATATAAAGTACAAGGCTTAGCCTTATAACTGTCTCTTGATCTCATATAGTTACCAGGCCTCTATTTAAACAAAATATGGTCTGTCAGAATTCTGTTTGGCCTTTTTGTATTTTGTCTCTACAAGCGGGATGTGAAAGAGAGAGGCTGAACATATTTATTCTGATCTGGGCAACCTGCCAATACTCACAGAGATATTTTAGGTTTTCTGGCTCACAGTGAGTTGTATGTCTTACCTGACTCCCCATTTAGACCACTGGAAGACACTACAGCTACAGAATTACAGTTGTAAAACAATCAGAATAGCAAAGAGGCTGAATCTTAGCATTAGCCATGTATTTACTACTGTACCTTGGCTTCACTCTCCCATCTCCATCAGAGATTTCTTATGTCACATATTTTTTTTCACTGTCCTGCTAAACATGGTAAGATTTGAGATAAGCAGCACTGTAAAAAGTGTCTGCAAGGAGAGAAATCTCTCAGCAGAACCTCCAGAAGGCTCTTAGATAATTGTTAAACTAAATATTGAAAAACTGAAAAAAAAAAAAGCTGATATTTTGTTATCCATTGATAAGGTATTTACCAGTACACCACACTTTGTTCATTTATACTTTATATACTCACAACCTAAACTGCAGAGAACCATAATGAAACCTTAACACTTTTAACACTTTAATCTTGTGCAGAAATAGTGTCCTAGCTCCAACCCCACTGATGGCAGAATCTTCAGTGATGATAGGGAAAATATTCCCACTAAGGCAAGTAACAGTGGAATCACACCCAGTATATCTAGTAGTGAGCAGCTCATACAGCTGGAAATCTTTCAGCAGGTTCAGTCATTCCTTGTTCTGCACTGAACAGGTCACTTAAGCCAAAAAAGTACTTTAAATTCGCTAAAATGCTACTTTGGAGTATCCCCCATGAAACAGTAGGAGTCTTGTGGCTTCCATTAGCATTAAGCATCCCACCCTTGGGCAGCCAAAGTCATCAAAATTTCTGAAAAATCTGCTATTCATCCCTAATGTTTGCCCATGTCTTAGGGATATAAACAGAACCAAAAATCCTTTCCATAAAGTCCCAGCATGGAACACTGTGAGACTGATTTTTGTGGTCTTTGTATTTTGTGACTGTGGTGGGTTTTAGAAACTGTATCTAGAGATAGCAATTAGTGCTTTTGCCTGGGGAAAACCGCTGAGGGAATATTATTTGTGTGGAAGTTACACTGGCATTTGGAAATCACAGGATTATAAAGACAGGAACGTATTATAAGGAGAAATCTGACGTGAAAATTGGAAGACTGGGAAGAAGATCGAGAAACCAAGATCTTTTGGCACCATGCTCAAAACCTATCTGAGTCAGTAAATATGTTTAGGAGATTGCTGTGAAATGAAGTTCCCAGCCCAGTAACTGCTGGAAGGCCAATCCTGCCTGGTTAGATAGAAGAACCACAATGGTCAGTTGTGAGGAATTTTATATGATGAGCTTGACTTGTGCTCTGAGCCATGATTAGTCTTCAGGCCTGTCCTTGTGATAACTTTCACAGCACTTAATTTACTTAATTTTAACTAAAAAGGGAGAAATCCTTGATAAACCTATCTTTTTGCATTCTCACTTTTGTGCAATGTTATCAGCAATCATATTTTTACCAATAAACTGTTTTCCATCTTCTTTAACTGTTATTATTTCCCATATAACATACACTCTGGCATAATCAGACTGCTTTTCAAGACCAATCAGCCCTGGTGGGAGCAAGCATCTGTCTTGGAGAAGAAGGAATTGCATTGGCATAATCAAGTTACTAATGACAGGTCCACTGTATAATCAACAAATTGGTGTTTCTGCTGCATTCTCCCTTTCCTCTTGCCTCCATAATAGTTCCCAGTTCAGTTAGACATTTGCTATTTAGCAGAAGGATAAAGTAAGCATTTGGATTTTTACCAACTGTGTTGCATTGTGCTGATTACTAATTGCAGCTGTTGCAGTTCACTGTGGAAACATCTACTTTTCAGCACAAGTATGATGATCTTTCAGGCACAGATGAACATGCAAGTGCCCTGTGTATCATTTGTGGTTTTTGTTTCTTTGATGTGAAGAGTCTTTTCATCTCCAGGGGATTTTGGCTGGAAGCTTCCTTATGTGGCTAAGGTTAACTGTGTAATAAAGTATAAAGCTATGCATTTTACTTTATGAATCTCACTAACTTTACTAGTTTCATTTTCAATTTCTCATCATTTTGAATAGCTTCCAGGATAAATGTTCCTTTTTCAGGCTCATCCTAACAAATGGTTATATCTTCTTCACTGTCCACCTGATTTTTTCAGAGTTTAAGCAAAACACAGTGTAGATATTTCAGCACAACAGTTCCTGAGAGGAAATTCTATTTTTCATTATGAATAAAACATCCCAAGTACATAATTTTATTATATTTTATTCATTCTATATAATTGATCTGCAAAGCATTTCAGCCTGCTCTGGATTACAGGACACAATATGGAAGGGAGTCACTTAGATATTTCACTCCACTTCAGCAGAATATATTTTGAAATGCCACTAGTATGTTATATTAATAATTAATTATTTGAAATTTCCCATTCCCAATATTTATACAATACCAAATAATTAGAACTAAAAATTCACAGATAATTTCAAGCTAGCTCAGCAGTAAATTGCCACTACCTGTTACAATTCATGATAGCTGAAGTCCACATCGAAGAAAGCTTCTAGAGGTAAAGAAATACAAAAAGAAACCATCTAAATTATGTGGCAGGCACAGACTAAAGCAGAGGATTCCTGATGTGGGAGTTCTCCTGTGCAGCATGTACATTCCCAGTGAGCAAGCCCAGGCATATTTGTTTTTACACAGTCGTTTCCACACCAAGACACATTGCCATTCCCCCTCCCTCCTTCTGCTTTTGTATTCCATCGTCCATATCAACAATTAGTGGAAGTGCCTGGCTGTGCCTGCTCACATTGTTCCCAGACTTTTCTCTCCCCCAGTGAGCTCGGAAGACCATGCATTATTTGACATGACATGACTTGGAGGCCTTCTACAGCAATGGCCGTGTGCAGGGAAGCAGACAGAGACAAGGAAGAAGAAAGTCCTGGTTAGAAATATCTGGGACAGTAAGACTCAAATTAGTATGTGTTAAACTCTTAGCACATTACCTCAGGTGATTGGACTTTAAATCATGTAGTCTTGTAAACAAAAAAACCCCAAACAAACCCCAAAACCCATGAGAAAAAAATATCCTAGCCTAAATATTAAGATACAAAGTTGGCTCATTGTTCTGTTTGTTTTGTGGCATTAAAACACAGGATATGAAATAAAAAATAATCTTAGTACAGCTAGAAACTAAATCCAGATGTTGTAAAATTAGGCAGAACCATATTCATAATGTGGGGTTTTTTTTCCAAAATAATTAAATATCTATTGCATTTTCCATCACACTTCATTTCTACTTACCAACTTGTGTACACACACTGAATGTACTCAGTTTATAGTAAACAGCTGCACACAGGGCAGCTTCCCTTAACACAGAGGCTCTGCCCTTGAGTCCTTACATGTTTTTTAAATTAAGCTCATCAAGTGCACAGAACATTCAAGACCATAAAACATAATCAAAAGGACCTACTGCTCTCTGGAAATGAACTCTTAGAAATACTTTCTCTGAAATAATGATGTTTCCTTAGAGTGTATATATTTCCTCTCATTTTGTTGCTAAAGTCCAGAGAAATTAGATTTTACCATTCTTTCCTCCAAGAGAAGGTGAACCCCCTACATATGTCCCCAGATGTTCAGCCTGTGCATTTCAACTCTCATCCATTCAAGTGCACATACCAATCACTGACATTGATATTACAAGCCTTTGTTTTCACATGTGTGCCTTTTCCTCAGTTACTTCAACCCAAATGCAGTCAAGGCTAAAAGCTTGTTTTACAACTGATTTGTACAGAGAAATTTCAAAGACTAAGCTGGTTACCCCATCAGGTTCTCACAACCTGAGGAGCTCCCCTGTGTCCTCCTGTCTCTCTTCACTACCCTCAAGCAGCTCACAAAGCAATATTGACACTGACTTGCAGAACTCCAAATACCTGTGCTTCATAAGCATGCTGACAAAAAGTACATCCAGATTATGGCAGTGAAATGTATTTTTCCTTTAAAAATATTGATATTTGAAAATAAATTTGAAATAACTGCCCCCAGTGAGACACATGAAATGCCTACAGCAGTTCACAAAACTTTAGAAGTTTAGACAGGTAAAAAAAATCTAACTAAATAAAAAATCATCTCACATTTTAAATGATTGCAGCTTTTTCTCAAGTTACATTGAAAGGTCGAAGGCAACAGAAAAGGAATTTATTTCTGAAGTCTTTATCATACATACTACTTGGTCACTATGAGTCAAACATAAGGTCATACATAGACTTTTATCATGTGTCACAATGGATTTTACTGCACCAAGTATCAGTATTAGTTTCAGCCTTTATCATCAAGAGAACAGCTGCTATTTGTCTCTTCCCAAATTACTTTCTAGTATTACTTTCAATCTATATTCCATCAAAACCAAGCTTCTGACTTGGGGTTTTGGTTTTGGTCTTTTTTTTTTTTTTTTCCATTTTAGCTATGAGGTACAAGAGAATGCTATTGGGAATGGAACAGTAGGAAAATCAGCTTCTATTTTGTGTTACAGGTATAAATAGCATAGGGGGAAGAAGGGCATCTTGAAACCTTGAAATATGTGAAGCTCGATTTTCCAAGTGGACTAATGGGATCTTCAAATACTGCAAAGGGACCTAATGTGCCTAAATTCTTTAAAAATCCCATCTCATCTCTCTGAACTAGTAGGCTCCTTAGCACCTTTTTTTTTTCTCTAGGATTAAACTCGTGGATGGCATTTCAAATAAGCTTGAGTCATCTGCTCTTCTTGGATTTTTGGATCTCAGATTATAGACAGATGGACACCAAAAGTGAACGAGTTATCAACGCTTACCACATTACCACTTTTATCTGACAATATACACGTTGGCTAACTAAGAAGGTATTGCAAAGCAAAATGTTTTTCTCAGCATTGCATTGGGATAGCAGAATGCACATAGTCTGTTAATAAAGCCTACTGGAGAACAGTAGCTTGCTTTGCTTTGGTAACTATTGGTTGAGATCAACCAGGACAGCTGATGGTACTCGGTGAAAAACACTTTCATCTTACTAAGTGAGAGAGACTAGCCCACTACTGTGCATAGTTAACTAAGGCATTTTTCCGCTTCTACTGACTTCAGTGTTTAACAGCTGAAAAACCAGAGGAGTCCATTTAACAGCAACTTTTGCATGCCAGCTGATGATGCTTCCACAGGCCTGCCACAGTGAAAGATGTCAGAAATTTAAGTACGCAACAAAGAAAACAGAATTGAAGTAATTGCAGTTTTTAAATACTGGTATGACTTTATAAAGAAACAAGCTGGCATGTACCCTCCTGCCTCTGCATAGCTTAGAGCATGTACAGTCATTCTCAAAACCATAAAAAATGTCAAGAAAATGTATAATTAATCATCACCCAAATAAAAGAAGCCTATTAAATTAGTATCTACCTTTAACATCAACTAGCTAAATAAAAGAGCAAAGAGAACAGCTGAATAACATCTACCTCCCATTCAATTCAGGCTATAAACCATATGTTTATAAATAAGGCTGGCTCAACTTTTCAGGTGGTAGAAGCTCTCTGTTAGTGGAAGAAGTAGCCAAGAAGAATAGTGTTGAGACTGTGCTGGTATTCTCTTTCCTGCTGGCCCAGCATCCTGTCAATGCCCAGCTACAACAACTGGAAGGAGAAGTCAGTGGAGTTCAGGAATGAAGACAGGATGTCTGCAAACTCTTTGGAGGGTGCTGTGTGTTGAACATGGCTGGTAAAGTTCACTAACCACATGAACTGCATGGAGGGTGTGATAATTAGGTACACTCAGTGATGTACCACTTTTGATGCTGGAAGTTAATATTATCTCCTCTAATTTATCTAATATCCTCAATCCTTGGTCTTCCCAATCAGAGTATCCCACAATATGTTTCAATGTGGCCAGAAGAACTCTAACAGTATTATTTTAGGACACAGCATAACTTTGTAGATACTAGACTGGAGTACTTTCACTTCACATGTGTTTTCAAAAAGCAAATGAAAACAGAACCATAGAACGCAGGCTGGAAGGGACCTCAAGGATCATCTGATCAAACTTTCTTAGCACAGCTGTTTTATATAGTAGAGACCAAAACTGAACACACTATGCCAGGTTTAGCCCTGAGTAGAGCGGGATAATGACTTCGTCATCTCTGGTGGTGATGCCCTTGTTGATGCAACCCAGCATCCTGTCAGCTTTCTTTGCTGCAGCAGCATCCTGTTCACTCAGATTGAGTCACTTCCGTCACTGCTGACTTAGGTTGAGCTTGTACATGGATCTTTATGGGACAAATATCATAGGAAGAAAGTTTGGCTTATGGTTAAATAAGTGAACTAGTTGTCAAGACTTCATGAGTCCAACTGTCACGCTCCTGTACAACATGGGGCAAGTTTGCTTAAACTCCATCTACTTGAATATCAGTACTGCAAGAACATCATTTCTTCTCACCTGTCTCCAGTCTGTAATAGCTATCAAGGTTTAAAGTCTTCAGAGAGTTAGTCTTTACTAACATATGTATCCTTATGCATGCATAGACATCTAGCTCAACAGTCATGGATGGAAAGGGCATCCCACAAGATGTTTCAGTGTTTCAGTGTGGCACACTGATATTTTAAAAGTTTTTTCTTTGTGGACCTCAAGCTTCAGCCATTCAGCAATGCAAAGCTTACATCAAGGACTCTCCTCTGTCCAACCTCAGGCAATACAGTAGATAGAGATTCAGACAGCTAGGTGATGATTTAGTGCTTTTATCCCTGAACAGTCTTTCCTCATGCTTATTGGTTTAGATTACAATTCCAACACAGAAGCCATGATCAATACTCAGTAAGAGCAAATCCCTCGCTAATTAATTTATGCAAAAGGAATGACAACGCATGATGAAAACCACATTCCAGAAGATGCAATGCTCACTGAGAAGCTGGCAAGCTCCCATACATATTATGATAACACTGACTAAGTACCTTTTTTTTATCTCTCCCTTACTTTCCCTTGCTTCCATAAGCCTTGTTGGGACCATTGTGTCTCCAGTTTCAAGTCCCATCTCAGAGCATACTTTTCCCAGAAGTCTCTACACTACACAGCCAAATCCAGTTTCACTCCCCAGATGGACACACTATGCTTTTAGAACAAGATTCAACCAATTGTGGAGTTAAACTCCATGTGCCTGTGTGGCTGCTGAACAATATTTAGTCTCAAGGAGCTTTCAGTCACCCTAAAGCGTTCCTTCAAAGCTATGAAGTTGTGTGGTCTCCATCCTTGGAGATATTAAAAATCTGATGGGATACAGGAGGATTGGACTAGGCAACCTCCAGAGATCTCTACCCAACCTCAATTATTCCCTGATTCTCTACAAACATTTGTTAACTGTTACACCTTTTAAAGAAAATCACCGAAAGCAAGGCAACACAGGCCTAGTAAATACATTAAATGAACAACTATTTAAAGGCTTAGAACACTCCCAAATCTGTGGAAATTTGTCAAAGATTGAGGCTAGGTAGCAAAAATAGTCATCATAATACATAATTCCATGTGTCTTCCCAGATTTCCATGTAGAGTCCATTCAAAAGAAATGACATGCAGGTAACAATCCATTTCTTGCCACTAGACAGGCCATAGGCAATGCTAACAGCACCTGTTTAGTCCATCACTTTCTTAAAACTGTACCTTGTCTACAGGGAGCTTGTCTTAATTGAAATGCTTCCTCATGCTTGGATTCAAATTTTACCCCCAATCTAGCTCATCAAGTATTGATTTCTCGAATTCCATGGAAACCTTGTTTCTAAACTTTTCTAAAGGAATCAACAGGCATGTAGCTTCCACAAACCAGATCCAACTTCAATCATTCATAAAAGACCTGAAGTAAGTCTACAAGTGATCAGGAAAATCCTGTTCTGTAGTACTGTAAGCCAGCACTCTGACCACTCAGACAGCTTTTCTCTCTTCAGCTTGCAAAAGCACAGTATTTTCTTCTTTCATTGTTCCAGCAGCATTACCAGCATGAAAAGATAACTGAAAATTGCACAATGCCTGTTGTGAATAAATAATGATAAAGGCTTCATAACATGGCAGATAATGCTTATAATGCAAATACTTCATCCTGCTGAAAACTCCAGATCTATGAATGTATTCTTTAGCAGCTTAAAAAGTGCATATAGCTCTATCAACCTGATTGAAAAAATAGATTAGATCTTCAGCTTATGACATAGGTTCTGTTTTTGCAGCAGCAGGTCACAAGCATCCTTTGCAATAATGACCATAGAGTCTGAACAATCACGGTGTGTGATATAAATGACAACCATGAAGCACATACTGCAGTGCATTTGCTATGCATCTCACTGAGTCAAGCCTACCTAATGTAATTTACTGTCATACTAAATTGTATGGAAATTTAAAGGATGCTATATACCATTCTATGAAACCTCAATGACAAAAATTGAAGTACCATGTTATGTTCTCCTTCTCTGTTGTGTAAATAATGCTTTCATGCTTCAGAGATTTCATAGGTAGCTATATGGAAACAATTTAAGAGACAACATTACAGAAGCAAGCACTAAACTGAAGCATTATGTTCTAGTTCCTACAGCTACCTAAAGAACAAACACAAAAATCATTCTGCAGCAGAAATTGTCATATATGTCAGTGTTTCACCTTGCTGCTAGCACTAGACATCATTCAGCAGTAGCACAGCACTATATCATCACACCACCAACAATATTTTATGTTTATTGATGGCATCTTATATTCATGTTTATAAACAAGTTCTCCTTTTCAGGGGAAAAAACATACTCCATTTAAGATACCTCTAAGCTGCTTTTTCTTTTTGTCTTTGTCTTTGAAGATATGCGTAACTGTCCTTACTTGTTAGGCCATAACACTTTCTCCAGTGTGTCTGCAGTGAAAACAATAGTAGAAAACTGAGACAGCAGTGCTCTGCAACCAGATCAGGCCCTGAGAGGAGGCTAATTGTGAGATTCTAATGATCATTCCAGTGTAATGTAGCCCACAAAGGGGCTATTTCAATGCCACACAGATATATTCTGTGACGTCTCCTGTCTGCTACTGATGTCTTCCTTCATGCTTCAATTTTCTTGTAATCAACTCTTCCTTCATTATTCCCTATGCATGAGATGTCTTTCAATACAAATTCTCATCTTCAAAGAATGAGAATTGTATGTGTTAATTGACTCAACACAAATGTCCATACTTTGGTCTACCAACAGCTATGCTGACACAGTTTTGGCTCCTTTCTACTCCTATTAGCCCTGCTAAGCCAGCACACAGGCACATCAAACATCTTCCATGACTGTCCATACACCGTCAACAAAATCGTTGTTGAATCCTGTCTTCAGGGTCAAATTCTGCTTTTGGTCACATATGAGCAGCTGCCTTGAATGCAAAGTGAAACTGGGTATAAGTTGAAAATTGCAGGTCTGTGAAGAGGCATTGGAACCTTCCAGGTGGAGATCACTATTTTCCACACCTGATCCCTCTAGGAGCATGACATTTTCTTCTGTTTCAGTAATTCCCAATACAAGCACAGTGTGAGTAACCTTCCCTAAGGTCCAGAGTCTCACCATCAACATTTCTGTGAAGTTTATTCCACATTTATGACTTATTCCTCCAAGGAAATTCACATTCCTTTGAGCCCACAGTCCTCAGCCTCACAGGTGTAAATAAAGGAGGCTGGATCACACCATTTAGAAGCAGAATCTTCTACCAGAAAAAGGGATGTTTTACAGAAGCAGTACATTTCAAGAAGCTAATGATCTCTTTGTGTTGTGCTTTAAAACAAAAGAGACAAAGCACTTCCTTAATTACAGTGGCAGCTATGATGGTTGCAAACATGAATCCTTTCTTTCTTCTTTCAGATAGATGCCAAGTGCAATCTCCATACTCCTGAGCAAATACTTCTTGCCCTTTCAGATCCTTAATATATCAGTACCTTAGGGAAGAACACAAATTTACACTTCAAGGCCACAGAGGCTCAATCAACTCCAAATCTGTCCTATGACAGCAAAGGGGAGGGCAGTTGCAGATTTAATTTTAGGGAAACATTTCCCTCTCCTTTGTTTCTCTCTTCCCCACCCTTCTTTTCCCAAGAAAAACAAACATTTTTTTTTCATTCCTAGGTCACATTGGAAGCTGATTCCCTCATCTCCTTTGAAATAACTGACCAGCTTATTTCTCATCTGCAGCTTCCTGAAGTGATCCCTAGACTGAAGTGCTGTTCTCATCAGCCCACTCAGTAATTACTGGGAGACAAGAAGCACCCTGCAAAAACTGTGACAGAACAAAATCATTTCACAGTGATTTATTAGGCATTAATGACTTTGCAAGTGTGGAAAGCAAGACAGAGGAGCAGAGCCCAAGCCAACACTAGCTGTTAGAACATCACTGTCATCTACTGGGTTAGAAATATTTAAACCATCTGATGCTTCAGCCTGGCATCCTGACATAACAACAGGCCTGCAAACAGCAATACATTTGCACATTGAGGAGTCCGTCCAAAATCATAGGGGCTGACAAAGAAATGGGAGAAAGTGTGCAGGGATGTTTGTGTGACACTGAAAATAAAGGATCATCATCTCCAAGTGTATCCTTCTAGTGCATCAACTCTGCTGTCATGGCTGAAGTACCAGACGCAACAGTCACTTCACTGGACTGAAAGTTGTTTTTATATTCATTTGCCGATGTTATTTTTGTCCTTATTGTGAAAAAATATCTTTGTTCTTTTGAATAAAAAGTCACCTTGTGATGTACTTGGGAAAAAGCCAAAGAAGTGCCAAGGTTCTGCAATTTCCACCTGCTGGGAGCAGCACTTGCTCGGCATTTGCCATGGTGAAGTTCTTGAGACAGGTTCTGCCTTCAGTTGTGCTACTGTACATGCAAAATACCTTTGTTGGCCCTGACTGAATTATCCTAGTTGAAATTCTAAGTAATCAAGAGCAGAATCTCTCCTTTGTTTTTTTTTCAGCAACATGGGATTACAATACTAATGTTAACAGTAGAGCAGATCAATTTTGCAAGATGACAAAAGAACATAGTGATCTCACTGCTGTGAGCTCCTACTCAGCAGACAATTGTGTCCCATCTTAGAACAGAGTCTTCAAAATGCTCAAAGCAATGTGCAAGCATTAACTTCTAATGGCTTAAAAAGGAATTTCGTATTGCTCAAGTCTTTGTATTACAGATGTGATGCACCTGGAGAGCAAAGGTTTCTATTCAATTCTGTAGCAGCTTTCAGAGACATTAGGATCAGAAATTCCCAAGTAAGCATCTCTAATTTCAAGACTTCAGAACATACTGCTGGACAAGATTGAGACTGATATGTCCTCTACTTTAGAAAGGCTCCTGCAGTCATGTAAATTACTGCTTTGTTAGTCAGTTGTGTATTTGCAAAGAGGACAACAAACAAACCAACCAAAAAGTTGTTCAGTCAGTCCAGCAAGTAAGCAAATACTTCCCTGCCATGCTAACAGAATACAGTGGCCCCTACTCTACTCCTGGCTACTGAAAGACAAGTTGGGAATCACTAGGAAACCCAACTAGTAGGAACTTAGTGGTCTACCACTATTCCCAGAAGCAAGGGCTGGACATCACCCACTTGTCCTGAAGGAGACTGAGCACAGAAAGAAGGTGAAAATAGAGTGTTTCAAGATTTTTTTTGTATCATGTCTTGTTCTTGCTTCAGAAAGATGTACCTGAGAAATGCCCTGGAGTGTTGCAAGACATAAAGCAAGCTTTCTCAAATGGATCCATTTTTTTCACAGTCACAGGAAAACCCAATAAATAAAAATGTGGGCAATGGAAGAAAAGCACACAACTTTCTTTTCAGACATACCTATTATTCCACAATCTTCTGACCTAATTGTAGCATATTTTGCATTCATCTTTCTTATGCACAATAGTTGCTATTACTTTTTCAGTCAGCATTCCTATGTGGTTAATAAATACATTTTAGGATAGCCTGCACCACAACACACCTTCCTGTCCCACTCCTACACAGACCTTATTAGTCCTTCTCTTGTTTCTAATTTGAAGATCACAATGAGCAAGAATACATATGTCAGCAATAAACATGATCTCACAGCAACACAAAGAAGAGGATGAACAACATAAAAATGACTGTCTGGTGAAAGCTCCCTTGACAACTACAGCTCCACTGACAGGCGCCACTAAAATAATAGGAATGATGCTTCAAAACAACAGCCAAGAAAATGTTATAAAAGAGAAAAAAAAACACTCTAAATGGATCTTTTCAAATGCAGATTCCACTGTCAAATGAAGAGAATGAGAAACACGTTCTTTCTTACAGCACAGTCATATTTGAAGTTTACCAGATAACAGAAACCCACCAAAAATGTGAGTACAACCTGAGAGATCCCGGGCCCGGTAGTCCATTTCAAGAATGCTAGAATAATGCAGAATGGAACAAAAGGATCATATTTTGGGGGTGGAAAGGAGAGATTGAAGGTGTTATCTTGAATTGCTTCCAGCTGGGTGAACAATAAAACTCATGTCAACTTCGGTGCATTTGCAGACTTGTATCTGAACAAGTACTACTACCTATATGACAAACTGCATAGCAAAGAAGCCAAGAGATTAATGAACATGAGAAATTATGGCCCACTACTTATGATTTACCATCCAAGAGAGAAATAAGGCAATACTCATGAAGAAAGGCTTAGGGAGGCAATCAGGAAAAAGCATTAGCCTTCCTCTGTCAATAATGCTTAAGTGCCAACAAGTTACTTAGGTGCTTTTTCCACCTTAGCTTCACAACCATAAAATGGGTAAAACTGCAGTAAGTACTTGTGTGGTCAGAGTTATCTGGTGGTTGGAAGGTATTTCAAAAGCACCAGATGGATCCCTAAAATCCTGCAGCAAATACAGCAACTCCCAACCCACCTATGGCTCTTCAGCAGGCAGAAAATGCAGCTTCTTGGAGCAGAGGTAAAGATCCAGCTGCACAGAAGTTCCTGGCTAGACTGAGTCAGAGGTGAGAGGGCTATGGAAGCAGGTGGCAGAGACAATGCAGCAGGTAAGGTGAAAAGGAATAAATTGCAAAGGGTGAGTGGAGCTTTCGTATGGTACATTTTATTTCTTAGTATCTTACATCTCTGTTGTGAAGTACTACTAACATGGCAAACATTATTACCTAAAAACTCCAGTCACAAATGAACAGGCAACACCCATGTTAGCAGAAACAGACTCTTTTCTCCCAGTACTGAATGCACTCAGAGCTAAGTTTGGCTTAGGCTTTTGGGCTTGCATTCCTCTCCAGAGAAAAATGAAATCTGCACAAGAGCCACGTATTTTTCCTCCTTTTTATTCCACACATTCAAGACACCTAATAAATTTCCTTTGATTTCTTATTCTTCCCTAAAACAAAGGAAAAACTTAGAACCAGAAATATCTTTTTGCTCCCTGGTGGCCTGGCAGAGATGTGTAGGAATGTTTTACACTTCACAGAATGAGATTTAAAAAAACCCAAACAGCAAAATAGATTCCACAGAACAAGGTCTAGGGACTCTGCCATTTCTTGCCAGAAGCAGTGAAACCAAAACTACATCATTACTGAGAATAAAAACCTAAATAGTTACATAGATAATGAGAACATCCTAATAGTAAAGAAAAACAATAATCAAAGTTTTGAAAGGCATGTAGTTTCTGAAGACAGAGCCTGCCAGCTTGTTAGTACTTAATGGGAACAGAGAGACACTTTTGGTCTGAAGTTACTCTGTATCTATACACAATACTTTCTTGCATGTTTCTTTATAGTTTGAGTATAGAAAACAAAACAGTCAGTGAACAGACTGTGTGGCTCACTAGTCTGCTCCACCATGACAATACAACTGTCCCTGCTCTTTCAGCAATAAACAGACTGTGTCCCCAGATGAGAAAGCTCTCAGTTCCCCAGCCCTGGGAAGTTCAGATGTGGATTCGTTTTGAGAGAGCGAAGAGTCAGATTAAACTCTGATTCAGCTGCACGGCACGGACAGTTCCCAGAGCCAAGCCTGTGGGGGTGTTGAGCTCCGCATTCGGGGGTGAACAGACCTCTCGCTAAACTGCACTGCGAGTCTGCGTGTGAACTGGATGAGCCACACTGAACCAAACCCACAGCCCCGGGGCAGGGGAGCAGTGGTGCAGCCAGTGGTGCTCCTCCGTGCCACGGACACCGCGCTCCAAGCTCCCAGCACTGCACGGGGGATAGAGACCACCCTAGACGTGGAGGGCTTGCCTGTTACATGAGCTGCACCCCCCAGCCCAGCATCCTTCGAGCTCCGGACCTCAGCGGCAGGAAACACCTCTCCCTGCCTTTCGCTGCGCTACATGTCAGAGAAAAACAAGCCTCAACGCCCAAGCCACGCCAGCTGCCGAAGGGGAGGAAGAGTAAGGAGCCACTTACAGGGATGTGCACTCGCAACATAAGTTTCTTCTGGCTAGAGCTTTTCCTGCTGCTGCTAGAGGCTTCTTTCTTCTTATCCATGGCAGTGCTTCCCATCTCTCCACTCAGGCGTGTTGTTAGGCGATGGATCTGGAGAAGGAGGCTCCTCTTCCCCCTCTCCCCACAGTCCCACCGGCAGCAGTTAACTTTCTTTTTACTTTTCTTTTTTCTTTTTTTTCTTCTTCTTTATTTTTTTTTTTTTTTTCACAAATGGACTTAGGAAATGGTGGGAGGTAAAACGGAGGATGGCAGAAGCAGAGGGAAGGGGAGGAGTTTCTCTAGCCTTTAATCCCAGCAGCGAGGTGTCAGGGGGGATCGTCTCAAGTGCATGAGATGCCCTTATCGACTCTGCTCGCTCTCTCACTCTTCCGCCCTTTCAAAAATATCCGGAGCATCCTGGGGGGTGAGAAAGTTTCCTTCCCCTCGCCTAGTCCAGCCGCACTCCCTCCGAAAGAGAGGGGGAAAGGGGAAAAAAAACCCCACAAAACAACAAAACGCAAAAACCCAAAAGGGGAAGGCGAAGCTCCCAGCAGACCGGCGGTTACGGAGGGCCGGATCGGACTAGGCCGGGCCGCGGACCGAGCGCGGCTGCCCCGCAGAGTATGGCTCCGCGCCCCGCGGAGAGCTCGGCCGGGGAGCGCTGTCCGGCAGAGCGCCGCGGGGAGCCCGGCCAGGGCGGGAGGAGGTGCCCGGGAGCTGCCGAGTGCCCCGGACGGCTCGTCAGGAAGTGCAAAACGTGCACAACACAACTTTCCTCCGCGGCGATCCGCGGCTCTCCGCGTGTGCGGAGCGCGCCGCAGCCCGGCCGCTTCCCCTGTCTCCCGCTCGCCCCTTGCCGCCCTGCCGGGCCCTTGGAGGGGAGTAGGGACAGGAGCTGGGACTGTGCCCGCATCCTCCGGGCTGCTGGGGCGCCGAGTGGGAGAAAAGGCTGGATTTCACCATGGCAAAAACGCACAAAGGCAGCGCGGTTTCTTTCCCTCCCGAATTCACAGGCTGATTTCTCACTTCCCTTCCCCCAGGATTTCTCCTGATCGTGCTATAAAGAAGGGTTATTCCCCCCGGAGGCAGCTTCTTCCCACCCCTTGGTCCCTGTAGCGCTCCCGGGCCAGCAGCAGCCTTGCACAACCCCGCACAGCCCAGGCCGGCTCTGTACAGCCCAGCTAGGCTTTACACAGCCCAGCTAGGCTTTACACAGCCCAGCCTGGCTCTGTACAGCCCGGGGGACAGCGCTGAGCACGGGGAGCAGCCCGGAGCCCCAGCGAGGCTCGCTCCCGCCGGGCAACACCACAGGCTGCTCTCCCCTTGCTGCCAGGGAAGGTGTGCCAAGCCCAGGAGGGGCCCAGTCCACTCGTGAATGTAGGCGTTGTTGTTTCCTCCCTCCAAAGAGCCTTCGAACGCGAATGAGAACTCATCCCAGCGAAAGCTACAGGTCACACCCCGCGGGCAAACGATTTTGGCGTTAGAATATCAGAAGGCAAAAGCTGTCAGAATCCTCCCCACCTGTAGCTGTGCAGGTTGCTGGCATTTGGGAGCACGCTGCCTTGCAGCTGCAGAGCAAAACCATACCAGCGCCACCCCTGCTGCCGGGCAGGCTCAGATTTTTGGACAGCAAAGAGAGAGAGGGATGTCTTTGCCTTAAAACAGCAAGTGGTTTTCATAGAATCATAGAATTGCATGTAAACACCACACTCATCATACACAAAGAAATAAACATACATTCTGGATCGAAATACTAAGGTTTGGTTTAGAAGACTTTTCTTCCCTTGGTAATCTCTGCATTATCTTACACTGTCCCTATTTGACAATTGGACCAAGCCTGTTGTAGCCACAGACCTTTGACCACATCACTTAAACATGGGTTTTCACTGAGTTCGAAGCTATATATGTATGAATTCACAGAGTCTACAACAGAATTAACAAATCTTACGTGAGTCTACGAAACAATGAGTTGCAAGCATTGAGGGGAGAAGGGAAAGTGTTTTCCATTAAAATCTTATCTTCTGAAAAAATACAGGATTGCAATGGCTATCTTTAAGAAATACAAGAATTCAGATACATTTCCCTCCCTATGGAAGTCTCAGTACTTAACAGATGCAAAGCTAAGCCAGCTATGAAGTCTGCAGCCCTTCTCTAAACCCATACAGAATCAAATACAAATATGAATCCTCTTCTTTAAGGTTATGTATATGCTATAGGTTCCTGCAGGACATTGTGGAAGGAAACAGATCCAGAAATGAGACCAGAATGAGGTGTTAACAACATTGTCACTGGATCAGAAATGTGTATTAACAGCACATGGGCAAAGGAAGCAGAATTCCTCTAGACAGTGCCTGGGACAGCCTGGGAGTCCCCACAGAAGAGAGCAGTGCGTCTGTAACACCTGTTTTCCCCCAACACCCATGCCAACTCTTCTGCCAACAAAGTGCTTCTGCCAAAGGATGTGGGAATGACTGACCTCTGGAATCAAGAAGTGAGAGAATTACTAATAAGCATGTCTATAAAAAAACTGTCATGACATTTTTCATTGCTAGTATGATCTTGAAAGTTAAAAAATAAGGGGGAAAAGGTAGAATTTCTTTAGAAGGATATGAGTACTGGGTAAGCAGATTTCATGGCTGTTCTTTATTAATTTAACAAACATCTCAGGTGGAATCAAATCAAATCTACCATATATATAAGCCATTATCTTATTTATGAAGAATTATTTCCTGCAATATTACGATTCATTTTTCACATTTAGTATTTTAAATCTAAATTAATTCTTCTTGTAGAATATTTACGTGAATAATGGTGGATAATATACAATAAGTTTCAGGAAGTAACATAAAGGAGAGTTTGCCAGTGTGACCAGACACTCAAATCTAAGAAACTCCCATGGACCACCATCCCTCTCATCATAATATTGCCTTAAGCATATTTATAACTTCAATATTACTACAGTGTGAGGCTATTTGTATTTTTCTCCTTTGATCCTCTAAGATCCCAAATATGACCTTTGATCCTCTAGTCATATTTTTAAACTTTCCATTGCAGCTCTGAGGATTAGAGACACATTTAGTGGGGGGGGGTAAGCCAAAAGCCTCCTGCAGCTGCTGGTGGACTTCAGAACCTTGAGTCCCCTTAGAAGTGTTAATAGGAGCCTGCTACTAAAATAAAGGAACCACTGATTATTTCAGATAGTCAGGCATCATGGTTTTAGCTGTCTCTTTTTTTCTTTTTCTTTTTTTTTTTTTAATCTTTCAGGGACAAATGCAGCCATCCTATGAAAAAGCAATGTTGTAAACAGAGATCAAATTATTTTTCCACATTAAATCCTGGCAATTTGAGTACTAACAACCTTGCTTTCAGAGGCATGTAAGCACCTAAATTACTGATTTCACAGAGAAATGGGTACCAAAATACTTTTGAAAATAGCACTCTAAGTACTTAGAGATTTCATGCCCCCTTGGGGTGGGGAAGGAAAGCAGAAGGAGCATCTCAAAAACACCAGCCACATTTTACCTCTCCCTAATACCACCTAAGTGCTCCCTATTATCAAGCTATACATGTAACTCAGTACAAGTAGCCTGTGCATTTCAGACTTCACCCTGTCACAGGACTTGCCCTATTTATTCCTAAAATACAGGTTGAGTCAATTTTTCCATGATAAATTCCCAGAGGGCTAAGTTTGTAAAATAGCCATACGATTTGGTTCAAGCCTTGGTTGTATCAATTGCAGTTGCTCTAAGTAAAATGTCACCAGCTAACTGTTGTGCTGAAATTTCAAAAGAACTGTGTAGAGGTTTTTTTAAGACTGTAAATTTAAGTGGAAAAGTGTGTCTAAAAGAAGTGGTGCATGGGGAGAATAACGTGAGTTGCTGGTGGATTTTAAATCTTTATTAAAACTAGCAATTTTGCTAAAGCAATGCAAACTCTGAAAGTTTGTTGTCATTGTCAAGTATTTATATATTTTATTAAGAAAAAAATTATCTTTGAAAATAACTATTGTTCTACAAATAATGCCTGTATTGCACCAGGATAAGTATTGTAATTTCTCAGATCAATCAGAATATTTCTTCTGTATATGCATACGTATATTCTTACTTGAGACTCTCAAATCTTTTTAAAATATTTCTAGGATTTAAAGACAAATTCTTGAAAACCAATGTATTTTGAAATCTGGATGCCCAAGAACCTGTCTGCTGTTTCTGGTATCTGACATCCCAGCACCTATTATGCTTCATCACAGCTAATTTTCTCTTTACTTTCTTATTACGTTTAAGCTTAGTCCATGCAGTTGCTCTTCTGCCTGTCCCTTTCTGCTCTATTTCATATTTCACATTTCACCTCTTGTTCTCATCCTTCCTTTTTCATTCTCCATCTTTCACTGTTCTCTAGCTTGCTGCTCACTTTCCTGAGCATGCATGAAGTTGATTGTTCCGTTTCTATTCAGCACATTTACTAGATTGGATTTGACCCTGCTGCTGCATATGGCTCCTTAACTTAATCAACAGTACAATGTAATTAGCACGATGCAGTATCAAGATGCAGCAGCTATAGAATCATAGAATCTCCTTAGCTGGAAGGGACTAACAAGAATCATCTAGTCCAACTCTTGTCTCTGCACAGGGCAACCCCCAAAATTATGCCATGTGCCTGAGGACCTTGTACAAATGTTTCCTGATCATCTCCTGCCCCTCTGCTTCCCCTCATGAGGAAGCTGTAGACCACAATGAGTTCTCTCCCCATCTCCTCTTCCCCAGGCTGAACAAATCAAGTGACTTCAGCCACTCCTCATATGCCTTCCCCTCTAGACCCTTTACCATCATTGTGGCCTTCTTTGAATGTTGAATAGTTACTTTCTATCCCTTTTATATTGTGGCACCCAGAACTGCACCCAGTGCTCAAGGTGATGCCACACCAGCACAAAGCAGAGTGGGACAATCCCTTTCCTCAGCTGGCTAGCAATGCAGTGCTTGGTGCACCTCAGGACACGTTGGCCCTCTTGGCTGCCAGAGCACACTGTTGACTCATATGTCAGCTTGCTGTTGGCCTGAACCCCCAGAACTCTTTCTGCAGGGCTGCTCTCCAGCCTCTTGTTCCCCTGTCCCAGAGACAGAATCCTGCAATTGTCCTTATTAAACTTCATACAGTTAGTAATTGCCCAGCCCTCTAATTTGTCCCTTTAATTAGTCCCTCTACAAGTCCTTTCAGTGGAGGCCATGGAAGAGACATTCCCCTACAGCTGTCTGCCCATACTTACACTCTCACCTGCCACACATCAACACTCAGCACAGTTGCAGGGAGCAGTTTTCAAAACAAGTGGAATAGAGTCAACATGCAGAAATATCTGCAGACAGCTAAACTACATTGTTTGCAGCAAAGCTGCAATTAAAATGGTCTTCCATGGGGAAATTTCCAAGGGAAATTGCAAGCCTGCCAGGAAAGCCTGACTGGCTGAAGTGAGATAATGACATTGAGAGAGGAACTTCTGGTTCTCAGAAGGTCCTCAGGAACATAATAGCTGCAAAGACTGACAAATGTTTATGCTGAAGGAGAGAGGTGTGATCAGGTGGCTGTGTTTCCTCTTCAGGCTGTCAGATGCCTTCTGGTACACAAGTGGTTACTTTAATAAATTCTCTCATTACCTAAAGCCCAGCAGAACACAGTGCTGTTTTAAAACTGCATACTCTGGGCAAGCTCTGGTTGAGCCATCCTGTCCTATGGCTCTCTGCCTCTTGCTCATACCGTTCCTGCTGGTGTGGTGGTCACTCCAGAGCCAATGCACTGGTTCACCCACTGAGTCAGTGAGATGTTTTTGTCACCTCATCCTCATCTGAGAAGAGGAAGTGAGAAAGAAGCAGTTTCATAGAAACTTTCTAGGCTGCTCTTCTAGGCCCATGCAATGGATTCATTTGGTACATAGGCAGCCATAGCATGGTTGGCATGGGCACTGGTGCAAGCATTGGCAGGACATTCCCTGTTCTGCCAGACACAATGCTTGCCTCAGTATCTACCATCTTCATGACTTCACAGCCATAGTTCTTCTGCAGTTGCTTGCATACTCCATAGCACTGACACCACAAGAATAGATGCAATCACAATAAATCAGACAGGTGCATGATGATGCAGTCTGAACTCCACGGCATGGTTCAAATCAGTGCCAGCACTGTACTGTGGGCTATGCTGACAGGTAAGTTGAGATTCTCATTTGAATTACTGCAGTGTAAGAGTAAAATAAGAATAATACTGTTAGTGTCATCTCTGCATAGCAATTGTCTGGGAGACTTGATTAGGTACAAACATGAAAAACACATTTCCTTTTTTGAACCATGACAGCTTTATAAAAGATCTTGAAGCTGATTTTTCAAGGTTCATGCAACCTCTATTGGTTCTGAGAGCCATGAGAGCCTTCTAATGATCAAAGTACCTTCTGAGGTTAAAAGTATCTTTTTTATACATCAGTTTCTATACACAAAAAAAAAGCGCCATTAATTGGAATGATGCTGTTCAGCCTCAAGTTTTCTTAGTACTGAAAAGTCACAGAAGGAAAGGACAAAGCCCTATAAAGCATCTAATTTCCTCCTTACTGATACCGGAAAATTTCTTCTGTATTTTCTACTGATTGTGATTCAGACTTTCTGGCTGTTAGCCAGACACAATACTTAGTGCTTTTAATTTGCATATAAAGGCTGACAAGTTAGAGAGATAACCTCAGAATTTAATATAGCAGATTATATGCAAAACCAGTGAAAAGATACTTGTTTCTCATATAGTGTGATTTTTGTCAGTCCTGCAAATTAACACAGAGAAGTACAAATAGGCTTCAAGAGGAGTCTGCTTTTCATTTTCTTTTCAAACGTTAATGCAGTACATTACCAAAAAAGCATTTAATGGAGGCAGAATGATAGTTCTACTAGATATATGCAGGCATAAGAACAAAAAACTGAAAATACTTCCTCCATGTTCTTCCCAGTGAACTGTGATGAATTCAGAGAGCTGAAGAATTACTTACACACTTTCTGTGAGCCTTCTCTGTGCAGTAATATCAGAATTTATTCCTGGACATAGATTGTGTTGGGCCTCAGATAGTACAGTTTCCTTCTGGAATAAAGTGGGTGTGACTGCCCCAAAACATCAGCTTGTTACTGCTTGGTGGTGCAGATGTAAAAAGAGGTGAGATTTCCAAAAGCAATCATAAGCATTCAATTCCAGGACAGTCTGTAAAATCTTGAAGAAAATATTTTTGCAACTTCAGCTTCAAATTTATTATGCTGCAAAGTATTGGTAGCAAGGTGTCCCAGAACATACCTGGGACACTAGCACTGTTCCTCCACTTGACCTCTGCTCAAGGCGAGCAGCTACGCTCTGTTTAGAGAAAGTAAAATTGATTGACCAAGTGTACTTCCTACACAAAACAATTCATACATATTTTCTCACATAGTATTAAACAGTAAGAGCAGAGCACCAGAAATCACGTTATGGGTGAAGAACCAATGAGTGTGATCATTTGTGGATGAGACAGAGGAGTGAATAAAAAAGGAAGAAACTTCAGAATGATATGAAACCTCATCTGCACAATGGCTTTCAAAGGAACAGAATACATACTATGAATTTGCTTCCCTACACAGTTTGGCATACCACAACATGCATGCAGTAAGATCCAAACATCAGAAGAGCATAAGGTAAATCACAGTTTCTCCTTGTTTTCATAAGTAAATTCTATTTCTCTTGTACTAAGAGCACAATCTCTCCAAATTAGTCTTGCTTGCAACAATGCCAACACATTATTTTATCCCCAGCTAGCTATTCTGTCTAATTGAGGTGCTGCAGAAATTGTTTTTGTGCTTCTCCATGTGTGATGAGCACAGGCAAGCATGATGAGCTGGTGTGAAGTCTGCATTGATGCAGATCCAAGATGCCATCTCCCCTAACCAAAATATGACATGTTAGAAAGGTTGCTCAGAAACAGCACTTTGATCTACACTAGCAAATCAAACAGTGTCTGGGCACAGGCCTGAGCACTGTCCTGTGACTGTGAAATTGTTCACACAATCTCTGCAGAATTTTGGCTCAGGCCAACTACAACTCTCCAAGACACTGCCAAGGCATGGTTCAGGAATTAACACTGGTCAGGGATCATTCCCAGTAGGAAACTTGGACATGCTGCTCTGCCTCAGAGATAAGAGTTTTACTACAAGCCTTGTTGTACCAGTTGGCCTCAGGGCAAGAAAGCCATTTGAGGTCTGGACCTATGCCAAGAGGATGGAAATGTTAGATCCTGGCTTTCCTGAATGTCTGGGCTCTCTGCAAACAAAACTGAAGTTGCTCCTCAGTCTTTTCAAGGCCTATCAGCAGATCACTTCGATAGGAAGAAACACAATGTCCTACTATACTACTGTTTTCAGCAGAAAATGAGCAAGCATTTTGTGCCTGGGAACTCAACTCAGAACTCTAACACATTTGTATTTGACTAGAATATAATACAGGAGTAATTAAATAATGTGTAACTGATTAAGAACATAGGAGAACCATCCATATGTAAAAATCACCATGAAAAGGTCTAATTTTATATTAAAGGCAATGCCAAAGTAAAGATGTAGCATTGCTAATATGCAGACATAAATATATGTGCATATGTGGCATATATATCTCAAACCAGTCTCAAGCTTTCTGTACAAAATTGGTCCTAAGGTAACTGTGTTTTATGGTGAGGAAAAATTGTTGATAGTTTTTGCTGGAAGCAGTCCATTAATTACTGAAGTTGGGGCTAATCCTGAAATCTTATCATAACAGAAGTTTTGTTTTTATCAGGACTTCAGGATCCACACTAAACAAATACTGTCTCAGTGCCAAAATAAAATGCAAAGTACTTGCTACAATGTGTTTGATTTAATGGAATATTTTTGTTATGCGGATGTCACTCCTAGGCACTTAATATTCAGAATTTACTTTTTGGCATTTGGATGAACGATTACAGTATCCTTCAAATCCCTAAGGTTTGCTATCATTCAACTTGGCAGTGAGACTTGACTCCTGGGAGGGGAAACTTGGACATTTCATTTTAAGCTGTTTGGAGATGAAGGGACAACTTTTCCCATTCATCTCTTCAGAATCTGACAGTAATCCCTTAGCAAAATGTCCCACAAAATTAGGGCAACTTCAGGATAAATATTTTTAGCACATTCTGCTCATTAGCACTAAAAGAGAAGCTGAGGAAATCTCAGTACCCTAAAAGGCATATATCAAAGTTCACACAAATATTTATCACTGAATCACACAAAAAATTACAGCTTCAGTGGTAATGTTGAGTGAAGGATACCACAACCTTATCTGTAAAAAATTGTCTCTCATTAATTCTTCTCACAGTAAAGCTGCTTCATTATTTATCCTCTGGGTAAACAATTACTGACAAAGTTGATCCTGAGTAGTGCATGCTGGTTTCCTCTTTAATATCTACTATAAGGGGTCAGAGATTTCAAAAGAACAAATACATAAAAACTGGCATGTATACATGCAAACACACCTCCAAACTGCAATATGTTAATGAAAGGGATTAGATACAACATGATATGGGAAATAACAGGTGATTGGAGTATGTTCCCATGCAGAAAGTAAACAATCTCAGAATTAGGCCCAATAAGGGGTGACTACCAGAAGATTAGTGTCAGATTCACAGCTAGATACCACAACTGTGTCTGCCTTGCCATTATGTTGTTCAAATATAGCCCCCAGCTTACCTGTTATCTGGAGGAAAAAAAAGTAACTCAGAAATCTTTGTGTTCTCATGCACAAAGAGAGCACCACAGATTAGCTCATCTATGAAGCTCATTTTGAGTTATAAACTCAAATTAAAGAATTTGTTCATTTAGGTGAAAGACTATTCTCTTAGAATAATGTAGCTAGAAGCTGAACTATTCAAATGTTCAAAGACTTCTGAAGTATTCCCAGAATATAGGTGCTTGCCCAGAAGAAAAGGTGAGTCCTCTTAAAATTCACTGGGAAAGGAAGAGTGACTCATTTTACTACAGTCCTATAGACAGTGAGATAGTCCTGGCATCTCATGGAAGTACCATAACACATTATGGCATTAATAAATTAATACCTTAAGGCATCAACATGAGCATAGCAACTCAAACCCCCTTCTCATCCAAATATCAATTAGCCTGGTAATGATTACTGTAATTAAAGTCTTCTTTTTTAATATCTTGAAGTATTTGAGGGAAGAAGTAGTCCTGTGATACGAAATATGTGGAAGTGAAATACTTCCAGGGCACAAGGCAATTCTAGTTGAAGCAGAAGAAGTACAATCAGTCAATAACAAAGAAACAAGCACACAAGTTAAGGAAGGCAAACAAGGGTGGAGGCCAAATCTGTTCTCAGCTGCCATTGGACATGATTGTTCCAGGTTACCTACCCTTTGCTGCTAGTATTGACACAGGAATTCATTGTCCTCTTTGTCCCCCCAAAACACTGCAAGTTACTAAGACCTCTTCTGAGTCAAATGTCATGGTGAAGCTTCAGTTTTATAGTGGTTTGCAGTTGTGAAAATGTTGTGAACCTCATGGAGCACTTAGAAACTTCCTGAAATCAAGTGTTGAACTTGTGTCTCGTAACACAAAACCACAAACCAGTCTTTTCATGAGCCTTTATCACATCAGATCTTCACCTTTTTTTGTGGCTTACAATGAACCAAAGTAAACCTAATTTTCATGCATTACCATTAACTTATAAAATCTGCATTTTCTCTTTTGTTAGACAGAAGAGTTTTTGAGCCTGTGGTAATAAACATTGACACTAATTGCTCAACATTTTAAAATGTGCCTATTCAAAATTGGCATGAGTATTCCGCAGATTTTTTTTGTGCGTGTCCCTCCAAAGTGTTTGCTTGCTTTCTACAAAGAAAATAAATAGAACAAATAGTATGCCACCACAAGTTGGTCAATTATTAGCTTTTGCATACCCAGATCATAGGCTTTTTTTACAAGGACACATGTTAATATATAATAGAGGTGTACTTCAGTTCTTTTTTAATTGATTTTTCATATGCATGTTGCAATCTTATAAGGTCAGCTGGAAAGGAAGTTGACCAAAGAGAGGCCTTTCAGAAAAATGAGCCACAAGCCACACATAATAAGAAATACAAGTGGAGCTCAACATATGAAAATGATTTTAAGTTGTAGCAGTCCCAGGCTGGCATTCAACATGCAACAACCAGTCTCACCTAAGTTAGGATGAACTGTCCATGAAGGTCTTAAAGTGTGATTCTAACACTTGTCATATCAGACAAATGTAATAAATGTAGTGGGTCAAAGTTACAATCTACTTTTTCAGGCTGCTGGTGCACACCACATCTGTGACTATCCCTGTGAAGATGCAATTGCTATCTAATACACAATCATCATTTTGAGGATGTAGAAATGGTAAGTGGGGAAACAGCATACAAGTTCAACTTGATTTGTGTATAGGAAAAGAAGTGGCAGGAAACCCAAAATGGCCAGATAAAAGTACACACAGCAATTAAAATTTTTGTTGCTATGTTCAGAGACAGAACTAGGAAAATGTGAGAGAGAAAGGTTTTATTCTGAGATAGATTAAGGCAAATCAGGGTTTTTTGAAACAAAATATTCATAACATATAGGTACAGATAAAAATGATGAGAGGAAAAAATAGGCAGAAAATTAGAGAACAGTAGCCAGAGAATAGCAAATTGATTCATGCAGCCTGAAGACAAAGACTGAGCCAAGGAACCAGAGACCAAGATGTAGTCTTGAGGGGACTTTTGAAAATATAAAGAAAATTATATTGGAACAGTCCAGTTCAGCCTTCAATAAACTGCCTGAACTCTGTACTGTTGTGGCAGATATAGACAGTTTTAATGCAAGAACCACTGCATTATGGTCATCATACCATGCTGAGACCACACTTATTCTGTACCAAGTTTGAAGTCTGACAGAGGTAAACATATCTGGAAAAGGTTACACTAGAGCTGTAAAGGTATGAGGACTGTACATGTCTATACACAACCCAAAGAACTCTTGTGTGGTCCATCCAATATATCTAGTGGCTAAAGTCTCCTATGTCTTTGCTAAGCAGAGATGTGAGTAGCTGAGGAGGAAAAAGGTCTGAAGTGTGAAGGGATCAGGAGGAAAAAGACCCTTTAACTTAGAGTTCCTGACACTATCTTTCTAGAAACTTCCATTCTCTGTTTTGCCATCCATTTATGTCCAAGTATTGCATTTAAATTGCTAAAACCAAGCAGTTTTCAGCTGCATTTTGAAATGGAATTATAAATATTTATTATTTATGAATTGCACATTATATATTTATAAGTTATGATCTGCAAAATTTAGCACCCTGTCTGAAGCGACTTGTAAAGGAAAAATAAAACCAACTCAAAAATGTGTTCTAGTGAAGTGTACAGCAGAAAAATTAATCAGGCACCTCAAAGAGAGTGGTGTACAGAAACTACCTGATCACCTTCATTAACATGGGTCTGAGTGGCCTGTCATAAGAGATAAGAAGGGAAAGTGTTAGCAAGGGTCGGTAAAAAACAGTCTGCTTTAGGCTGGAACAGCTGTTTCAGGAGACTCTGAGTTACCTCTTTATCACTAGAACACAAAAGATGTAGCTCTAAAGTTTTCTAGGTGAATCAAGCCTGATACAGATAGCAGAAACTAATCAGTCTGTCAGCCTCTTACTAGATGAGATGTTGGAGCAGCTATGAAAGGCTTTATTGCCAATCTTAGAGACCCATCTTGTATCTTCTTGTAATTTTCTCCTTTCCATTATTGAAAATCTTGTGTTCTTAAGTATTGTTTTATCCCTAAACTTTATATTTTCTCAGACTCTACATATCTGACATGAATACAGCACTCCTTTCAGCATCATGAGCCTATTACTTGGCAGGTAAATAGCAAACTCCTGCAATACTTATTGTTCACCACTTGTGGGACTCCCACAAGCCACAAGGGATATCTACCACTTAGCTGCAAGTTCTGAGCAGCAGGCAGACAGCACAAGTTCCTAGGGTGTAAAGCAACACTTGCTTAGCAAGTTTTAGTGCAAGTCTCCTTGGCAAGCAGTAAAGTAACAAAGGGGCTGGAGATTTATGGTCACCACTACAATGCTATTATTTAAGCTGCCAATCTAAATTACATCTCAACTTATACTGATGAGATTATCTAATATTATGTATCTCATGTCATATGTTAGTGAGATGCAAGTGAATCCAATTAGATCCAGAGACTCGACAGGAAAACCATAAAGAGTTTGGAACTGTCTGTCTAGGGCAGAAGCCTGAATGCAGCAAACACTTCTCTGTTTATATTGTCTTGGGCTTTAAAGCATGTTCATCTACAGTTTGGGATGTGTCCACATGCTTTTTGAGTTTATATTTCATTCTGTTGCTTCAGAAACAATCTATATACAATCCTGGAAACGAGAGTTATCTAAGTTTCTCTTAGCAGTATGCACTTTAACCTGGCCATACAACACATGTATCCATGCTATTAAAGAGTAAAGTTTCTATCTCATAACAGCTGTGAGGGAAGCCTCAAGAATCTGGTAAGTATAGACAGACAAGTGTGTAAGGAACCTGGAATAAGAATTTTGAGATCTCTGTATTAGCTTAAATGCCTCCTAATGGCAATCTGAAGGCCAACATTAATAAGCAAGTAAATCATTAGCTTATTAATATGCTTATCAATTACATTTTTTTTGTTCAATATTGTTTACATAAAAAAAGATAGGTCAAGTCTTACACACAAATGCCTTCCTGGTATCCCAAACTGGGTGATTTATCTGCTATTGCACCACATTCTCTACCTTCCAGTCAGGAAGAAACCAAACTAGCAAAATAACTGAGATGTCCACTGGTAGCTTCCTTAAAATTAGTAAGAGGATGTCTACTGCCAAATCTTTTAAGACCTGCCTTTTAAGAATACTGTGCCTTCATAGCTTTTATTGAAGTAAATGGGAGATACAGCAGGTCAGCTTATATATCCTTGCCCTCTGTCCCCAGCATGGACCTGATCCCACATGGTTCATTCACTATCACTGACATTAGTTGTCTGAGACAAGAACAAAGAGGGCAACAGATTCCTTTCATATGGAATTTTGTCCAAGAGAAATCTTACAGAGGTTAAGTTTTGTGCTACTGTCTTCTCATTTGTAACCCAGGACTTAAAAGCCTTCCCTATTTCAAAGGGCTGCAGAAAGATAAAGGTTTTAAGACAGATACACTGCAATAATAACATAATATGCTACATATCCATGAAACATTCTCTGGAAGCCTAACAGAATCAGATAAAAATGTTTTTAAAAGCCACAGCTGGAAAAGTACAGCTGTCTTTTCCTTCTGATCTGAGTCAGCTTTGGCAAAACTGCAGAAATCACAGAGTAATTTTTCTGCTTTCAAACATGAACAAGAGTAAAAACTGTGTTACAAGAACATTACATTATAAAAGGATGAGCTGAGGCAGCACACATTGTGAGGTTTACATAAAAATCACTGACCTTACAGTTTCTTCTGTTTTTGTTCAGGCTCTCTCCTGGACAGCGTGTAGGACACCAGTGATGTATTATCTGTGAAGAGATAAGCATTTAATTCCAGGTGAACACTTTTGTCTATGAAGAAACCCACTTAAGTCAGTGGAGCCCATAGTGTACACAAAAGGATGGTAACTGTAGTGCTGCTACAGCATTAGACTTTTGTACCCTGACTTTCAGAACTGCTCAGCATATTATTACAGTGCTCCAAAAGCAACCAGTAGCAGCTGTAAACAGGCAGCTAAATAATTTTAAAATCAGGCTCTTAACACCATATTGGACTGGAATATTCTGGTTTAAACTTTGCATGACAGGGCAGAGTGTATTCCCATTACTCTAAGATAGTTTCTCTTTTCTGCCCGATTTTGCCAACAATGTTGGCTAATGAAGACTGCTGTGTAAAGGAAAAAGCTATCCCACAGCTTACTCTCTCACTTCCAAGCTCTCATCTCTGGAACACTCAGATTTGAAGCAACCTTTTGTGCAATATACAAAATAAAGCAGCTGGCTGCCCAGAAGGCCTCACCCAAGACAAAACAGTAACAGACCTTCAATTAATCTATCTCTCTGGCTCAACCAGATGCCAAGGAACCCAGAGCCTGCCAGGCTTCTGGGAAACAAGTAAATATCCCAAAGTGCTGTAGGTCAAACCATCTAATGCTTCTTTGCTGTCTCTGATCCATAGCTGTAGGGGAACTGGTAGTCCTATATTGCTGATATGCTGGTGGCAGCACTATCTGTCAGGAATGCAGTCACTAGGAGGACTCTGCCATTCCTTTTTTCCACAGCAAAAGTGAAATCACCTCCCAGACTGCATTCCAGAAAAGGCCAGGTAGCTGAAATTGCCCCTTTGTGAAAAAGGGTGGGGGAATAAAAAAGGCAAACAGGAATGTGCACATACTTTGTCAAGGTTCTTTTTTTGTTTGCTTGTTTAGCTAAATACTTTTGGTGCATTGAAAGCAAAGAAATAGCCTTGGGCTAATATCTGCAGATTAAAATGTGAAATTGATCACTATCAAAAATACTGTGTGACCTAGAATGAAGCTCTAAGTAATCATCACAAGTAGCAATAAGCATACTGAATAATTAAAATTCTATAAATCATAGAATTATGGAATGGTTTAGGTTGGAAGGGACCTCCACAGTTCATGTAGTCTTAACTCCCCTGCAATAAGCAGGAACATCTTTACCTAGATTGAGTTGCTCAGAGCCTCATTGAACCTGACCTGGAATGTTTCCAGGGATGGGTCATCTACCAACTCTCTGGGCAACCTGGGCCAGTGTTTCACCAACCTCAGTGTAAAAAATTTATTCCTTAGATCTAGTCTAAGTCACATGGTGACTTTGTCAGACAGAGTACCCAAAACTTCAGTTCCACTTTAACAGCTTAAATATTTTCTACTGTATATGGTCTGGCTTTCTTCACAGGGATGGATTTCACTGTTATAGGATGTGATTTTATGGCAGTGTACCAGCAACGCTCTCCTTTTTTCTCTGCTGTTAGGAGGAACTACTCTTTTCATTCCAGTCCTATGTTTCAGCAATGTATATGGATCTCTATTGCTAGAAAATCTCACTAGCTTACTCCCCATCACTCCTTGTCTCCCTTTCCTGCAAGTCAAGAACATCTTATTTCCATTGAAGAGGCATGGAGGCACAGTGAGAAGTGATCTGTATATGATGGTGGACTAAGAAGAAACTGAGCATAGATCCACAGAAATTCTAATTGGAAGCCAAACCAGATAATCACATTTGAAACAAATCAAACCAAATCAAATAAAGGCTTTCTGCAGCACTCAACATGATGTTATTTATGCCTTGAAATAGTATATCTGTTTCCCAGATCTCCCTGTCCAATTATTTAAAGGTTTGGTCCAACAGAGATAACATAGAGAATCTAACTCAAAAAATCTGCTGCCAGCTGCAGTCACCTGCAGGGACTGGGAATAAAGACATGTTTGATGATAGCATCAAGACTTGGGCTGAGACTGTTAAGCTTCATAAAGCTGTCATTGTTTGAAAAGTGATGTCTGTTCCTTCTGCATCGTGATGGAACCAGCAATGACCCATCCCTTGGATTTTACCCAAGGAAAGGCCAAAGAGGAACTTGAAAAACAAAGGAAATGAGCAGACTGCTGTTGCCTGCCTCTGCCCCTAACCACAACCCACACCAGCTCAGTTTGTTGTTTTGGCAGGATAGCAGGCACTGAATAAGCAAGTACAGCTGAAACTGGCAGAACGGTTAGAAAAGTATTTAGAGTTGTTTATGTGTGAATGATTGCAGGGTGGGAAGGACAGACATCTATTTGGATAGATCAGGTAAATCCCTGGGGGTAGCACTGAAAACAGAGTCCTTTGCAATCGGATGAGTAACATGATCCTGGACTGCTTTTCCTTTTCCCTCTGTGCAGACTCCAAGTTACAGCCATCATTGCCTCGGAGTCCTATTGAACCTTGCATTTGCAGGCATTCATTAAATCCTACTATAGCTCAGAGTATGCCTACCACTTTAGTCCTCTTTATTAGCAACTCTGAAATTTTCTATGTTGTAGTCAAGGTTCACTTGCTGACTCTAAGCCCTGAGAGGCTTTGGAATGGTATATTTACCTCCCTCTGATTTCATTACAGTAGTGATACTTGGCACTTCTATACTATGTCCTATAAAGGAGGGACAGGTCCATCAATAGTAACATAGGTGTGACACCACTAGCTATGCATAATAGCATTCAAATTCTGAGTTGTAAACAGGGAAACAGTCTAGATGCAACACCCACTTGGCACTGCTAACAATCTGACTGAGAAATTGCTATTATTTGAAATGTTCACTGCTTTTCTTGTCAGGATTATATGCTTTGTAAACACAGCCACTGTGGGGCAGCAATACATAAGCATTCATCAATGCACACTGAAGTTTAAGTGTGCTTTGCATCTTCCAACATCCTGATAAGGCTGATAAGTGCTGTCAACCTCTGCCTGCAGACAAGGAGGCTGAAGCAAAGGTTAACACTCTTTCCTGTAAGCATATTTTCTCAACCAGAGTGACTTAGTGACTTGGGAACTCTTACAGTTTTTGAAGGTAATGTTGAGATAAGGCAGCACCAAACCTGCTTTACGTAGTTTATATGTCTATTCTGAGAGAAGTTGTCAACAACTCATAGCCTGAGGATGTTTGAACTTCACTTGCATACAGTGCCAAATTATATGTTCTCAGGAGGATCACGCCTACATGCAAACAGGCAAGTTGCTATTTGCTTCTGCCCTTTTCCCAGAGGAAATGATGGTGCCAGACAAGTGTGAGCAGACCAACCTCATATAGTATGTCTGGCTTTGTGGTTTGTAACTCTGGAAGTAGAAATGACAAGCACTCCCACTAAACTTTGTAGTGTAGCCCAAAAATGCAAAAAGTGTGATTTTAACTCAGCAGAGCATGAGATCCCCCTACCCAGATAAATTCTCCAGGCTCAGACACATAAGAACTTTCTGAATCTGAATCAAGGTTTTATTGGAATTTCTCACCATTTTTCATTGTCCTGAATTCCTAGAGCACTTGCACTCAGCCTAAATGTAGACCTGGCCCAGAGCTGAAGAATGGAGATCGTAACTGATAGTAGCTTGATAATAAAGAGATAACTATTTGAGCTCATAACAATCACTTAGACATAAGTAAATTAAAGCAATATATAAGCTATTTCTTCCAAGCTGAGATTGTTGCCATCAAAATGAAGACAAGGAGATGATTAAAACTGCTCTGGCTAAAATACAGAAAATTCTATCTATCTAGTTGCTTGGACCAGGAAATGAGATATTATGGTCACTCTTGAGGACAAATTTTGAGCCATATCTCTGACATTAATTACTACCATGCCTCTGCATACTGTGACAGTATTTATCTTGTTTTGCATTATTGACAGACCAAGATTTTCTGAGTTTAAATATATTCAATAATGATTATCAGTTTCATTTAATGTAAGTTGGTTACTGAGTAAGAAAACAATCAATTTTAGTTTTCAGCTTGTCTTTGTAATACATAATGCAAGAATTTTCTAAATCTTTCTTTGGCCTTTAACGTAAATCACATGAAACAAAATCTTCAGTTCAAACAAAATTCGCATTTCTTGCCAGACTTCCACATGAATTGTGTTATGACACCAAATATGCAGATGAAATAGATTCACTTATTGAGCCTGGATAAGGGGGGGAACAACAGAAGAAAGAATAAAACCAAACTTCCTAATAATTCAAATTGTCCGCTTTGATTTTCTTTCTGTAGGTGCCAGAGAGAAGTAGGCATTGAAAACACATCTTTAGATAGTCCCCCCCCAGAGGTAAGAATTATCCATTCTGAAGTTAAATCAATGCTATAGACTACACTATAAAGAGAGCTAGCTGTAGGTGTACAAGCCTGAATGTCAGGAACAGCGTTGGATATGGCAGCATAGAGATCTCTGCAAGATTCATTCATCCTCTTTCTTTGCAGGGTGAAGACACAACCTGAGTAGAGAAGCTACATGCCTCCTGATTCAGAGCACCATCACTTTTAATGACCAGATAGTTCTAACAATAAAAATCAGCAGGGTATAGAACTGCCCTTTTCCTGACTTACAGTCTTCTCCAAATACAATCAAATACAAACCCAGGAGGGGTGGGCATCACAAAGGGCTCAAGAGCTACGTATACCGAGCTTCTATACTACCCGCCATTGGGTCAGACTGGCTTTCTAATACAACATTAAAAATACTGCTAATCTCTGACTTCTTTTTCCTTAATCCTCTCTATGGGGCATTACAGGATAGAGAGAACTTGTTTTGTTTTGGTCAGCTGTAGGGGATAAATCTTTTTTAATGTAAGTATACACTCATAAAAAACACTTGTAAAGAAAATTTCTTTAGATTTTAGCTAAAAAGTCTTTTTTCTGCAGTCAATAAATACCTAATACATGGAAAGAGATTTTATTTTCATTTTTTTTGTTTTGACTAGTATGGAAAGTTGCAAAACATTGAAGATGACTAACTTTTGATATTGTAAAGGAAGAATATATCTAATGTTGCTAACTAACCAGCTTTGCATCACTCTGCAAAGGGTAAAATAATTGCAAAACTTGACAGGACTGTACATGATTGGCTGTAAGAAAAGAACATTTGTCATAACTTCTGGCTGAAATAGGTAAGTCAAAAAGGCAACAGCCCTAGGAAGATCCCCCAGGGTACCTTTACGACAACTTGTAAACAGTTTAATCAGTTTTTTAAATCACTAAATTGTACGTTGAAACATGTGGTGCAGTGAATTTGTGAGAGAGAAAGTAGTAGTAAAACTGACTGGGAAACACTGTGTTCAGGCTATTCCACAAATTGCTTACCCAGTGCACTGTTGTGGGGACCCACCTAGTGAAAGTGTGAAGAATTGCACCGAACATGAATAAAAGGAACATTGAGCCAAGGAGACAAACAACGGAACAAGATCATTTAGAAGCTTCCAAGTGGTGAAACATGTGGCAAGACAAGAGAAAGCACAAATTCCAGCCAACCTACAATCACCATCTGGTAGTACCTTGCAACTCTCAGATAACTTGGTTCCATATTATGGTACAGCAGAAGCTTGCATTTAGGGGAATGCATAATATATTTTTGTTTAACTCAAATTGGTACAGTTCCAGAAGACATATTTGGGGCTTATGCTCAGTATTACCAGCCTGAGCACTAACAAAACCAGGAGCTGGTCTCTGTAAAATCTGAAGAATGGCTTTACAATGGGTCTAAACCACCACAGGTCTACACGAGTTGTGTGCCTTTTTTTCCAGAAAAGTCCTAGATAGCTAACCCCACCGAACCACTGGCTAGCATCCAGGACTGGCACTTAAGTTGGAGAAAAGCCATACCAATTTAGAAGCAAGAACAGAATTCTAGTTTATCTATCCTAATCACAAATTTCTTCTTCTCTCTTTCTTGACAAGACTACTCCAAGAAAATCTTGATTCTTCTAAATCCGTTTCATGCCAATTCAGACCTTGAAAGTATTTTCTTTCCACTTTTTTGTTTTATTATTATTTTTTCCAAGATACCACTACTTAATAGCATTTCTACAATAAGTTATACTACATAAAGTTCTACCTGAAAACTAGGGCTCCTGCAAGAGTGTGTCCTAGTAATCAGAGCACTGCTGCTTGGGACACAAGGACTTCCCTCATGAATCTGGACTATCTAAATACATCAAGACACACAGGCCAGACTAGCCACCTGTCTGCACAACCACTAGTGTCTCGAAGAAAGGGAAGGAGGCATTACTAGTAGAGCACTGGTTCTTTGGAGCAGTGATTTTTGACCCCAGTAATAGGAACAGAAAGCCTTGCTCTCTAAAGTATTCCTTTTTGGCCTGGAACCTTCTATTCTTCCTTCTCCTTTGCTGGAATAGTTCCTTTTCTCCTGTTCCCTCTCTGCTTTTCCTTCCTCTTCTCAGCAGCCCTAAGTAGAAATTGCTGTACACAGAAGACAGGGTATATCATTGCTTGTGGCCACTAGATTTGAGACATGTGGCTACAAGGGCAGGTTTGGAGGTCCCATAATCCTCACAGTGCTATGAAAGAGACATCTGGGTGAAAAAGGAGACTCCTCACTCTCTGACTCTTCAAAGCCTCTCCAAGCCTCTCTTGGATCTATTGCCTCCAAGAACTGCTGCCAACTCCTCCTCCACCTGGATCCCAATCACCATACAGCATCCTCTAACTCCTGCTACTGAAAATGTTACATAAGACTGAGCAGCTCACAAATAATTCTTGTTGTAAACGGCAGTTAGATCTTAACCGGCATTGCTACCAGTCCTTCTTCTGCAGCTTTGTGGTTTTCTGTAGCTTTCATTAACCTTTTACACTTTCTGATCCTCTGTCAGTATCTGGGCTGTTTTGTCCTGCTCTGACCAGGTACGATGTCTCAACAGAAATAAACAGCTGAGGTTTGTAACACCAGAGGGCACCTCACAACTCACACAGAGTGTTACACTATCCTCTCGGACAGCACAACCTCTATCCAGGACAGATTTTAGCAGTATTCATCTGCCATTTCCACCATTTTCCAAAGGCAGTATACTTCTTTCAGAGCTTGACATTTTCAGATAGTACAATAATGGTTTCCTCCAGCCATTCATTTAATTGCCTACTAATCCTTCACTAAAATAATTAACATAAAGGTCATGTTATTTGTATTAGGTTTTTTTTAATAGGCCCAAAAATTATCTTGAGCTTTTTAATCACACAGATTTTTTTTTTGTTCATGCTAAAATGAGTAAATTTACAAGTAATTGCACAGCTCTTGGGTTCTGTATTAGACCAATTAGAGTACTTCTTTTCTAATTTGTTTTCACTCCCCAAACTTACATTTTAGAAACACTGCTTTTGATACCTTAACACATTGCTCTGGTAAATCACAAGTTAGTAATGCCACAAAGACTATGTTGCTGATGGGGATTTTTCTTTGTTTTGCTTTGTATTTGCCTAGGAATCTTAAGAGAGGTAAGGTGTCCTTGTTTGTAATGATACATGATTGCCCAATAAGAAACTGTGCCTGGTCACAAATCACTCATTCCCTGACAAACTGCCACAGTACCTCAATGAGAGGTTTTCTAATGCTGGATCCAGCTGCATGGAGACTTCTCTCTGAGAAGGAGTTTAGAAAGCAAGGGAGTCCATTCTGAACCTCATGACTCAACAAGAGGTTTTCCCTACCCTTTGTATCCCTTCCATTAGACATAAACCATCGATTCAAATGATAAAGTGATTTAAAATACCCTCCTCCGTGACAACAACTCAGACTTGGAGCCTTTGTCTCAGTTTGAACTCTATCTAACCTCTGTTTACATGGCACATCTAAAGGTTTCGGTTCTCATGCTTCAGGATGTCTCAATCTTTCTCACATACTTACCTATGAAAATCACATTTCAGACGTTTTTATCAAAACAGGAAGACAGAGTGATGCCACATAGTGAGCATTGAAGGATTTGGTTCTATTTTTTTGTCTGCCACTGCTCTGTTGGATGACCTGGAACAAACAACTTCATCTTTCTGTATTGCCAGGTCTGTAAAAAGAAAATAATGAGACTGAGACTGACCTCCTCTGCAAATAAAACTTTTTTCCTCCTCTTATCAGGGAGTAGAAACAAAGATAGAACTCTTGGAAGAATTCTAATGTAACTCAGAGGGAAAAAAGCCAATTCCATTATGGGATTTCCGGGTTTTATGGGACTGTTTTCATTCTCAAAACTTTGCAAAACAGTTCAAAGTGGAAAAGAAATCAAACCAGGCTGGCCCAGACACCGAGTCTGTGAAGTGATCTGAGCACAGTTGAGCAACACTGGACAGAATGGTTAGCCAATTGCCTCTCTCCACAAATTCCAAGAAATGTTTTATTTCAGTAAAAAGAAATGACATAAAATGTAGCACTCCCAGATCTTAAAAGTGAGAACTTCTGAACACTAAAAACAGATGGAATTTTGTCAGTAACACTTCAAAGCAAAAACAAGTTTTCCACAGTTCTGGAGAGAAGCTACAGAAAATATCAGAAGAGAGTTGTTAAAAAGCAGAGAAAAATAACACAGATTGGATTGAAAAATGAAGGAAAAAAGCTGAAGGGAATTGACTAGAGCATGACAATATTGTTCTTCTCTGTATGCTCTGCTGCAATCCCTTGCTAAGACAAAACAAGGCAAGAATCTTATGTCTGTGAATTCTCCAAAGCACTGCCTGTCACTCACATAACTGTCTTCTTCCTCATGTTCCTGTAGATTTTAGGGACACATTACATATGCCTATCATTCCACCCCACAACTGGTTTCCTGCTTCATTAGCATGGGTTAATCTTATTATATTTAGCTAGTTGGCAGATCTTATCTGTGTCCAATGTATGGGAAAACGGATAGGGCCTGCCCATGATATAGTATTAGGTTTGCTCTTGTCTTTGTCTCATGTTGAAGAGTAGGACATCTGAGAGATAGAGAAGCTCTCTTAACAGCAGTGATGAGAGGAGGGAGTCTTTATTATTTATTTTACCAAGGCATTTTGTCAATAAATATCAAACGGCAACACTGCTGCAGTAGCACAACTGATGACACTTTTAAAAGCACAAACACTCCTTCATAGCTTTTTGAAGATATCAAAAAAGTAAAATCAGAGCTTGCTGACTTGTTTTATTACAATGTTCCTTAGCCCAAGAGGACAGCATTAATGCTAAAATTTTTGTCTTTCCAGCAAGAAACTGTAAATAATAATGTGAAGTGTAAGAGATTATGAAAAAACCTGATTCTGCTTTCCAAAAAGAACCTAATTATCTTTTGGCTTTTCTAGTTATCTTTCTTTCTAATTTCTTTTTCCTGACTCTTAGCCCAAATTATTCTGCTACTCTAACAAGATCTAACCGGTCTGATTCACAGAAGGGTGTTAAAGCCTGTCATCAACCAAATTAGTTTTGATTCACCTTTGTTAAAAAATCCCCTTCAGCTACAGGATCTAATGGCTTAAGAATTTGTCATTCTCATGGCTTCATGAGCTGTATCTGTGGCTGTCCCAGAACTCTTGGCCATTGGGTATCTTCCAGGGAGTCATGCAGCGGTGTTCAAAGTGCCTGCTCAGATCAGTGCACCATTTCACAATGCATCGTGAATGACACAATCCTCTTTATCACTAAATCTGAGTGTTTTAAGAAGGTTTTCACACATAATCTCCTGTATTCTATTCTTTGCTAAATCAATCCTATCTGAATCAACTTGGGGGTCTGACTAACTAAGGAAATAGCATTAAAAAGTAAGCAATATGCCCTCTGGTACAGCCTGGAAAAACCTATAAATACTGGCACCTAGGTTGAAGTGTCCCCATGCAAATGTCTTTGTCTAAATATAAGTTCCTCCTACAGTCAATAGAGAGAGAACTACTCATTATGGTAAATGAAGCTGAGAGCTATTCAGCTGTTCAGAATACACTGATATATCTACCTTAAGGTGGTCTGAATAGCTTGCTTTATCAACTATGAGCAGGGTTCAGCTTGCTAATCACAGATGCTAAGTGATAACTGTGATGGTCTGAGATATTTAAGACTTCCATGTGACACTTCAGATACAACAAGCTTTTTAGGAGACTTGCTTCTCCTTGGAGCAGGAGGCCAGGTAAAAAAATTCAGAATGCCTAAAATGGCATTTGATGTCTGCATTTATGTAACTAAATCCCAAATTAGTTCTCTACTGAGTATAAAGGGAGCTTAGACATCTGGCTCACATGGAGACACCTACACACTGAAACCCAAATTTAGGTATCTTAATCTGTTGGCTGAATCCTCCCCTTTACTTGGAGATCTCCTGAGCTGGCAGCTGCATTAGCATTATGTTTAAGAGACCTCAGTGAACAATTTTTTCATTTCCATTTTTAATCCACTCGAGCACATTTAAGCTTTTGGTCTCCACAATACACTTGCAGCATTTGCAATTGTAACTCCAGATAAAATACAATTTCTTATTAATTTACTGCCTGGAAATTTCACTCAGGACCCCTAGATTTTGTGCTATAAGAAACACAGAATTCACTTTCTCTATGACAATAGATTTTTATGCCATTACCACATTCCTTCATAATCTTTTTCCCAGTTAAACCATTTAAGTGTATTTAAACAACCCCCTCCTTTCTTTACGGAAGCAATTCCACACCTCTGATCAGCTCATTATTTTTCTCTTTACCTTTCTTGGTGCTTTAGGGAGAATTCTACACAGTATTCAAGATGTACATGTACTTTGGGCTTTACAACAGTATCTCATTTTATTCTTCATTCCTAACTCAATGTACCTAACATCCTTTATTGCATTTTCACTTACTACTAAGTACAGAACTGATGTTTTCAACAGACTAGCCACAACAGCTCCAAGGATTCTTTCCTGAGTGTTCCTATTGAATTTAAGGGTATGTGGGATGAAGTTGCCCTCACTAGTGAGTAACAGTCTCTTTCTTTTATTCAGATATCTGTTTTTGCAAAGCTATTTACAGTATAACCTCTTTGAGATCACCACCCACTGTCAAATCTGATGAACATGGCCTGAGATTTCAAAAGTGTTTTAGAAGAGAGAGCAGATCAGAAAAATCTGTATACATATTGTGAGTTGTCATTAGACCTGCTTTCTTTTGGAAGGCAGGCCAAAATTTGTTAAGTAATATGGAGCAAAGTAACAGTAGGAAGGACAAGTTCCAGAGTAACCAGCTAAGCATCCTCAAATGCTCCAAATAAACCATCAAGCACTCACAAGGCCTTACTCACTCTATTTAGAACCATAATCACAAAGAAACTCTACTAGGGGATGTGCAAACTGAGACTTCAGTCATGCACAGCCCATAGGCAAGCTGTTACAAATGGAAACCACTGAAACAAACGCAGGTTCTCTCAATTATTGAAAGAACAGTCAGTTTCCTCCAGTCTTCTCTATCACAGTTGACCAACAAGCTCCATGCATTAGCTGGAGAAATTTCTTCTGAATTATTTGGATTTAGAAAAATATTGTACATTAATTCTGTTTGGGTTGGAGGGTATTCACCTCCTTTCTCACAAAGTACAAATCTAAAAAATCTAAAACATAAAATATAAAAAATGAGATGGGACTTAAAAGAGTATCTTTTGTAGCTCAGTGTCCCTTTCTCTTGTGTCATTTCTGTGTCTGGGACACAGAAACATCTAATAAATGCAATTTCAGTGCTTGAGTACATATGGATCCCAAATTCTGACCACAATGCACACTGACAGAAGATTACTTTGGGTTACAACTTCTTGCCAGCACTTTTACATGAGTTCTTGACTCTTGCTGTGAGCACATAGGAAGTGGGTCAATTAATTAACACTAATGAGTTGTCATAGAATACACTAAGCGATTGGGCTGGGCAGATTATGATTATCAGGGATTTTGAGAAATGAAACACATCTCAGACTTGACAGTAAATGATGCTACAAAGTAGTAGTTTATTAATTCTGCTAATAAAATGATAATCTAAGCACCAGGGAAATTCTTTTTGATAAGAACTAAAATAGCTATTTGGGTAGATTAAATACCTGAATTACAAGGTAGGCAAGAACTGGCCAAATAAGAAGGATGTCAAGGATAATGGTTCTGCAGAAAGCAGATAGCATATGTGCTGAGGTTGCTTTTACCTAAAAGAGCTTAATACACACCTACAGTCCTCAGGCTAAATTATTATGAGACACATCAAAGCTGCATATTAGCCATTATGAAACAGGACTTACAAAAATCTGGCTGGTGGGGATGCTGACTACATGGCTATCTCATTGAACTGTACATACTACTTTCATCTTGATCCCTGCTACTCTTTGTCATCTGCCTACTAAGCCCTCCACAGAATGTCATTCCTTTTCCTCTCACAGCAGCTTAAGATTACATATTGCTTTTTAGTCCTTCATACTTCAATGCTGTAGCTACATCTTTTTGACAACTTTGGTATTCTGCTCTATTTCTGTTATTTTAAAGCACCTTGCCATAATCTCTGGACACTGGGGCCAATATACACCAAAGAACGTGCTTAGGTGTGCCAACCCTCTTTAATTACCACATTACTGAAATATAATCTGCCATCTTCAAAGTGTCACTCAGTAGGTCTAGGTCTGTACCTTGATATTCATGAGAAAACTCCCAGTCCTCACTATGCCGAGCAAATTTGACAGTTCTTAAACATCACCAAGGTTTATAAACCCAACATGCTTTCCATCTCATGCCATCCTCCCAAGAGGATACCTGCCAAGTGAAGTCCCACATGAAGATAGATCAGTGGTGAAGCTACACCACCACCCTTTTGTCTAGTAAGCAGCCGTTAGATCACTTACTGTGGATATTAAAGATCTGAAGATTCAATATGCCTCTCAACCTGCAAAGATGTAAACTTGTGTTGCTGCAGATGCATGTTGACTGCCAAGCTCAGGTTATTTTACAGTAGTTGTGGTCATTTTACCTCAGCTATGTCTCCCTTTCCATCAGTTCGCCCCCCCCCTCCAGCCAGCTACTCAAACTACGTGGTGAGGAAAACATCGCTAGTTGGCCCAGAAATCCCTCATCCATCTGACCAAGACGTCTTTTCCCCTTCAAAGCCCTTAGACATTCACGGGCCACTTAAGATCATGAAGCACACACCTCTTTCGGGGACTGGAAAAGGCTTTAGTCGTCAGAGAGAGCTGAAAAGGAACTTGCAAGCCTGATGGGATGGGCTGATACACAGCAACTCTGAGGGGAAAGGGGAATTGAAGGGCGCACATCCACAGCCCTCCAGCCCTGAAACCCCCACAGCTTGATGGCAAAGCAAAAGGGAGCCAAACAGGAGCCCCACAGCACCACTACTTTTCCTCCCCCCTTCAGGGCTCGCCATCTTCTCACGGCGGCCCTATCCCGCCTGTCATGGCGGCCG